>CAJQZP010001679.1:2982500-3327500 GCA_907164705.1 Parnassius apollo
CGAGGGCCAGAGAAGGAAACTTATCAGGAGATGAACTGCAGCGTTTTCCTAATAATGACTAAAAGTATGTAATAAAAGACATGTGTGAAGTTCACACGCTATAGAAGTTAAAGAAGTTAAGGATGACAAAGTTCTATCTCAGTCCTCAGGGGTTACAAAGTAACTGCAGTCTAATTTCTTAAGTATCGACTTACCATCAGGTGGACTGTGTGCTCGTTTGTCACCCTTACTCTATAAAAGCTGATACATTTACATAATACCACAATACCAAATATTAACGGCAATAATAATCGAACCACGATTCCTTTAGGGTATTAACTTACACATATGCACTATTCCCGCCTGAAACAGGAACAGAAACAGAAACTTTTTTATTCAACGTAGATTATACATAATACTTATTGAAAGACACTTCTTTTAATAATAAATACATTAAGCAATGATGTGGTCAAGTGTATAGTGTTCCAGTGAGCATAATTGGTATTTATATTCATATATTAGATAATAATATATCAGTAACAAATATATGTATCAAAGGAGTATAGAAAATAGAGTAGGATCTAGAAAATGTAATCTACATAAACCATAACATCAATTATCACTACAATTGCCAGCATATAATAACCAGAATTCGTAATTACCCGAACGCTGCCCAGCTGAATTGAATCCGTCGATTGATCTCTCGGTCGAAGTCGGACTTACTTAGTCGGACTATTTGTCCCAGGTAAACTTACGCGTCAACAACTTCGAGCATAGTGCTCCCAACAACTACGGGTATAGGTGTGACATGAACATTAAACATGATCTTTGTTTTGTCCATGTTCATCTTAAGAGCTATCCGTTGCGAGACATTATTGAGGTCATTGAGCATAGTGCTAAGGTCCTCCAGCGATTCTGCCATAAGGACTGTATCGTCGGCAAATCGAAGGTGAGTTATGTGTTTGCCATTGATGTTAATACCGTATCCTTTACAGTCCAGTAGCTTGAAAACGTCTTCCAATGCAGCGGTGAAGAGTTTCGAGGATATATCACCCTATCTTACACCTCTCTGCAGTTGGATAAGTTTCGAACTCCGGTTCTGTACTCGAATAGCCAACGTAGCCCTACTGTACAAACACTTCTGCACTTCGATATACCGACAGTCAACTTGGCACCGCTGATGGGACTGTAGCACCATCCAAATTTCGCCGGAATCTAACTACTGCTTGGAAAAGATACGGTATTAACATCAATGGCGAGTACATCACCTTTGATTTGCCGACGATATAGTCCTTATAGCAGAATCGCTGGAGGACCTAAGTACTATGCTCAATGACCTCAATAGTGTCTCCCAACGGATAGCTCTTAAGATGAACATGGACAAAACAAAGATCATGTTTAATGTCCATGTCACACCTATACCGGTAGTTGTTGCGAGCATTATGCTCGAAGTCGTTGATGAGTACGTTTACCTGGGACAAATAGTCCGACTTCGACCGAGAGATCAATCGACGGATTCAATTCGGCTGGGCAGCGTTCGGGAAATTACGACACATCTTCTCGTCAGGTATACATCAAACTCTAAAAAACTAGATTGTACAACCAGTGCGTGTTGCCAGTGATGACATATGGAAGTAAGACGTGGTCCTTCACTGCTGGCCGTATGAGGACGCTCAAAGTCGCTCAGCGAGCTATGGAGAGGGCTATGCTCGGGGCTCGGCTCTGCGTGATAAACTCAGAAATGAGAATATTCACCAGGGTGACCGACATAGCCCAACGGATTAGTAAGCTGAAGTTGCAATGGACCGGCCATATAGCTCGAAGAACCGATAACCCATGTGGAAAAAAGGTTCTCGAATGGCAGCCTCGTACCGTTAGGCGTAGTGTAAGGCGACCCCCCACTAAGTGGAGTGACGACGTGGTAAGAGATGCAAGAAGTCGATGGATGCAGGTGGCTCAGGACCGTGCTTTTTGGCATTACTTAGGGGAGGCCTATGTTCAGCAACGGACTTGTGAAGGGCTGTAATGACGATGATGATGAAATTTCTTTGCGAAATTTTCCGTCAATTAGTCTAAAATAATGACATATGAATATTCCTAATGACATAATTCACACTGTACGGATGTGGACAAGGCTAAATCGATTTGGCGAGATCAAACATGCATAATTTGCAAAATTTTCTGTTATTATACGATGCGCTGCGATAGATTATCTGTAATATAGCTGTATATAGATTATCAAAAATAAATTGTCACAAGGTCACTTTGCTGATATTTCTTTTTAAAAGTAAAGTCACAAAAAGTTAACATGTCTTAAATATTTAATTTAATAAATCTCTATTTGGCCCGAGGGCAAAGATCAGGTCTACGATGGAGCGAGTTTATCCAGGAGATGCCTGTTAACACGCACCTTGCAGAGATTTATGTTGTAGGTATATATACGTTATGGTTGTAGCTCGAATGGGTCGACTGGGGAAGGCCCATGCTGTCACAGAATACCAGCGTAAAATGGCAGCTTTAATACTGTTATGTTTCGTATGTTGAGTGTAGAGATCCGGAGACCCTTTTTTATTGGAGTCGCGGCATTCCGTCTTAATCCTCAGGGGTGACAACGCATCTTCGTTTTATTTATTTATTTATTTGCTTTTTAAGGGAAATATACAGTACAATAAAAAATACATTATAAAACATATAAAAGTAATCCTAAAACCAATGAAGTTTCCACAGATATCTACTCGTAAAACATATTAAAAGCTTGCACAATATGTTTGAAGATTAAAAATAAATAACTAAATGGCATTTATATATAAACATTAAGTACTAAGCAGTTAAAAGTAATATAATACACACAACCTATAGTGAAGCTACCAATTATAAATTAAGTTTTACAATATTTTTTATAACTATTATATTTAAAGTGAAAAATATCTAATTCACAATATTTTAAGTTAAAATTTTTACATGTACGAGATACAAAACTATTTGAAGAGCATACTTCGTTTTTACTTTACGCAATGCAAAAAGAGACTTATTTCGTGCACCTAACCGGTGACACGCAAGATTCAAGTAGGGTAGAGTCGATGATATTATGTAGTAACTTGTACAACAACATTTGATCTTTTATATCACGGCGTTTTCGAGTGTATTACTGTGTAAGCTATCAATAATGGAGTCTACAGAAGAATTGTATCGCTTTAAGTGACGCAGAAGCTTATTATTGATTGTTTAAATCATTTTAACATAAACTTTGTATTGAGGGTTGCAACATGAAGAACAATATTCAAGAATAGATCGCACCAGATTATTAAATAGTATAATTAATGTTGTATAGTTTTTAAAATCTTTTGAAATACGCATAACAAAACCTAGCATTTTATAAGCTCTTTGAGTTATATTAATATGCGATCTAAGTAACAACTTACTATCCAACTGAACACCAAGATCACGCAGTTCATTTACTCTCTTTAGTAAATTATTGTCGAGCTTACAGTTAAAGAGGATTGGATTCTTTTTTCTAGTAAATGAGATAATATTACATTTCTTGATGTTTAAGTAAAGATAATTTGCTTGCCAATATGAGCTAAGCCTATATATTTGATTAGCCTATAGTTTTGATTCTTAATCGAGGATAAATGCAGATGTCTATGGGCCATAGCATCCACTCACTATCAGGTGGACTGTGTGCTCGTTTGTCACCCTTATTCTATAAAACAAAAACAAAAACAAAAAATAGGTACTCGGAAAAACAGACGTCGGCAGGGCATTCCACTCCTTAACTCTGCGCGTTACAAAAGATTTTATAGCGCTTAGTGCGAATATTTGGAATGTCAACTAAGTATGTTACCTGCAGTAATCGTACTCCGATAGGCGAATGAAGATAGCGGTATAAGATTATGGAACGCAAAGACACACTCTCTGAAGTACAATCTGTAGAAGACCGACAAACGAGCAACTTGGCGGCGGTGAGCTAAGCTGCGAAGCTTAGTTTCCACCAGCTGTTTGTTCAAACTGCAAATAGAATACTTTTTGACTACTCAGATACTTAGGATTCCCCATGAAGTTATTTTTCACCACTTCACCGAATACGTGATAAGTCAGCACGTAAAATTTCTCATAACAGATTTATTTGTCGTCGAGGGAATCGTACACGTTTTGCTCCCGTACCATGATGAAATCTCACGGCCTGCTACACGGCTTTCGTATTTGTTTAAATAAAATTCATAAAAACTAAAACAAAGCTTTTGGTCGATTGTTGACCATATCTACCTAGTAATTAGACAATAACGCCAAAAACTATTTCATCAAATAGAGGTAAAAATCTCAGAGTGCATCCAATTTTTAATTATTTACGTCAGATAACTTGATAACAAATGAAGTTGATGAAATTAAAGCTATATCCGAGGTTGAGAAAGTTGGCACCCGGAAATGATTATTAAAAATGTGACTAGTATAAATCGATTGCGCGTAAAAATGATGTTTATCGGTACTAATTATTTGTCTGCGCGTCAAAAATTTGATTAGATATTTAAAAAAATAAGGCGGGTGCTGTGAAATAATAAATTGTTTTTTTTTTTACTTAATAATGACGGTAAAAGAATAATTAAATAATGTAAATTTGTAGATTTTCACATGCGCAATAAGCACCCGATATCAGTTTATCTATTAATTTGGAACTACGCCGATTAAATTCCTTGCCCTAAAAACCCTCTCAGAAATGAGTGGGAGGTCTGCGTCCAGCAGTGGGACGTATATAGGCTGTAATTTTACAAAACCATTAGTACATAATTGAAATAAAAACCATTTCGATTTTAATATTTTTGATAAACTTCACTATCAATTTTAATTATTACACTTTTAAAATGAAACAACAAAAAAGCTAAAAAATAAACGTAAGGATTTTTAAATTATTGTATATATTTCATTATTTTAACATATAAATATTTTTATTCGGTTATATTTTATATTATTTAATTAGTTACTGAAGGCAAAATGTACTTTTTCTATTTGATAATAGATGGCGCTGTTTTGAAAACTAAAATGTAAATCATCGGCGTAGTTCCAAATTATTAAACAAAGATTAAAACTGATTTGAAACTTTATTTATGAATATGGTATTTATTGGGAAAAAAACACCAGTCATCCTGCGTACTTCAAGTAACTAACAGAATCATAATAGAAAATTAACACCTAATGGTAGGAAAATACTTAAGCTTCTTTTTCGAAGTAAAAATTAGTCTATAAGTTGCTTCGGTTACTAACTACCTACGTACAAAATTTCATATAAATCAGTCCAGAAGTTTTTACGAGAATCGTGAACACACACACAGGCTGACAGACAGACAGAAAAACACACAGACAAAAATTCTAAAAACCATTAATTTACTATTTAATTTCCCCTGGACTTGTTTCTTCAAGAATGTGTTAGAATTACAGACACGACTTTTCTACGGATTTATTATATACCTACACATAAATATATAATTTTTTATTGACATCATTAGGGTATCTTTATAGTTTTCTCATCTGGTTGGGTTCCATAAATATATAATTGTGAATGAAAATGATAAATATATATAAATAACAATAAAATAAAATAAATTCATTTTTATTGACACACACATAAGGAAAAGTTACATTATTCACAATTTTACAATTTGATTACATTTGGTATATATATATATTTCTTGTTGTCATTATTGATTAAAGATTATTATGAAAAAAATACTAACGTTACGTGTTTTGCACAAATTTCACAATAATTACAATATTAAAAACTGCAACTGTAGTGTCCCAAGTGAAACCATTGAAGATAATAGCTTTTACGATTACGTCATCTTAATGTAAATTTTTAAGTATTGCCTTAACAACATGAAAACTGGATTCTCTAATTATTGTACTATTCTAATAGTCCAGTCTCATGTCTTTAAGACAGTACTTAAGAATCAATATTAACATAACGTAACCGTATAAGTTATTAAAATTTTAATTTCGTTGTGACACACAGGTACATTTTCTTGATGTAAATATTGTGAAAGTTGTGCAAAACACGCAACGTTACTAATTTTTTTTTCATCATACTCGTTTCATTACCGCTAGAACTAATTTTATGACTCATATCTTAAAACTAACGAATCATAAAATATTTTACACTATTTGCATAATACGAGCATTCATTACTCATGTTGAATCAGCTAGGTACGACACTACGACTTTATGACTCATGTACTAAAACTAAAAACACATTTTTAACGCTTTATGTTTGATCCATTACAACGATACTCCTTATATAGAAAAAAGGAGAATATAAATTTTATTGTAGTTTTGCTTGAATAAATAAATTAACAGTATTTTTTATTTCTTTTATTAACACTATGATAAACGTAATTTATTCGTGGTAGAGCCATGCTGCAGTTATATTAGTAGTATAGTTGTAGCACGATTGGGTCGGCTCGACCAGGGAAGGACTACGCTTTCACAGAATACCAGCGTAAAATAGTAGGTTAATGCTGCTGTGTTTCGTATGGTGAGTGTAAAGAACCGGAAACCATTTTTACTGGAAACGAGGCATTCCATCTTACTCTTTACGGATGACAACACATCTGCATTTTGATTTGTAATCGAGGATAGATGTAGATGTCTATGGGCCGCAGCAACCACTTACCATCAGGTGGACTGTGTGCTCGTTTGTCACCGTATCCTATAAAAAAATCTAGAATCAATCCAGCTTATAGTAGTAGTAGTACGGTTATTTCTAAGGCGGTATTTTATTGAAAATAGATTAAGATTTTTTTTTATTTAATCCGATTCGGCTATGTTTTTGGATTTTAGCGTAGCAACATTTTAAAACGGTAATGAATCAACAGACCATATGATGAATTTCATAGTATGCGAGCAAATCGAGTTCTATTCCCACAGGATGAACCCTTAATTACAATTTTAAGTGCTTTTTTACATTTTCCCGGCGATAAACGATCCTATGGATGTTTTTTTATCGCATGTGATTTAAAAAATTTCATGTAAAATTAAGCAACATGCATTGGATTAGCACGGTGGACTCATTCTCTCTCTAAAACCCTCTCAGGCGTACTCTGCTGTAGATTTATTTTAATTACCAATGAATGGTGACGGAATGTCCTTCTGGCTGATTTCGATCTCTATATCCAAAACTTAAGTTAGTTGAAGTTAAAGCCTATATACGACCTACTGCTGGGTACAGGCCTACCCTCATTTCTGAGAGGGTTTTAGGGCAAGGAAGTGTCCACCGGGCTGCCCCAATGCGTGTTGGTGAACTTCACATGTCTTCGAAATATTTTTTTCTTATTCCTCAGACATGCATTTCCTCACGATGTTTTCCTTCACCGCCGAGCACTTAAAATTGCAATTAACAATTTCTTTGGTGCCGGCGGGGTTCGAACCCGGGTTATTCGCGTTTTGTTATATTTAGAGCGAGCGTTAACCATCTGAGCTACCACGGCTCTCCAATATCCAAAACTTGCCGGAAGCTATTCAGTGCTGACTAACTTAAGTATCACAAGACCGTCGTTAAGGGCCATCACCGTCAATGTCTTCAGTACTGTTTTCGAAAGTTGGCGTTGCAATCAGACGACATCCTCGATTAAAGACCTTATTGTATGATTTGGCTGTATGAAGAATCACTAGATCATTCAGCGAGGCATGGAGTGAGTTACGCTTGGAACTCCAATTCTAGTGAAGTGTAGGTCGGCCCTCATCAGATGGAGTGACTATGTAAAAGTAGTTACGTTGTACCAGTTCTGGCGCACTAGTAGTTACGTTGTACCAGTTCTGGCGCACTATAGTTACGTTGTACCAGTTCTGGCACACTGAGTCAGAAGTGGTACAAGTACGACGTTCGTCGACTCACGATCATAAAAAAAAAAAAAAAAAAAACAAAAAAAAAAGGTTTTGGCATGCTCGGCGGGCCTCCACCGTCATTAGCGCTCCATTGTTCTTATCTACTTATCTATTGTTCGTTCAATACCGTCATTATCTATTCTTCCTCAGCGTGGTGCTATTATATTATACTCCTTTGTTTCTAACTGCAACGGTAATCTGAATCATCAATAAAATACATTACCTAATTTTGTTACAAATTTTATTTACGAAATACAAAATCTTATTACTTATTATCTATAAGATAGGAGCGAAACATCTCATCCACTAAAACATCGTTGTACAATGAATGTGTTCCCTGTAAATATACTCGTAAAACTATGCATTGAACGTCCCTGAAACTTATATAGCAAATACATTAAGCAATATTCGCCACAAACTGAAGTCCACTCATTCTGAATCCTATCAACATTCCAGTTCCATCTTTTACAATTCCTTTTTAAAAACTCTAGATGATATCGTATAGGTGCTCGTTCATATGAATCAAAATATTGACCGACGTCATTTGTATTGATATATAAAGCTACCCAATGTGACCCTGGTTTATCATCTGTACCCAAATTGCATATTACCTAGTCAGGTCATAAATTCTATTACATGTTTAATATAAAATAATTGAAACAAGTTTATTCATTATGTAACCATTTATATACCAAAATGAACTTAACAAAACATAGATTCTTATGACACTATAGTTTATTCAAAATGACCTCCGTAATTCTGAATACAGGCCTTTAATCTGCGCGGCCAGTCGTCTATCGCAGCACGAACGAGGTCCATGTCAATATCGGCGGCTGCCTTTAATCAAGGACGTCTTGAGTGACTACAAATTGGGATGAGGATTTGAGCACGCCTTTTCCTCCAAGTGTTTCCATATCTTGTAATCTAACGGATTCAAATCTGGACTGGAGGAGGGCCAGTCTTCGTGGCGGATGAAGTCGATTTCACGCACCGCCAGCCAGTCTTGTGTGCTCTTCGCTCTATGAGCTGACGCCGAATCTTGTTGGAATACCCAGTGCCTGTTATTGAACATGGTATGAGAAACAAGTTACACAAGGTTCGTCAGGACTGTATTTTGATACACAAATGCATTCGTTTTTACACCTTTTTCACAAAAATGTACCTCTGTTAAGCCCCAATAAGAAACTCCCAACCATACCATGAGCGAGGATGGAAAATGACCTTGTTGGACACGCGGATTACGGTTGCTCGCTTCTTCACTACTGTGTGCGTACACCTTATCATTTTGTTTGTTGTAGCTCTCTTCTACGGTAAAAAATTTTTCATCCGAAAAAAGAATTTTGCCGATATTTTTTTCCCGCGTACCGCTTCAACAAAGCGCGCAATCTCTTCAGTCTCAGGTCCATTAGACGAGCATTCAAACGATGTCCTGTTTTTCTTCGATACGCCCGATGCCCTAAGTCTTCATTTAACACCCTTTTCACCGTGGTTCTGCTTAACCCCATCTGAAGGGCCAACAGTTTCTGCTTACGTTTGGGATTTCTTTGAATTCGCGCCTTCACAGCTTTTATCACTGCTGGAGTCCTAACAGACCGAGGGCGACCACTTCTTGACCTGTCATCTACACTAGAGACCATACCATGAGCGAGGATGGAAAATGACCTCGTTGGACACGCGAAATACGGTTGCTCGCTTCTTCACTAGTGTGTGCGTACACCTTATCATTTTGTTTGTTGTAGCTCTCTTCTACGGTAAAAATTTTTTCATCCACCTTTGTATTATATAGTATACTATAACTAATGTTTTTGAAAAATCAAACAAAATTTGTGATTAATTTAAAATTTTATTTTCAAGTAATAACCACTTGTAAAAAACCCACACTTCGTCACAAGAACAATGTAAAATTTTGTGATTATTTTTTGCAAATATATGATTATTACACACATAACGTTTGTTTAAATTTATGACATTTACCAAATCATTGTATTTTGGACATTTGTATTCTTCAATATTAAAAATTCTATCATTCGTCGTCAACATTTTTAAAAATTGTTTTTCTGTTGAACCATCTTTGTATTATATAGTATACTATAACTAATGTTTTTGAAAAATCAAACAAAATTTATGATTAATTTAAAATTTTATTTTCAAGTAATAACCACTTGTAAAAAACCTACACTTCGTCACAAGAACAATGTAAAATTTTGTGATATATTTTTTGCAAATATATGATTATTACACACATAACGTTTGTTTAAATTTATGACATTTACCAAATCATTGTATTTTGGACATTTGTATTCTTCAATATTAAAAATTCTATCATTCGTCGTCAACATTTTTAAAAATTGTTTTTCTGTTGAACCACCTTTGTATTATATAGTATAGTATGACAAATTTTTTTGGAAATCAAACAAAATTTACGATTAATTTAAAATTTTATTTTCAAGTAATAACCACTTGTAAAAAACCCACATTTCGTCACAAGAACAATGTAAAATTTTGGACTGATTATTTTTTTGTAAATATATGATTATTACACACATAACGTTTGTTTAAATTTATGACATTTACCAAATCATTGTATTTTGGACATTTGTATTCTTCAATATTAAAAATTCTATCATTCGTCGTCAACATTTTTAAAAATTGTTTTTCTGTTGAACCACCTTTGTATGCGATCACTTCGTCTTTGCACAAATTTCTAATATACCAATTTAATATGGGAATGATGTTCTCTTGTTTGTAGGCACATTTTAATTCTTCGGTCACATCAAAATATGGAATGCCGTGCACGTGTGTTTCACAATAACGAACAGTTTTTTTGTCTTTTGGCGACAAATAATTGAAAGGATAACTTGGCCGAAACAAATAATGATCGATAAACGAATCATTTTTATTAGATAGTTTTACGTCTAGAATAGCCATTTCTCTATAGCCATTTCTCTACATTGAAAATGTTTATGAGGAAATGTAATGTAAAATCCGTCCATGTCGATGATGTATCTAATATTTTTTAAATTTTGTGTCATTTTGAACCAAAATGTTAAAAGTATTTACACGTGACTAAAATATGTTTGTTCCAACAAACTTCACATAACAATTCATTCTTCATTACTTCCCATTATCCCATTTCTTTCTTCTGCTCTTTTCTTCCTGTAATTTAAGAAAACAGAAGCACATTCACTAATGATCAACTGATGACTGTCATTGTTAAAAAAGTATTTTTTAACTTTTTACTTTCTGCTATTGTCTTTGTATTTATGGCTAGGAAATGTCCGCGGCGCGGTCTCAATGCGTGTTGGCGAACTTCACATGCCTTCGAAATTTTCTCAGACATGCAGGTTTCCTCACGATGTTTTCCTTCACCGCCGAGCACGTGGTAAATCAGCACTTAAAATTGCAATTAACAATTTAAGTGGTGCCGGCGGGGGTTGAACCCGGGTCGCGTACTGTGAAATTTACAGCTTGCGCTAACCATCTGAGCTACCACGGCTTAATCATATACACACACAATATTTAAATATAATTTGTTAACACTAAATCATACACACGTAAGAAAATAACAGAAAGAAAAGTAAGTGTGTCAATAGAATAAACACTTAAAATTGCAATTAACAATTTAATTGGTGCCGGTGGGGATCGAACCCGGGTCGCGTACTGTGAAATTTACAGCTTGCGCTAACCATCTGAGCTACCACGGCTTAATCATATACACACACAATATTTAAATATAATTTGTTAACACTAAATCATACACACGTAAGAAAATAACAGAAAGAAAAGTAAGTGTGTCAATAGAATAAACACTTAAAATTGCAATTAATAATTTAATTGGTGCCGGCGGGGATCGAACCCGGGTACTGTGAAATTTACAGCTTGCGCTAACCATCTGAGCTACCACGGCTTAATATACACACACAAAATATTTAAATATAATTTGTTAACACTAAATCATACACACGTAAGAAAATAACAGAAAGAAAAGTAAGTTTGTCAATAGATTAAACACTTACATCTATGGCCTTTGATGCGTTGAAGTAACACAAATGTAGTATTGATAGATACACTGCGGTCAAACGATCATACACTAACTCCATGACTGCAGTTGCTTGGTCTTATATAGTACCAGTAAGTACCAATAGAATTGATAATAACTTTATGCGTCAACAACCTTATCTCACATTCTGTTGCTTATCTCAGCATTACTTCGTGTTGCGTCTTATTCAGTGTATTGACGACTCAAATACGTTTTGTATAACAGAAAAAATGCAATTTAATATTTAGAAATCACATAATTGATCATTCCTATATTAGTCATTGAGTAGATTGTACTGTAGTAATCTACTAATAGCAGTAATATCATGGATACACTAGATGTACAACAACATCTGAAAAAGATTCACCCCAGTCTAGAAAATAATGTTTATGCTGCTAACAGACTGCCCATATACACCCACGTACCAACGTATATACCTAGTCAGGTCATAAGTATTGTCACTTAGTAAAAACTTTTCTTTTAGAATGCTGGCCACAAAAAAAGTTTATTGAATTCGAATTGTTCATGAAAATAAAACTGTATACTTTTTAGAATTTTACTCATCTTTACATATGGAGTGGACGCTTAAAAAAGACCGTGTTGCAGTTATTGCGTTGCATCGTTGCGATTACGCGCCAATTAAATTTTTTGATATACTGAAAAATTTGAATATAACCAAAAGATTCGTTTATCGTACCATCAAACGATACAATGAAGACTCTAGTGTAGATGACAGGTCAAGAAGTGGTCGCCCTCGATTTGTTAGGACTCCAGCAGTGATAAAAGCTGTAAAGGCGCGAATTCAAAGAAATCCCAAACGTAAGCAGAAACTGTTGGCCCTTCAGATGGGGTTAAGGCAGAACCACGGTGAAAAGGGTGTTAAATGAAGACTTAGGGCTTCGGGCATATCGAAGAAAAACAGGACATCGTTTGAATGCTCGTCTAATGGACCTGAGACTGAAGAGATGCCGCGCTTTGTTGAAGCGGTACGCGGGAAAAAAATATCGGGAAATTCTTTTTTCGGATGAAAAAATTTTTACCGTAGAAGAGAGCTACAACAAACAAAATGATAAGGTGTACGCACACAGTAGTGAAGAAGCGAGCAACCGTAATCCGCGTGTCCAACAAGGTCATTTTCCATCCTCGCTCATGGTATGGTTGGGAGTTTCTTATTGGGGCTTAACAGAGGTACATTTTTGTGAAAAAGGTGTAAAAACGAATGCAGTTGTGTATCAAAATACAGTCCTGACGAACCTTGTGTAACCTGTTTCTCATACCATGTTCAATAACAGGCACTGGGTATTCCAACAAGATTCGGCGTCAGCTCATAGAGCGAAGAGCACACGAGACTGGCTGGCGGTGCGTGAAATCGACTTCATCCGCCACGAAGACTGGCCCTCCTCCAGTCCAGATTTGCATCCGTTAGATTACAAGATATGGCAACACTTGGAGGAAAAGGCGTGCTCAAAGCTTCATCCCAATTTGGAGTCACTCAAGACATCCTTGATTAAGGCAGCCGCCGATATTGACATGGACCTCGTTCGTGCTACGATAGACGACTGGCCGCGCAGATTAAAGGCCTGCAAACACATAGTGTCATAAGAATCTATGTTTTGTTAAGTTCATTTTGGTATATAAATGGTTACATAATGAATAAACTTGTTTCAATTATTTTATATTAAACATGTAATAGAATTTATGACCTGACTAGGTAATATGCAATTTGGGTACAGATGATAAACCAGGGTCACATTAGACAGGTAGCTTTATATATCGATACAAATGACGTCGGTCAATATTTTGATTCATATGAACGAGCACCTGTACGATATCATCTAGAGTTTTTAAAAAGGAATTGTAAAAGATGGAACTGGAATGTTGATAGGATTCAGAATGAGTGGACTTCAGTTTGTGGCGAATATTGCTTAATGTATTTGCTATATAAGTTTCAGGGACGTTCAATGCATAGTTTTACGAGTATATTTACAGGGAACACATTCATTGTACAACGATGTTTTAGTGGATGAGATGTTTCGCTCCTATCTTATAGATAATAAGTAATAAGATTTTGTATTTCGTAAATAAAATTTGTAACAAAATTAGGTAATGTATTTTATTGATGATTCAGATTACCGTTGCAGTTAGAAACAAAGGAGTATAATATAATAGCACCACGCTGAGGAAGAATAGATAATGACGGTATTGAACGAACAATAGATAAGTAGATAAGAACAATGGAGCGCTAATGACGGTGGAGGCCCGCACCGGATATCAATTAGATAAGAGTTAATTGATCTGCACATCTCCGGAACCGTGCATCCTACGCAAAAATGGACCACAGAGTCGCGATCAGAGCATGCCAAAACCTTTTTTTTTTTTTTTGGGATCGTGAGTCGACGAACATCGTACTTGTACCACTTCTGACTCAGTGCGCCAGAACTGGTACAACGTAACTACTAGTGCGCCAGAACTGGTACAACGCTACAGTGCGAAGTACAACGTCACTGCGCCACCATGTACAACTAACTACTCACCAGAACTGGTACAACGTAACTACTTGTAAAAGATGTAGGAATTCGATGGATGCAGATGGCTAAGG
Source organism: Parnassius apollo (assembly GCA_907164705.1). NCBI lineage: Eukaryota > Metazoa > Arthropoda > Insecta > Lepidoptera > Papilionidae > Parnassius > Parnassius apollo. The sequence goes on from CAJQZP010001679.1 coordinate 2,996,990, forward strand.
ACTATGCTTAATGATACTCTAGGAAGGGGGGGGGGTCCCTCAAGAGGCCTATGTTCAGCAGTGGAAATATGATGTGCTATAATGATGATGATAAAGAAGACCTAGTTATAACAAGTGAATGTGTACGTCATCGAAGTACCATATGCAGAACGTGACAGAATTTGTTTTATAGGTTCGGGTGATAAACGAGCACACAGTCCCCTGGATGGTAAATGGTTGCTGCTGTTCATAGACATCTTCATCTATCCTCGATTACGAATCAAAACGCAGATGCGTTGTCACCCGTGAGGACTAAGATGGAATGCCTCGTTTCCAGTAAAACGGGTCTCCAGTTCTCTACACTAATCATATGAAATACAGCAGCATTTAGCTACTATTTTACGCTGGTATTCTGTGAGAGCGTGGTCCTTCCCCGTTCGAGCCGACCCAATCGTGCTACAACTATACTACTTATATAACTGCAGCATGGCTCTACCACGTATAACGTTTGTCGTTTTCCGACCAGTAGGTCATTGGCACATGGGTAAATTATTCTATTAAACTACTAAACGACATTAACATTTATTACATTTCAAACGACAACTACAAACAACTGGGATTTCATCTAAGGTAATTTTTCAATTTTTTTCTAGGACAGTGTGTCGTTTGAACCGCCGCGCCGTGTTGAAATACTTTGTTCTCTATGCTTGTATGTGGCATGGCGTGCTCATCAATCTTACTACTTTCTAACACTCGGGCATTCTGAGTAAATTTACATTTCCTATCTCCTTTCATCATTTTCTTTCGTAAGAAAATTATATAAAAAAAGGATATTCAATATTCGTTCATTATGGCCTATCAAAAATCCACTCCTGAACGTCCGAAGCCAATAAACTGCCTTGATTGCATTTATTTTTAATTGTTAATGCGAAAAGTAGGCATCGATTTTGGTTTTTGTGCATGGACAATAGTACTGACCCTGTTCATGGAACAATTTCAATTTAACTATATGTTATATTATTAAATCTTTTCATACGTGGTAGGTTGGCTCGTCCGGGATACGACCATCGACCACGCTCTCACGGAATATCAGCGTAAAATAGCAGCTTAACACTGCTGTGTATCGTATTGTGGTTCGTTCATTTCGTGAGTGTAGAGATCTGGAGACCTCTTTTACTGGAAACGAGGCATTCCATCTAGGTCCTCACGGGAGAGAACGGATCTGCATTTTTATTCGTAGTCGAGGATAATTGTATATTTTTATGGGCCACAGCATCCACTTACCATCAGGTGGACTGTGTGCTCGCTCGTCACCCGTATCCTATATAAAATACTTTATGCTCACCTCTTGAAGTGAAATTGTCGAAACATCGTTAACACCAAGTTACTACATAATTCATTGTGTTCAAGCAAATATGTTTAGTTAATGTAAAGTGAGAAGTTGGATAAAAACAAAAAAAAGTTAAGTGTGGTTTATTTTATTTTATTACAATGAACTAAGTATAAGCAAATGAAGTGTTTTCTTCATTAAAATCTTTTTAGAGAAAGTTGTATTTTAATACTATAAAAATAGGGTTTTATATAGTAGTATAGTACATAATATCTCAATCAGGCTAAAATGCATAAATACTTAACGACTGTTTCTATAGATATTTAAATAATGAAACTACGAAAGAATTCACTGAAAAAAAAAGCTGTTTAACCACAGAATAAATAATAGATTTAACTAACAATCTGTATTATCATGTTACCAGAATTGAAATGTCTTAGGAATTTGTGTTATGACTTATAATTACACGTTGCTGTTGTGAAAAACAAGGAAATATCATGCTTTCTTTTTTCAAAGAACCTTTCTTTAATATCTATTTAACCATAATTTTAGCTCACTTTTTAAATGTGAATACATAATAAAAATCGCTGAAATAAGGATATGAATCATAAAGTCTTAAGTCATAAAAAAGTGATTTTGTACATGAGCAATGTTAATATTATAATAGCGTAAAATATCAGGTGGTATAACCAGCACTGTGAATAATCGATCGTGCATAGTCTGTCACTAGCGTAGTGTTATGAGAATTGTGTGAAAATACTTTTTTTAAATTATTTAGCAAGTGACAATCCTCAGTAAAATATACTGAACATATTTCATGAAATAAGGAAGCGATGATACGAGGACATTTTCGGTTTCCGTGTCGAAATGTGCAGAAAATTAAAACTCCACAATTTCTCTTCCTCAATTGCTTTCCTGGTTTATAAACTAAAAATAGTTTATAAACCAGGAAAGTTATTGAGGAAGATATAAGAGAAGATATATATTAGAGAATAAATATTTATAACGTTAGTTTGCTGTTCATCTGAAAGTAAGTGACCACTGTAATCTTTGAATACTGAACGCTGCTAATGCGTTTTCACTAAGACTGATGACATAAGACTGATGATGAACATAATCTATGAAAACCTATAGGCCGCTGAACAGAAAATGAATTTGTAATTGTTGGCATATACAAAAATACTAGTCAACATAAAGTCTAATAACGCATGTAGTCAAAACAATTCTATTATTTCTTTGTTAAACGATAAACTTTGTGTTGGCATTCTAATATAGAATTTCGTACAGTACATGCAGACTTTCTTTTACCCCAAAACCATATTCCAACAGTAATAAATAAAAGCCAGCGTTTTTGGCACTGAAAAAAAAAAGACGGGGAGCAGGTCTTTTTGACTATAATAATTTTCGTTATTACAGTTTTTATATTGTGTGTATTGAATATTAATTGTAAATATTCTAACATAAATCGTCTTAAACATTAAAAAAAAATCAAATTATAAGAGAATGTACAAACTGTTTTACCGAATTTTAAATAAAGAAAAAATTTAGTACCAAGGCTGCGCGTAGTGAGTAATTTCTTCGTATTATTCATAAATGACTCATAGCATAAGTTTATAATTTCTTTTCTTTTATTTGAACATTGGTAACCGATTTTTAAATACGTTATATAATACATGTTACTCAGACCAGGAATAACAAGCTCCTAATATATGATCTTAAATTCGAGTCACCAGCCGGGCGCATCACTATTTTCAGATATCTATGCATGTTAGATTAAACCTAGATATCGTTGTAAATCTATTGTAATATTTTTGGATCAATAATACTTAAAAATCCAATAAGCCTTAACCAGCACCGAAGACAGACGTGTTGTATTTCAGATCTTAAAGGTTACTCCGACAACATTGTTTGCGATTGTCTATGTGGCCCGGCCGCATATCTGACGGGGTAAACAGTCGGTCGACCTAGTTTCTGAAGTCGCTGCGCACGCGGCTCATAGCCAAAGTCTATTTCAATTTTTATCTACGTGTACGCGCTCGCGCGCACTGATCCATCTTAATTTTTGCAATGTTTACAGTTGAACGCAACAGCACGCGGCCTATGCGTGGCCTGAAAAACATCGAAGCAACTCGGACGATTTACAACATCTCTGGCTCTAGAATCCTCTAACTACGTGTTACTGAAAGTAGGCTAAGATTGATGAACGGTGCTCGAGGAGAATTACTCACTTCTCTTTGTTTAAATGAATTTTCTGCGTAAACCTAGGCCTTCGGAGTAAGGGAATGTAATCAGATAGCTAAAGCTTTTTAGCAGCTTTTTTTGTGTTCGTAGAATCTTTTGCGCTGATGCCAATAATGCACCGCGTGTGACCTTCAGTGAGGTCTAAAAAAAGCTGTTTAGTTGCAACCGCTATTTCTTGAAAACACTAAACGAAATTGACGATCGAAAGTATTTAAGAAGGCTTAACTTTTAAAATATAGGTCTTTACGATACTGCTAAGATTAGTTGAAAAGTGTGCAGACAATCTTTTTCACTTTGCTGGAAATGTATGTAGGTACATATTACTTGGATACTGTCGCTGGTGAAAATCACTTCATTCATTTGCTAGCGCTAAAATATCCTGATCATTCCGGTTGTAAAAGGGGGCTGCATAGAATACTATAATACACAATAGAATGGCTGTCAATTTTATTTTGTACGAGGTTTAGCGTCGCCAAACCCGATTCGCTCTGTTGACAGACTGAATAAATTTACACATTTTAGACTTTTGATTAATGTTCAAGATCATCATTTAAAAAAAATCGTTTAAATTTGAATATATATTATTTGTAAATAGGGGTTTTTTAAATAATTTGCATGCGAAATTTGGAAACGATTATAACGTCAAAACACATCTCGTGTTGACATTTATACGTGTGAATTGACGTGTTAGTGACATTTTAGTGGCTACGCGGGCTCCGCCCAATACCCCATTCTATTATGTATGTATTATAGTATTCTATGGGGGGCAGAGTATAAGGTGCAATTCGTTTGGTACCGCCAAGTTTATCTGCCAACGCTGGCTAATCCTCTCAGTTCTAAAGAGGCTTATGACTGCTGTTGCAGCTGCTACTGAGCCGTGATAGCCCAGGGGCTAAGAGCTCGCTATAAATTTCACAGTACACGAGCTAACCAGGTTCGATTCCCGCCGATACCAATGAAATCGTTAATTGCAATTTTAAGTGTTGATTTGCTCGTGCTCGGCGGTGAGGGAAAACATCGCGAGGAAACCTGCATGTCTAATGTCTAAGAAATAAGAAAAAATATATTTCGAAGACGAAGTTCGTTAACATGCATTGGGGCAGCGCGGTGGACATTTCCTTGCCCTAAAACCCTCTCAGCAATGAGAGAAGGCCTGTGCCCAGCTGTGGGACGTATATAGGCTGTTACTTTGCTTTTAACTGGAAACGGGGCATGTTATTTTTTTATTCTCAATCAAGAATAGATAAAGGTGTCTATGGACCACAACTTTCACTTTATATAAGTCGGACTGAGTTCTCGTTTGTCACCCTTCTTATAAAAAAGTAGTCTGAATGTGTTTATGCAATTAGCCCTATGTCTCGGAAACTGCATCCAATTTACATCATCTAAGGTTTCATAACTTCACACATCGGTTTACATATTCCACCTACTTAAACATCCTTAGGGCCGGGTTAATTTTTACAGTACGCTAGTACCGATGAAATTGTCAAATTGCAAACAACGGGAAGAAAGTCTAAGAATATTAAAAAAAATATTTCAAATACATCATGTGAAGTCCGCTTACACACATTGGGGCCGCACGGTGAACACTTCCTTGCCCGAAAACCCTATCAGAAATGAGAGAAGGCTTGTTATCCAAGAGTGGGACGCATATTATAGGCTACAACTTTAAGCGTTTTCTGGATAATTGTTAAATATTCTTCTTCGATTGTGTTGCCGGTGTATCGAATGAAATAATCTGAATCTTATAGAAACCTAGTTTAATTTAAGTAATCTCTCTGTTTTGCGTGGTAATAATATAATGAAATGTGTTTTGACTTCCGAAGAGAAAAAAAAGCAAGTGAGATTATATATCACCGCTTCGGTTTTATCAATGATTCAGCAACATGGTGCATCCGCCGAAAAGATAACATTAATTAATTAATTGAACGTTTATTTTGCGTCTAATTTCCACCGAAACAATATTAGTTTACGCACTCGCTACGCTTGGCCAAATGCCAGTGCTCTCAATAATAGAGGGCGTGGCACTTCTGCTCTAATTTAAAACTATATTTTTTTATATCAATGAAGACAAAGAAAAATGTTTATTGGATTTAAATTTCCTGTTTTAAGTTCATGCTTTACGCATTCTCTTTTAGTAAAGTAGAATTATTTGTAGTATATTTCGAGAATCTGTATAAGCTATCGACTAGTTATTAGCTAATGAAGAACATAAATTTTAATTACACCTGAAGACAAAAAGGCAGGGCTAGGTCAGTAAGTATGTGTCAATGTAAAAAAAAGGTAACATGACATCCCTTCAAAATTAATAAAATAGTAAAATGATATACTTATAGATAAAATATTCACCATTGAGAACCATCATGAAATAGTGATGAAATAAAAGAAAACAATTACTAATAAAAAATTAAAATAACCATTACAGCTCATTAATAGTTTATTGCTATACTTAACTTAGGCGACCCCATTGATTCTCTCAAAAGCAGAGCCTACTCATGTAGTCGTCATACTCGGCAGGGGGGTTGACAGCCGCAGTTTAATATTACGAATACTTCCATTTGTTATTGGGATTATGCTGCTGCAGATGAGGAATGTCTAAAACAATTTGGAAAGAAAAAATTCACTGATAAGACTAGCAAAAATAAGGGACGAAACTTTTATTGTAACTATTTAGGTAAAATATTGTTTAACCAAACTTATACAACAATATATTAATAGAAGGTTTTTATTTAATACAATGCAACACCTCCCCCTGACTCGAACAGATACGGAGATCCTCGTGGGCATGCTAAGTATATAGTTATCCAGCATTTCTCGCTGTAACCTGTCCCATTCTTGAATAGCGTCTTCCCTGATCTCTAGCACTATCTGGGCAGGTGGCTGAGGGTTCCAAACAGCTCGCTTAAGAGCATCTCACGCGTGCTCTATTTGGTTTCAATCGACTGACTTAAGTCAGTCGAGCCGGCAGGCAAGTCTGACCTTGTAATGTCGTATTCTCGGAGAGCAGCATTGTATCATTGAGCTCGATGTGCGAGGGTATTATCATCGACCAGAACGAATTGGCGCCCATGATTTACTCGGAATAGTCTGACAATTCCGTCAATATCTACTGTTTTGTACTTATATTAGACGACATTCTGGTTGTTCTCTTGAGATTGTGTATTCTTTAAGCGTCTCGCATGGTTCAAAATTATAATCAAAATTCGAAGCAGGAACTAAAGCTCCTAAAATAATTGTCACATAACAGCTTCCGAAATCCGGCTTTATTTATTCTATACATTATGACTTAGCATTGACTTTTGAAGTAATTATGTGAAAATATTTTATTCTTTTTAGTTCCTTTAAGTCTATGCCGTTTGCAAAGGTTCAGGTACGCCCGGAAACTTAATAATACTATAATTTTTAACATATTCAATCAAGGGCTGCTACCTAACTCGTTGGTCTTGTGGCTGTAGACTGATAATCATGAGGTCCCGGGTTCGAATCCCGGGTCGGGCCAAAAAAAGTTATCAGTGAAGTTGACAGTGTCTCATCCCCGTGCCTCGGAAAGCACATAAAGCCATTGGTCCTGCACCTTATCTCACCCCGGGCGTGTCGATTAAAAATCCCATCGGACTATGAGAGTGAGGGAGTAGAGAGTGCACCTGTGCTTGCGCATACACTTTGGCATATACACAGATGGCTAGTCTCCATTGAGGCTCCGTTGGCCGTAATTCGGTCTGGAGGACATTATTATTGTTATTATTACGGGCTATTAATATAAGACTCACTGGCTACGTCGTCGAGATAAAATTTCCCACGCTGAAATAGCGCAACCAATAATGTCTGCAACTCAATCATTTTGTTATGACATTGTTATATAAATAAAAAGTTCAATGCACTGTCTTATGTTTCATGATTTGGTAGATTTTAATTTATTATAATATGTGACGTAACATACACGCTTAAAAAGGCAATGTTTGTTAATAAGTTTTTTTAAGTGGACCATGTGGCCCATAAACATCCAAATCAAAATGCAGTTGCGTTGCCACCTCTGAGGACTAAGATTGAATGCCTCGTTTTCAGTAAAAAGGGTCTCCGGTTCTCTACACTCACCATACGAATCACAACAGCATTTAACTGCTATTTTACGATGGTATTCTGTGAGAGCGTGGTCCTTCCCCTTTCAAAACTACCCAATCGTGCTACAACCATACAAATATAACTGCAGCATGGCTCCATCACATATAAAAGAAGTTTGCAAGAAAAAAAAGTTTGCAACAGACAAAATAAAATGTTGCGTCTTGCCTATTTCGAGGAGCACTTCCCGCTTTCCCTGAATTGCGTGCACTATCCCCGTCCCCACTAATCCCAACATCACTATTCTGGAAAAGACTCACCACCGACGGTACTACGATACGTTATTCGATTCTACACGAGGCATCTTCAGGTGAAGTAGACTCTGCGGTGGCTGACTTTGCGGTCAGATACATCATTCTATTTAGTTACGCAGATCTTAGCTAAATAATTTTTAATGTCTTAATACCACCATATTTTGGAAGTCTTAAGTTCTTTTTGTTATATCCCATAGTTACCTCTTATGATATCTACAGGATAAAATGAGGTGATGGATTTTTATGACGTGTTTGTGGGCACCGTTTATTTTCACTAAGTACTAAATCTTTAAAGGAATATCACGTCATATTATATAAGTATCTAGTCAAGATATATGTCTAGTGTATTTTAGGCCAATAACGGAAACATTAATATGTTAATTACTTGGAATGCTTTTACTTGCCATAATATTATACGTGCACCTCGTGCAAATGATCGTGTGAGTACATTTCACCATTTCTAAGCAGGTTGGCGGCCTGCCCGATCCCGTCTAGGATTTGCGTCAAACCATTTGGGAGCGGTTGCCTCCCGTTACGACGTAAAAATAAAGTCGAGATATTTCCATAGACATACATCTAAACAGGATAATTTAGTTTCGTTTGCCTCAATTTGCCATTTTTACACTTTTCTTTTTAATATTTTATGGGTTATCCCTATTGAAACACCGAGATACTCACCAAGTCTAACAACAAACACATGTAGTAAAGTTATTTATTTGTTTTACTTTTTAACAGATGTCTTAAATTTACCAAAAATAACATAACCAGTGTAATTTTATTTTATTTGAATAATTGTAACCCTACATAATATAAAAACAGAGTTCTTATCTTCACCTAGATTATTAATTGCTGCCTTGCTAGTTGTTTCCGTAACATTTTAAAAACTCCCCAATATTTTCGAACAGCTGCTACTGGCAGGTGTGGACCGCAGGACGTCAACCAAGTATAAGCAATGAAGGTAGAAATAAGTTTTGTATAGAACACTAATCTACCGTTATAGAACTTTCACAGATATCTTAAGAGTTCACAACGAGTAATTCCAGCTATTCTATATAGTAAAGATCCAATGTTTTCCGCTTTAAAAAAAAATCGAAGAGTCATAATAACATTCCACCTGATGCCACACCCAATGCAGCACACTTGTCTTACAAATGGTTCGAAGAGCTAGTATAGTATCCCCATAGATAGCAACAGATGGGTCGCTATGTATATGGATATAATACTGGGTCTTCTAACAGAAACACAACAGTGTAATTGTCCTAGTGGCAGAAGAAGTAGACAAAACAGGATTCCTGTGACATGTTTTTTTATAGAATAGAGTGAAAAACGAGCACACAGTCCACCTGATGGTAAGTGATTGCTGCGGCCCATAGGCATCTACATCTATCCTCGATTACGAATCAAAATACAGACGCGTTGTCACCCGTGAGGACTAAGATGGAATGCCTAGTTTCCAGTAAAAAGGGTCTCCGGTTCTCTACACTCACCATACGAAATACAGCAGCATTATGCTACTATTTTACGCTGGTATTCTTTGAGGACGTAGTCCTTCCCCGGTGGAGCCGACCCATTCGTGCTACAACTATACTACTTGTATAACTGCAGCATGGCTCTACCACGTACAAAATATTGTATTTGATAAGATTGACGAAATATTTGGTTTTCGGATGCAGTGTCAGAGATACGGAGAATTATGAAGAATTAGGTGGGTATTCTAGGCAACGCGGTCACAATAATAAGGAAATGAAATATACTGTACTAATTTTGTGAATTTACGAGTGGTGGTGAAGTCAGTTCGTTTAAAAAGCTAGTAAGTAACATAAACCTAGACAATGTATTCCTGGCGCGATGAAAGCAACGGTCGACCGTCATAGACGCATTATCGTAGACTAGTTGCATTTGTATGTCATCGGTTGAAAATAATCTGACAAGGAATAAGCACGAACTAGTGTTGTGATGTTTGTTGTAAAACTAATGAATAGCGAATTTTTTTCAACTCTATAATGTAAACCAAAATACAAAATAACGAGTGCAGTGTAGAATATGTACAACAGGCGGTCTTATCACTCCGAAAGTATTCTCTTCCAGACAACCTTTGCGTAGAGAACTGATCAAAATACAAGTCAGATCAGCGTTAATGGCGTCAACTGCTCTAGAAAAATCTTCAAGAGAGGACTGAATATAGATTTGGAGATCATCAGCATACAATTGGTAGGAAGAGGATAAATTATTACTTAAAAGAGTTGATGATAATAATATTGTTGCGCGGCAAAGTTGACATCTGGCACACAAACGAGAGTGACCTCACTTTTGGAAGACTGTCGCAGCGTTCTCTCCCCGACCGGAATGGTCAAGGCGAAGAAGTTGTTACTCAAGTATGCCGATGTATTCTCATCAAACGATGCTGACATAGGAAAGACTGGCTTAGTTCAACACAAAATAAACACAGGAGAAGAATTGCCTATCCGGCATGTTTGGTATGGTTGGGGTATGTAGTATCGGAAAAAGGTATCCGCACGGATCCAGAGAAAATTGCCGCTGTCAAGGATTGGCCGATTCCAAAAGACAAGACGCAGGTTACAGCATTTTTGGGTTTGTGCTCCTACTACCGGCGATTTGTGAAGAACTTTGCAGATATAGCCAAACCTCTGCATAAGCTAACCGAGGAGAAGCGACATTTCTGCTGGGATGAAAGTTGCAATATCGCATTCCAGGAGCTCAAGGACCGTCTGTGCAGAACACCTATTTTGGGATACCCTGATGCAAGCAAAGAATTTATAGATGACACAGACGCAAGTGATACAGGGCTCGGCGGTGTGTTGTCTCAACGGAACGGTGATCGAGAGATTGTGATAGCGTACTTCAGCAAGTCGTTGTCAAAACCGGAAAGGAACTATTGTGTCACAAGACGCGAATTGCTAGCTGTGGTAAAGTCGTTGCAGCATTTTAGCAAATATCTTCTGGGGCGAAAATTTCACTTACAAACTGACCATGCTGCACTAAAATGGCTATTACAGTTTAAAAATCCAGAAGGATAAGTTGCGAGGTGGATTGAACTACTGCAGGAATACGAATTTGAGATCGAACATCGCAACGGAAAATCTCATGGCAACGCAGATGCATTGTCAAGAAGACCTTGTACTGAAGATTGCAAACATTGTACTAGGCAAGAGAGTAAGGAAGTGGTATCCGTGAGGATGCTCAGGGCAGACCACCTCAGCAACGAGTGGAAGGACAGCTTACAACGTGCACAGCAGGAAGATCCGGACATCAAGCCGATTCTGGAGTGGATGAAGGCCAGTGCTCCCAAGCCCAAGTGGAGCGACGTCTCAGCGATGAGTTCGACCACTAAAAGCTATTGGGCCCAGTGGGACAGCTTGCTGCTTCAGGATGGAGTTCTGTGCCGTAAATGGGAAAATGTTCGGGGAGACAGCTGTCATTTGCAAATGGTTGTCCCTAAAGCTAAAGTACTTGATGTTCTACGGCTGTACCTGTGTATGATTATTCAGGAGGTCATCTGGGAGTTAAACAAACTCTACTGAAGATCCGAGAACGGTTTTACTGGGTCCACTGTCGAAACGATGTCGAGGACTGGTGTCGCAAATGTACAAGTTGTGCGGCTGTAAAGGGACCTCAGACTCGTAGTAGAGGTGCATTGAAGTTGTATAATGTTGGTGCACCATGGGAGAAAATAGCCATTGACGTGGCGGGGCCGTTTCCGGAGAGTGAAAGCGGTAACAAGTATTTCATGGTTGTGATGGATTACTTCACTAAGTGGCCAGAAGTCTTCGCCATTCCAAATCAAGAAGCTTCAACAGTTGCGGACAAACTAGTTCTTGAAATCTTCTGTCGTTTTGGGGTACCTTTAGAGATTCACAGCGATCAGGAAAGAATTTTGAGTCTCAAATATTCCAGGAAACTTGCCGAGTTATGGGTACTCATAAAACAAGAACGACTTCTTATCACCCGCAATCTGATGGAATGGTAGAACGATTTAATCAGACATTGGAGAGGTACCTAGCAAAAGTTGTAGACAATCGGGAACGAGATTGGGACAAGCACATACAACCGTTTTTGTTGTCATATCGAAGCGCTGTTCACGAAAGTACAGCAATGACACCAGCTTTCGCAAACTTTGGAAGAGAATTACGGCTGCCTGCAGACTTGATCACCGGGATACCACCTGATACCCCACGCAGTATAACCGATTATGCAAATGACTTGCGGAACAAAATGAATGACATTCATGAGCACGTCAGACAATCGGGCCAGCAAATGTCTGAGAAGATGAAAACCCGGTACGACCGCAAAATGAACAATAAAGGCTTCGACGAAGGTTCACTAGTGTGTTTGCACAATCCAGTCCGCAGCAAAGGGAAATCTCCTAAGCTCCAAGCTAAATGGGACGGCCCGTACCGGATTGTAACCAGGATCAACGATGTAACCTACCGGATACAGAAAGGCGCAAGAGGGACTCCTAAGATCGTCCATGTGGATCGCCTGGCGCGTTATTATGGGGCCGATAATGCTCGGGACGAGCATGTCTTAGGAGGGGGCAGTGTTGCGCGCCAAAGTTGACAACTGGCACTAGCGCCATCTAGTGTCGGGTAACGGAGCGAGGGGAGAGCTTTCCAGAAAATGACATCACTAATCTCTCAACCGACAGCGCCATCTGTTGTCGAAATGAAGAACTAAGCTTCTGGAAGCTGACTCTCGAACTTTCGGCGCTTTGTCGATTGGTGCGCGTATTTACTTGAATGTTCTGGATGATTCGGTACTAATGTGTATTTATAGGCGCTGCAAGGTGCGATCGGGGAAGTATTGAATTTGGCGAGACAAGCGAAGCTTCGGAGCGGAATAAAGTGAATCAGTGTGATTAATTATTAGTGTTTTAAGTTTTAATTGGTGTAAATAAAATTAAAGTGTTAATTTAGGTAATTTTATCGGCAATTTTTATTGTCACGAACCTCAAGCTCGTAACAATATTCATGTGGTCTTAAGAGGATATAGTAAGTCAGCTCAAATTCTAATTTCGCCCCCACTTCCCCGCGCGTCGTATGCTATGTACCGACATGTTTGTAATCACTAATACTGTAAGTAGATAGGTCGTTAGATACTTATTTCATTAGGTTTATCATATTTATGCCTGTTTCTTAACGCCAACCCAGTCGCTTCTTATTTTTATTACGGTTATTTCTCATTTTAACTTTACGTCGTCCTGTTGCTTACGCAATTATGTGTATTCTGATCGTAAGCGACACAACCTCCCCCTTCAAAGGCCGAAGCGAAACTGCATATATATACAGTAATCTATGCGAAACTGACACAGAACACTATTACTCCTATCGGAGGCAGGCATAGTTATCTTCCTATGGATTATTATTTCTGTATTCAAAATTTTTGAGTGTAATTTATCTTTAGCAAAATCTTACTAATTATGAAACAAGACATTTATCTGACAAATGGCAATAATAAAATTCAGCCCCCGTAGGTATTTCATTCCGTCCATACAGAGTTGACCGGGCCTGGAAACTGACCGGGCGGCAGGAATCAAGCTTCAAGAAGCCGATAGTTTAGGTGATTTCTTTTTACAGTGAAAATAACGGTATTTAAAAAAATTAAATAACATAAGCACTGCTTTATAGTTAGTTAGTATGCAAAGTTTCATGATCTTATTTAAAGTATTTTATGAATAACAGCGGTTTATTGTTTATTTTGGAGGTAACTTTGGATTTTTTTCTGTCGAGAAAATTTTACGGAATCGTGTTTTCGTCTAACATAGTCCTTAATATTAATCCTCAACTTTACCATATATTTATTTCAAAATTAATGCTGCAATATTTTCGGCATAACGGAGGATCTTGCTAAGCCATTTGAGGTTATATTTCCCCTTAAGAGTAGAGAGATGGATACGTTTGATGCATTTACATTAAAGAATAATACAGTAAAATAAAAGTAAATTGGCTTGTGTGGTGTATGATAAAAACCGCAAACTTTTTACTGATAAGGAGGCGTTTATTTTTATTTTATTTTTTTATAGGATAGGGCGACTAATGAGCACACAGTCCACCTGATGGTAAGTGGCCCATAGACATCTACATCTATTCTCAATTGCAAATCAAAATGCAGATGCGTTGTCACCCGTAAGGACTAAGATGGAGTGCCTCGTTTCCGGTAAAAAAAGAAGTTTTAATTCTCGGGTTTTCAACGCATCACTATTTTTATAAAATTATTGTAAATATCCACAACTTTCATTTACCACCTGGTGGAGTGTGTGCTTCTTTGTAACTCTTCATTAAGTCATCACTTCCTATCAAAAGTCCACTGCTGAAAGCCTATCCTCGTAGGTTGCCTCATAGGGGAAATTTCGTCGCTTGGCGGACAGGTTCATAACCTTGGATTTAGAACTATTGGGTTCTCTCAGGCTACCACTACACGTCGCACGCCCGCCATTATTTAGTGAGTATTGAAAACCGGTAATATCGTAAAATTATGTAGTGGTGTTCATCCCGTGGGTGTCGTAAGAGGCATCAGTGGGAACCAATTTAGGAGATGGGCGACAGCGTCCTCCTAAAAATTAAAAACCTCGGTTGGCAACCCGCTTGCCAAGCGTGGCCATCATGGCAGAATTACCCCGTGCGGCAATCTTTGAGGGAGGTCTAGCACTTTTATAGGCTCTAATGTATGGAATGGATGGATGAAAGAAAAACGTTCGATACCGTGCATCACTAGTCGCATTATCGTCGACTGCAATACGATTTATCTTAATTTTACTGTCGCTACAACGGAATGTTTTAATGTGAAATATGATCTGTGCTACTTTTTAAAATACTTAGGAGTTTTTTTTTTCTAAAGAAATTTAATCTCTGGGCATTGTAAAACTAAGAGCTATTTGCAGAACTGCTAGAAAATTTTTACAACAAAAGCGATAGCCCAGATGTCCTATTTAAATTTAGGTATAAATGTAGGTACGACGTAGACTTCCGTGATTTCTAGGACCTTTGTTCGGGGTAACCTTTTCCAGGTTTTACCAAGATTTATCGTACTTTGTTTTCGAGATTTACTAACTCATCTATATAAATATAATATCATCATATACAAATATATATATATATATATATATATATATATATATATATATACTGCATGATCTTTTTTACCATCTGAAAAAAAATGGGATATAACAGGTGAACGGAATAGAAGCCTATGGCACTGATATTTTACTTTTTTTACGTTAACATATTATGAAATTGATCTATCAATAAATACTAATAATTTGAAATAAACTTTCTATCTATTCTATCTATGCTATCAAACAATAATTTTGAATTAAAAACTATCGAAATTAAAATAATACGCACCCAATTAGTAGTATTTATTGATAAATCAATTTCTTTAGTGGTAATCTAAAATAAAAAAATGTTAAATATGAGTGCCATAGGCTTCTATTCCGTTCACCTGTTATACCCCATTTTTTCCAGACGGTAAAAAAAGATTATCCAGTATATACATACATATTATCCACTCGACTGTCGGTGTCATTTTGGCCAATATGGCGCATCTGTCGAGCACTTTCCGAAGTACTAAGTAAGTATATAACATGTATGCTAAGTATATATATATATATATATAAAATATATATATATATGTATATGTAAATATATTAAAATCATATATCAATGGGAACGTTATTAAATAAGCTATCAGATTATGCATAACAGATATATATGTTATATATATATATATTATATATATCATATATATGTTACAAATAGTTTGCTATCACTCGACGCCATATTATGGCCTTTGACAGATGCGCATATTATTTGAGACGCCAGAATAATATGGCGTTTGGACAGACGAGGGTTTATGCAGGTAAAACTAAAAAAATGACAGATTATTTACCTACTAATAGCCCTAATACATACTTTAAAATATTAAAGAATAAGTATCAAGGAAATGTGTGAGTAATACTTAGATAATAATCGTAGAATATTTGAGATTTATATAGTTGAGAGAATAGTAACACTTTATTATTAGTTATATGGCTATGCATTATTAAAGATGCAATAAAATAAAATAAAATTGTAAAAAGAACTGGTCATAAGTTAAATAAATACGAGAGTACTCTAATACCTAATGGTTAAACATGGTAAGGGTACACGGACCATATCTGCAGGCAAATTTGTAGTACCTACCTAAAGTAAATAATTACTTTGGGGATAGAACTTTAAAGAAACGACTACCGTACTTTCTCAATAGTTTGCCTGGTGATATTCAATGTGAACCAGTAAAAACATATTTAAAAACAAATTAAAGACCTTGCTGGCAAGTTGTAGTCTTAACAGTAATATTGTTATGTAAATGGGACTCAAATATTCCTGCAGACAAACTGTGTAAGCACCAGTAGTTTTGCAGAAATATGTGTATTAAAGACCGAACTTTGTATTTTAACAATTTAAAAAAAAATTTAAAAAAATATTGTGATCTCGAGTGATGGCCACAAATAAATAAAAATGTGTAGTATTCACACCGCTATTACGCAAGTGAAAAGTGAATATTTTTCTCATCAATCTTCCTACCTAACGCGAAGATTATGCATGTAATTGGCATGTATACTCATCACGATACAGGCGCGGATGAAGAATGGCTGGTAAACAAGACGATAAAGAAATATATTCGATACTAAAACGTGCAGACGTGCTAAGCATGTGACTTAGGCGAGTGATTAGAATAACACGACTATCTGAATATTTTACAATCGTTGTCACGAATTTATATTTAAAAAAAAATTGAATTGTCTGTATGTAATGTATCTGTCTGTCTGTCTGTCTGTTGTTCTGGTTAATCTCCGAAAAATCTGGAGCGATTTTGACGGGACTTTCACTGGCAGATAGCTTATGTTATAAGCTTATAAGGAGTAACTTAGGCAATCTTGATTTTATAAAAAGAATTAGGGTTTCGAGAAATAAAAATACTCCATTTCATGATTTCATTACCAGTGTTTGGATATCAACTATAAATTCTATACTCACCAACTCCTTGACTCAGTATTTTTCTTAAAAGGTATATTGACTCTATTTTCTACTAGTGTAGCGCTAGCCGTCGTTTTAATAACTTTTTTACAAGATGGCGTCAATAGCAGGTTTAATTTGTTTGTATAAGACCTATTCATAAAAGGGGTAAACGGGACGATTGTTCCATCTATCACATCATGTTCCAACTATCACATCATGTTCCATCTATCACATCATGTTCCAACTATCATATCTCCTTGCTTTCCTCTATAGATAAAATAGTTTAAAATTATGTTTGTAAACAAGGGCACAAATTCTATAGGAAACCTGACGTACCTAATTTAACAGAATCAATGAGACTTTTTATTGAGTTTGCACGTGCGTCTGATATTCTATATAATAAATAAGTTAGATCACTGTGAAGTACCAGGCCCACTGCTGAGATGGTGCAAAAACTACCTTAAAATAGGAGATATATAGTAAAAATTGAAAATTCATTAATTGAACCCTTAGAAGCGACGGCAGGTACCGCTGAAGGATCGGTTTTGGGGCCCTTACACTTTTTAACTCATGTTAATGATATGAATAACTGCCTTAATTACTGCACATGCTATCAGTTTGCAGATGACACGTGCCTTTTATGCAACAGATAAGACACCAAAAAACTAAACTGATAGTTATTAAAGCAAGCTCAAACCTGCAAAAAACATAGTGGCACACTACCATAACTGCTAGCACGGCCTGACTACTACATGTTGTGACTGGCCTCATAGGCCGTGCTTATTTAGTTCTCTTGCTTCTTTAGTTCTCGTATTTAATTAGTTCGCCGATTAATAAACAACTTACCTTTATGTAATAACATACACGAGAAAATATTAAAATTAAAATCTTACTTCCTACTTAACACTGATTTTGACACTTAGAAACGAACTTACAAAGAATCTAGTTATCAAAATTTCATTACCTAAGTTATCAAAATTATAAAATAAGTCCGGTTTTTTAACTATTTCCAACACAATGTGATATTAAGTACCTCCTCCTTTATGAATTGAGTACCTCCTCCTTTATGAAGTCGGTTAAAAAGTATTCACTAAATAGCTGTGTGTAAATAAAGAGTCTTCTAGCTTTTTTAGTCTTCTTAGCTTTTCAAGCCTTCCAATTTATGATGAATGTAGCTGCGACATATCTTTTGATTTCTTAGAG
The DNA here is from genome assembly GCA_907164705.1 of Parnassius apollo. Lineage (NCBI taxonomy): Eukaryota > Metazoa > Arthropoda > Insecta > Lepidoptera > Papilionidae > Parnassius > Parnassius apollo. The sequence goes on from CAJQZP010001679.1 coordinate 3,015,133, forward strand.
CTTTCGTGGCTCATGTAGTACTACTAGCGAATAATTTTTTAGACTCTGGACCACAGAAGACTAAGAGTAAATTATGCAGTGATATATAACTAACTTAATACTATCTGAATATTATAAGCAATCGAATTTAGGAGCGTGTCTCCTGCAGCGGCGAACGGTGCCAAAGTTCCACGGAGTGGTTATTTCGGTGCGGGGCTGACGTACGAACGGTCAAAGCTCCTGCCTGACGCGCGTCTATCATTTGTCTAACAATTATTTGTTTAGCCCAGATATGAGAGGCAGAGGTTAATTACTTCGCCTTCTATCATACAAATAGATTTCGCTTAATGTCTTGATATGAAACTTAATTAATTGTTATCTTCTTTATTACAAAATCATACGTAGCCTGTGTATTTAACAATAACATAAAATTAATGTACAAATAGTACCTTCAAAAAAAAATTGGCTGACCCTGCAGGCCCTCCCTGGAACTTCCAGCTATGTTCGAGCTCAAAACGCTCGACATATATTTTTACGATTTAATAGTTAACTCATTACATCAAAAACGATCCGAGTAGAAATTTCGAAGTTATTAAAAAACAACACTTTTTTATTTTTTTTTTTTGACACCGATTACTTTTGAACGTATCAACCGATTTTGATGTAATGAGAGCTAACATTCTCCGCTCACCAGATGTTAGTTGACGCTAGTTGCGACTGAGGTGAAGTTTATTGTTATACAAAAGTTAGTTCGAATTAAAAATATATCAGTTTCTAGAATATTATATTAATATACAAAACAATGCCTCAGTTGTTTGCTCTGTAATTTTTTGCACAATTTTAACCCTTTTTTTACTTTTCTTTACTTATATATAAAATATCCGTGGTCTGATTTATTTATTTTTATTCTCATTCATATAAAATATATCTTGTAGTACAGAAAGAAACATTAAACTTTACATTTTTCGTGGCGCCATCTCCATTTTCACACACCTCATTTTTAAGTGGCGCCGCCCTGGTGGCAAAAAAGTCGAGGATCATCAGACATTGGTTGCAATGGATGAGGTATTTTGAGAACAATTATAAAATGTATTATAAAAAATCTTTTAAGTATAATTTAGACATTAAATTTAAAAGATATAATATGAAAACAACACTTAATTAGATTACGGAATCGATCGTTATATCTGTTTAAAACTTAATACAAAAAAACATTTCATTGAAAATTTTATTTTTGAGGTTTGTCAAAATCAGTTGAAACAGTACTGAAAATTTTAGTTTGGTGAAACCCTTTTGCCACGCACACAAGCACGCACACAAGCACGTACGCAAGCACGCATGCACGCCTCGTATGAATAGTCAGAATAGCTTCCTAGGACCTCAAAACGTCGAGATCTGATGAAACCTCGTTTTCCGAAAACTGGGTTGAAACCAATAACTTCCCGATTTTTTGAAAATTACTGATTTTCATAGCGAGAAGTTGAAAATTGTAATGCAAACAACCATGTTTTACTTCTCTATAGTAAGTGCTCTGGCAAACTTACAGTCCACCTGATAGTAAGTGGTAACTGCATCGATGTTAATATACTTTAAACTAAGAAGGCTACAGATACCACCTAAAAAGTTAAGATAAATTATCTCACAATTGTACTCACTGGTTATTTTTTTTTTTTTATATATATATATATATATATATATATATATATATATATATATACCCTTTAAACGGAAATATAGCAGTGCAGATATCCTTAGCTTAGCGGCATAAATACATAGAAAGAGGATGGTACCAACCCAGACGCACTCTTCAAAAGGAGTTCAACCACTTAATACGAGGGCGACACTGAAAGTTTTTAGAACTGGCCACTTGTAAACGATGTAATAAAAAAATAAGTTCAAATTTTGAAAATGTAACTCTGCCAATATTATTGTGTACATATATGTATTTATTCATTTGCTATTTGTTTACGATTTGGCGGCAAATTAAAATTTTCTGTGTCACGTCAGCATGAATTTAACGCGATAAAATTTTTGTAAAATGATTTTTTATGACTTTCGATGTCATTTAAGTCAACCGAAAGTTATGATAGACTTCGATTGGCACAATGAAGCCTCATCTCGTGCCACTGTTTACAACTGGTTTGATAAGTTTAAACGTGGTCGCACTAATCTCACCGATGATCTGCGTGAGGGACGGCCTTCTACGGCGCTGACTGAAGATAATCGCTGTTGTGCGGTGTATGATAGAGACTGACAAAAGATTGATTTATCAGCAGATGCAGACAAGCTTAGGCATCGGTATGAGTCAAGTGCACAAAATCCTCCATGAATATATAGCGGTCAGGAAGCTTTGTGCCCGGTGCATACCTCATAATTTGACAGATGCCCAAAAACTCTGTCGTGTTGATTGGTGTCGTGAAATTGTTCAAAGATTTAACGGAGGTGACTCAAATGCTGTGTTCGACATACTTACGGGTGACGAAAGCTGGATTTATTGTTATGATCCTGAAACTAAGAGACAGTCTGCTGTCTGGGTGTTTCCTTCCGAGGAGTTGCCAACTAAAGTGAAGAGAGGTCGAAGCGTGGGAAAATAGATGTTGGCCTCGTTCTTCGGAAGGAGAGGTCATTACGCAACAATTATTTTAGAGGATCGAAAAGCAGTTACTGCAGAGTGATACACTAACAATTCTTTGCCACTTGTCTTGGAAAAGTTCGGGAGAAACGACCTCGCAGTAGGATCCTCCTTCACCACGATAACGCCTCGTCGCACACCACCAAGCAAACAATCGACTACTTGGTGACGTCAGACATGGAATTACTGGGTCACCCACCCTAAAGCCCCGACCTCGCACCTTGCGATTTTTATTTATTTTCGAAAACAAAAGAAACACTTCGAGGAAAACGTTTTATGAACACCTAGGAAGCAGTAGCTAGCTGTGTTTCACAATGCCGTCGAAGAGACCCCTAAGGACGAGTGGGCAAAGTGCTTTTCTCAGTGGTTTCATCGGATGCAGCGATGTATTGATGTTAATGTCCACTACACATTTTGAAAATAATAAAACTAATAACTTGCTAGTTTGTTCAGTTTTTGATTTCCTAAGAACTTTCAGTGTCACCCTCGTATAGTTTTATTCTAGTAGAAGTTCTACAATTCTACTTTACTATTAAGAGCTTAGAATTTTCCCGAAAATAGTAGAACTAAAGTAACTGACATAGCCCAACGGGTCAGTAAGCTGAAGTAGTAATGGGCCGGTCATATAGCTCGAAGAACCGAACAGCCTTTTATGTGACGAAGGTCTTTAAGGTTAATCCTTCCTACTACAGGAGAAGCTCATGTTAGCTGTGGATTTTCAAGAGCTGATGAAAAAGAAAAAGAAACTGTCTTTTAAGAAATACTAGCAATGCTCTTAAGATTACTAATAACCCCGTCAACCACTCCATGTAAGCTTAAATAGTTTTTTTTATCTTTTTTTTATAGGATAGGGTGACAAACGAGCACACAGTCCACCTGATGGTAAGTGGTTGCTGTGGCCCATAGGCATCTACATCTATCCTCGATTACGAATCAAAACACAGATGCGTTGTCACCCGTGAGAACTAAGATGGAATGCCTCGTTTCCAGTAAAAAGGGTCTCCGGTTCTCTACACTCACCATATGAATCACAGTAGCGTTAAGCTGGTATTTTACGTTGGTATTCTGTGAGAGAGTGGTCCTTCCCCGGTCGAGCCGACCCATCCGTGCTACAACCATATTATAACTGCACCATGGCGTAAAGCTTATGTTAGGAGTGGTTTACAGTCTGTTTGGTTGTCAACTGCTTTTATGAAGAAATGCCTACGCATAACTAAGGCGCGGGGGCAAGGACGGGCTATATCGGAATCGCAACGGTTAAAACTCCATGCTTCCACCTTCGCCTTAATATTACGAGTAGCAGGGCCACGGCCAACACTTGCGCACACATTCGCGGCCCCACCGGCGCCGGAAGACCGATGCCAGCAACTCATCAATCTTCAAAAGAAGATTTTTCCTCCCACTTTTCCTTCTCAGTGTTCGTACCCCACAATAAGGTTACTGTAGCTTATAGAATTAACTATGGGCAACGCTAGATATCACTCATGGCCAGATGGCAGATGACGTAAATCATTCAGGTTTGCAACGCAGAGCGTATTTACTGCGATTTCCAATCCACCAAGCTTGAAAAATACCATATCATGTTCCATTTTAAATGTGAGACTCATATCCGGTAGTTAATTAACTGGTAATTAAGGCCAGGTTGGACGAAAATAACGTATTTTAGACACGATGTTGACGCTCATAAATGAATACTTCTAGAAATCGTATTTGCTCGGAAAAAATTACATAAATATGAAATACTCATTTAAATTCTTAAACGAATGGATTTTTAAAATACTATATATCAATTTAGACAAAAAATATAATTTAAGCGCCGGGGAAAAGCTTTGATGTTCCAATTCTCGTTTTTTAAGCGATAACCGTATGATATTTTTCGATAATATGAAAGATATGTTATTGAATTTGATTCTTAATCGCCTCCATGAATATATAGATTATTAATTCCCGATGATAAACAAAAACGTATCAAATACAGTGACTTTTTGTCCTGGACATGCAGCGGATAAGGGAGCGTCTTTTAACATCTTCATCAGCTAATGTAAGTTCATTAGGAATAAGTCTCTTGAAAGTTGAATTCCGCAGTACCAGACGTCTCACACCGTTGACATTGTTCCCCGACGCCGGTCTCTGTATACAGGTGGCGAAAACTAGATCGTTTACCGCCATCTATAGGAGGGAAAATGAAACAGAAGTTGCGCAGCAGCATCATTCCTAATGACAATTCTAAATAATAAAATACTGCGGTTGGCAACCCGCTTGGCAACTAGGGTATAATCCCTCCATGCGGCAATCTATAAGGGAAGCCTATGTTTAGCAGTGGACTTTTATAGGCTGTAATGGATGGATAGGATTCCGTAAGGCGTTTGTGGCATTACCCATAACCACCTCTTCCGACTCCCACGGGGCGAAATGAGGTGATGGGTTTCCTTGCCCCGTCAACACACGACAAGAGCATTTATCAGGCCTTGTATGGTTCCTCATGAGGCCGGCAATGCACTTGCCAGTCTGGTTTTGTAACGAACATGTGACTCGCATGTTGGAAAGTGTCTGCCGCCGCGCCGCCCACAAACAACTGCAACAACAGGGGTATTGCAGATGCGTTGCCGCCCTTTTAAATAAACTAAGCTCCTTTCTTAAAGATCCCTGTCGGTCTGAAAAAACGCCGGTGAAAAGCCGGTGAACACGAAAAAGTCGTGCGACGAAGAAAACTAGTAAATTACACTGTGGTGGTTCGCCAAGCATCCAAATGGTCCAAACAATTCCCTTGAGCACTCCCCGTGGTAAATGAGTTAAAAAATGCAAAGGGAACCACATATCTTCGCAGAGCGAGTGTCGATTCACTGGCTCGATAGCTGATTAGAAAGAACTCGGACTAACCAATTAAATTATCAGCTGAAATAAAAAAAATGTACCAAGCAAAGGTCATGTGTGACGTACGTGGCACACCTATATCGGTAATTGTTGGGAGTACTAGGCTCGAAATTGTTGACGAGTATTTTTGTTTACCTGGGAGAGGTTGTCTGAGTAGGTGAGTATAGGTCGCGCCACGAAAGATGAAATTAAATAGAGTCCACTGCGCGTGTACAATCAAGCAGAAAAATGAAAATTTTATTGTGGCATTTTAATATGTAAAAAGTCAAAGGTCAACATTATAACTACACATCAAAGTCTACACGAAAACGGTACGATATATTTATGTATCATCATTAAGTTTTAACTGCTTCTAAATAATATTCTGCATTTTAGGTACACTTAATTAAAGAAATAAAACATTTTCTATTTATATTTTTGTATTTGTAATTGCTGTTAAAACTATACTATGCGATAGCCTTCGATTATAAGGATATTTTACATGCAATAATTTGCAAAAAAAAATCATCTTGTAGAAAATAACAAAATATTTACAACTTTATACAATATACTACGAATTACGCTATTTTAAATGGTCCTGAAATAATTTATAAAGTAATGAATATTTGCATACAAAAATAATCACAAAAATTAAAAATTTTATAACAGGTAGTCGCTAACACTTTCGATATCGATAGTACACAAGACGACACAAGAAGGTGCGAAGGTGAGAAACTACATGGGAGTAGCGCGTCGCCTGTTGCTATGGTTTCGCTTTCCCGTACCTCACACTTCTCCGTGCCGACACCTATTTTTCGCTTCTGCGCACTTCCATGACTCGTTGCCTATACTACTTCGACCGAGAGGTCTATCGGCGCATTCAAATCGGCTGGACAGCGTTCTTTGTTCTGGAAATAACGACAGCACTTTTTCGTCACGTATACCTCAAAATAAGAGTGTACGAACAGTCTGTGTTGACAGTGACGACGTATGGATCTGAGAAGTGGTCCTTCTCTGCTACTCTGCACATGAAGAAGCTCAAGATCGCTCAGCGTGATAGACTTAGATATAAGGATATCCCTAGTAGCACCAAAAAATAAATCTTCAGCTCACTGATCTGTTGGGCTATGTCAGTTACATAGCCCGATGGATTAGTGAGCTAAAATGGAGCCGCCATATAATTCGAAGAACTGACAGTCGATGGTGAAGATAGGTGGCTACAAAACTACTTAGATTCTATAGATTTCTTTTTTGAGAGACAGTACGGATTTCGTTCTAAAAGTAATACACTTACAGCTACAATTGATCTGGTAACTGAAATCAAACATAACATTGATAAGAAAAACATTGTACTAGGAGTATTCATCGATTTAAAAAAGGCGTTTGACACCGTAAGTCATAAATTGCTGTTAAAAAAACTGGAATTTATTGGTATTACTGGCATAGCCTTAAAAATGTTTGAGTCTTACCTCACAAATAGATCCCAGATCGTAAAAATAGACAGTAGCACTCAAAGTCCCCCACAACCCATAACCTCCCACGTTCCGGAGTTCCACAAGGTTCAATATTGAGTCCTCTGCTCTTTTTAGTCTATATTAACAATATGCATGAGTTGGGCTTGAATGGCAATATCACACTTTACGCCGATGACACTTGTCTTTTTTACTTTGGTTCTTCAATTCATGATCTTGTCTCTCAAGCCCAGCAGGACCTTGACATTCTTCGCGATTGGTTACAATACAACTTACTAACTATCAACATTTCCAAAACTAGCTGCATAATATTTAAAGCAAAAATAAACCTATACTCAATTTCTCACCTCTTAAAATAAACAATACACCATTGCAAGAAGAAAGTAATGAAAAATATCTTGGCCTTTATTTGGATACCCATTTAACATGGAAAGTTCACATTAAATATTTAATAACCAAATTAATGTCATTTTACCCCTTACTCCGGATTAATTTTCGATACACACCACAGAAACTACGTTTCACAATATATAATGCCCTAGTTAAACCAAACCTGTTATATCTCATCGAGGTCTGGGGAAGCGCTGCCAGTACTAGATTAAACAAATTACAAATCCTACAAAATAAAATCATAAAAATGCTATTCAACTACAATTTCCGAACGTCAACTTCAAAAATTTTCCGAGAGACTAATCTGATGAATATCAAACAATTATACATTTATAGCACATGTATCTTTATTAGCAAATCCATGAACAAGGAGGTCCGCACGGATCTGCAATTCACCAAGCGAAAAAAAGTTGGGCGCATCTGCATTCGACGCGCAAGCTTCATTGTTTTGCCTAAACTCGAACAAAGTACGGCCAGACCACAATTACATGCGAAGGTGCGTGCCTTTTTAATAAGATACCCTCGAAAATAAAAAATGTAATGTTCAATGTATTCAAAAAGCGACTAGCATATCATATAATCACAAACATATCTATCTACCTGAGTGCGTTGGACTGGTTTGTTCCTAGTCTTAGTATTGTGGTGCTAAGGTGAATAAGGCTAATAGAATTTAACTTTTCTTTTATTTGTATAGATTTTTCCTGTCGATAGCTGTTTTTGATGTTGTTTATTTTTCAACAACATAGGTAAGTACGACAATGAATTTTGTTATTTAGGTTTACTTTTATTTATGTTCTCATGTAAGTGGCGTATAAAATGTCTTTACGAGAGTAAATGTCTTTAAACCTATATATTACATATATATATATATATATATATATATATATATATATATATATATGCTCTATTTATTTATGTACCTTTACTTGTTACTTACAAACACATACACAATTTTCATAATTTTACTCAATTATATGCATCCTGAACACTAACATTAAAAGAAAAGTAAAACATAAATTCTACCGATATAATTAATTATTTAACTGTTTATGTTTATATTTAGTGTGACATTGTTTTCTTTCTTATTATCTTTATTGCATGGCGCAAAGCGCGTAGGTATGTTCTACTAGCGCTTTGAAGACTCCAACTTTTTGTCGCATGAAATCGTATCTAACAATCATATTGAACATATATATGATATAAAAAGCACATTGTTAAAAAGATAAATGATTATTGAATTTTTTTAAATCGATTAATTGCTATTTTCTCATTAAAAAAATGGGTTTTGGTCATTGAGCTATTATATACTACGTACTAGAGGCGACACTACATTCAGCTACTCTGTTCCACTCAACTGCGGTGCATACACCGCACTTCAATCAGTCACTCGCTAGGCGCTTGTAGAGTTGTCACGTGTTGTGTTGATTTAAAAAAAAATCTCTTGATAAAAATATGCCGCCGTGTGTACTTAGATATTGCACAAATAATTCAAGAAATGTCAGTAAAAACCAAGGTATTACTTTTCATCGGTTAATAAGATACCAATAAAAAAGTATTATAAATTAATAATAAAATAAATTATTCCTAAGACACCATCTTGTGTCATGTAATATAGATTATGAAATTAATTGGTTCAGATGCGACATTTCTGTGGGTACTTAAGTACAGGACGAATATATTATTATACACATTTTTTTTGTAGAAACATATATGAGTTATCATAATTAGGCCGACTTTTTTATATTAAATCTGCTCATTATACTTTTATATTAATTTTAGGTTTCCATATCAAAGTCAAAGTGGAATAAATTCGTCCATTTTTAACTCTCGCGTGCCCAGCATTTATGAATGACTCTTATTCTAATTTAAATAAATATATTTGTAATTTAAATTTTATATTAATAAGTTTTGTTAAACATACATTTAGTACGTTTTTTTATATTTGACATAGATACCTATTAAAATATTCAGATAAAAATATCATTAAAATGTAATTGTGATATAATATTATATAATATTTTATTAAATAAGCAAATAGAATATACAAAATAAATGACAAAATTTGAAAATTGTTTTTGATATAATTTACCTATTTAACAATACAATCTATCTAATATACCTACTGATCATGCTACCTATGTTTATTCATTGATAAAAAACCAACCGCGCGAACACAGAGTAGTACACATGTTTTGTTTGAAATATAACAACATTAAAGAAAAAAAAAAATTTGGTCTTTAAGAAGTGACCTGAAGGTGTACTTTTTGTGAATGCCATATTAAAATACTGGCTATGACTGGATAATTTTTTTTTTGAAAACGAATAAAATTGACGAGAAAACAAATTTATTAACAAGTCAGGTAAAAAAGACTATTTTTACGATATTGCCTGAGTACAATTACCTACCTAAAAATTTAAGTAATATTGAAGTTGATTCCTGATCGTTTTAAAATAATTCTGTTAAAAGTTTTTTTTTTCAATTAACAATAATAAAAATTGAATCTATAATAGTGACATAGTAAAATTTAAAAAAATATTTTCTATGTCGATTGAGAATTGTTTATACATTTTTTCACGATCATAATATGAGCAATATGACTCGTGCAATTTTAGATTTTCCACTTTCTTTTATTGACTTTTGAAATAAAATTATCGGAAAATTAGAAGTAATAAAAATAAGGTTATTTTTGAAAACTTGTGTGTATTTAAAACACTTTAAAAGATTGATATATAACATGAGCGCCATGCACATTTGGATTTACAAATAGTTTTTTTTAACAAGAAATGTAAGTGTATTTCTTTTAATTGTTCAATTATGAAGCAAATCATGTATTGTAGCTTCATCTATCCTGGTGACCTAAGATACAGGTTTTACCTAATTTAGGCACCAGTTGTTCAAATAAAAATAGGATTGTTTCAGATGTAAGCATATATTCTTTGTTGCTCTCTTATACGTATATTGTTGGTGGAAATTAAAAAATAAAAACAGTAGTGAATAATTGCTTCATATTTGTTTATCTGAGAATAAACTAAATGTTTGACAACTTACGTACCTGATTACGAGTAACGCTATGACTTAAAATGTTTATCACGTATTTACCATTGACTTGAAGAGCCCAATATAATTTCCGCATGTGGCAAAGAAGGGAGAAAGCTGAAGTCGGAATATCGATTGTGTCAATTATTTTGCCTTAGGTTTTATTACCGAAAAGGACGATTCAAATATTCTTAATATGTGACTACGTTGAAAATAAACGACAAAAATGGCTCTATATTATGTTTACTTTTGTCTTGTTGGCCGTTGACAGAATAAATGTTGATAAGAAAGTAATTTAGAAAAAATATATAACTTATTCATTAGCAATGTGATATTTTTGACATTTAAAAGCTTCTTATATAAGTAAATATCGTAATCGTAAACAAGACCATTTAAACAATTTTGAAAAACTAAACAGAATATTAATAAATAAATCGTATCAGTCGTCACCGCAGTGTCATTGAACTGTTATCAAAATAGATCACTTCCTTTGCATCGTAACTTACGTAACATTACCAAGTGAGCAAATACTGGAGACGATCCAACGCCGAAGTTAAATAAACAAAAGTACTTTTCTTGCAAATAATATTTCTAAATTAAGTGAGTCTTTCGTAAGGCAAACGAAGAGTCGACAACCGAGCAAAATATGAATGAAAAACACTAATTCCACTGCCCGATCGATTCATTTTTTGTTCAGAGCAAAACACGACGTAAACAATTGTAATGATGGTTAAAAATTAAACTACGCATACGAAGTCCACCGCAATAATATGTGTACTTGATCGAATTATATTATTAAACGAACGAAAAGATCGGATTCGCCTCATGGCATCATATAAGTATTAAATTGCCATTTTACGCTGGTATTCTGTGAGACCGTGGTCCTTCCTCGGTTGAGTCAGCCTATTCGTAGCCACAATGTATCTTCAGCGTGGCTCTACCACCTCGTATCAGCTACTTGACGTTCCTACACTTCGTTTCATAGTGCCTAAAATTGTTAATTCAGTTCAGGAGTTATAAGTTAGGCTCAATAAATGAGAAATGAGAATATTGGTGGCAGCGAAGACAGTTTCTATATAGCAGTCTAGATTAGATTTTTTAATTTATAAAAATATCTTCGACATGTTAGCTAAGTTTTTATAGTGCATTGTATAAAGCCGACTTGACAGTTACGAGGGAGTTCACTCGGTTGCCTCTGAGCAAAGGGAATATAATCACCATGTTTACCTCTAGGGTGCATGCTAAAAAGGTCACGTGGACTGTTGAAAAAATATTATTTTTATTCATGGGACTTTATTTCTAAAATGAGGTCTTTATAAATCCTACTTAATGTTCCCGTTATATCTTCTAGATATTTTTATAACTTTTTTCGTTCCACTTTTGTGATCCACCAGTGATCTAAGCACCTTACCTTCTACCTTTAGTTTTAAAATAATTATATGAGTCAGAGCAAATTAGAAACTTATTTAAATAGTTTAAACATGCTCTTTTTTTTCTTCTTTCAATTTTACATTCATGATGGAAAAAATTCCTTCCGTAAAACATACTTACGTAATATAAAAAGGCGAAAGCTAAATTAGGGATAAAATATAGTATTTTTCGTACTATATTCTTTTTTTATAATATATGGTACAATCGACCGAAATATAGTACGATACTCTATATTATAGTACGGATGGCAAACCTAGTCGGGACAGACGCCTCAGCTGGTAGATGCTGAGCACTGAGCCATGTGGCCATGTGTATGGTAACATTTGTATCTAAACAGTCGCAGTGAAAGGAAGAATTACGTGCCCAGATTTCTGTACATAGTATGCGTCATAAGCGAGTAGCAGAATTACGCAATTACTCCATTAGTATGCAGCTTGGACTCATGTCGGTGACCATAAATTATAATGATGAACGGAAGCGTATTAATATTTTGTTTTCGTACTTCGTAAATTATGTTTTCATTCAGTTTCAATTTCGAATTTGATAAGCTTTACATTACCTTAAATTTATATTTATTTAAATTACGTTAATTTTACGTTAATACGCTAAATTTATATTTAATTAAATAATTAAACTTTTTAAGATAAAGTAAGCTCATTTTACGTATATCGGACCACATCTTAGTCTCCTTGTGATCATGGGTACTGCGAACTACTGAAAACGCTGAAAATCTAAAATAATTTAAAATCTCACAATAGTTCAAAATCATTAGTTTACAAGCAAGCACACAGTCCAAATCAAAATGCAGGCGTATTGTACCCTTGAGGACTAACAAGGAACGCCTCGTTATCATAACGCTACTGCATTACGCTGGTATTCTTTTCATAGCATTGGGTGAAAAACGAGTACACAGTCCACCTGATGGTAAGTGGATGCTGTGGCTTCCACAGCAAGGATCTGAGGACTAAGATGAAATGCCTCGATTCCAGTAAAAAGGTCTTCGGATCTTTACACTCACCATACGAAACACAGCAGTATTAAGCTGCTATTTTACGCTGGTATTCTGTGAGAGCGGGGTCCTGCCCCGGTCGAGGCGACCCATTCGTGCTACAACTATAATATAACTGCAGCATGGTTCTAACCCGGTAAAGCCGTCCCGTGGCTCTACCACATATAAACTACAGATGAATGACTAGATGGTATGCCTCACAGTCTGTGACTAATTACAGTACGTGAGTGTAATACGGCCTTCCGGTTAATAGGTGTATATCTATATATCAGTAGGTCACTTTCTTATAACTTAAAAATGTAGTTTGCCTTGTTTGTACAGATGGCTTTGTTTGTGATACGATAGCTCTTCATCGGTCAATCAAATAACGAAGGGTCAATAGGGGATTGCTTTATCGACACCATTTTGACAGTTCACATTATAGTAAATATTTTAGTCAATTTTGGTACGGTGTGGTGTAGTTAGAAGTTGATTTTTCGAAGTGTTCCTGATGATTGTCAAAGCTTGTTTTTTTATAGCATTGGGTGGTGATAAACGAGCACACAGTCCACCTGACGGTAACTGGATGCTGTGGCCCATAGACATCCACATTTATCTTTAATTAAGAATCAAAATGCCAATGCGTTGTCACCCCTGAGGACTAAAATTGAATGCTTCGATTCTAGTAAAAAGGGTCTCCGGTTCTCTACGCTCACCACGACATACGAAACATAGCAGCATTACGCTGCTATTTTACACAGGTATTCTGTGAGAGCGTGGTCCTGCCATCCGAGCCGACGCATTCGTGCTACAACTATAATATAGCTGGAGCGTGGCTAAGCCACGTAAAAAAATATTTATTTTTTCTTAATATTTTAGTTTAGTTCTATATGACATTATGTTTTTGTCTCTGTCCTTCTCCTAGTTTTGGTGTTATAGGGCATCAAAGCTTAAGTTGACCATGTTACCCTCACCTACCTTAGCTCTCTGTATACTTCGGACAGGAACTCAGCAGTGTAAGCACCGCTTACACTTGAAAGACGCTTACATAGAACGACAGCAATAGAGGGATGGCACCTATCCATACAGATTCCTAGACAAACAAGTGGTAAAATTAAAATTTTTGTGTAAGCGACTTCAATATAATTAAAATGAGAACGTCATCGATGTATTCGAAGTCGATTAAATACGCATTACAATGCAACTCAGTAACTACTGATCAGATCTTGATTAAATTTATATGCGACCACAGGAGAAGCACCAGCTTTCAGATAAAAAAAGAATCATCAATAGAACATAGTCGAATTGAATACTCCACCTTTTTGAAGTCGGTAAAAAGAAGTTCTAACACCTACTAAATTTAAAAACCGTTAAAATTATTTCTGCTGATTAGATCTAGAGTATCGAATATTTTTATGATAAGTACCCAATATGTTAATTGACTTATCTGTCGTATGACCTGAATAACATAATCTTTATCCGTATCAAGATATCCTTCTTTTATTTAAATTTATTTCTTGATAACGTATTTCTCTGTCTATTGACTAATACATATATATCATATCAGCGCAACGGTTGGTAAAAAATTGTAGTAAATAAATTTGTTATCTTTTGTTTACTCCACTAGTTTCATATTGTTTTTTTTTAAACTGATGATAATGTTGACATGTACAAACAACTTTTTTTTTTTAAATTAACTGTCTTGTTTGCTTCCTACACACGGCAGAGGTTTGGCGATTATTTTTAAATGTAGTTAAAGTTAAAATTTTATAAATATTTTTTATATAAAATATTAAATATAAATTATTAAGTGTTATAATATAAAACATTTGTATATATATTAACATATATAATATATGTATATATATATATATATATATATATATAACATTTGTATATTTTAAATAATTCCATTATAAGCGAGCAAACCGAGTTTGATCCTCGGTGGCATTAACCAACATGTTAATGCGATTTCAAGTGCTGATACAGTGCAGGCGCGGCGGTGAGGGGAACATCGTGAGGAAACCTGCAATTTGTCTGAGATTACGCGTTGCCTTGGGGCAGCACAGCGTAGAGTTTTTCTCAAAAATATGAGTAGACCTGTGCTTAGCACCGGGATGGAGCTAAGTGTTATACTCCGGCAGATAGACAGAGCGCTTCGTACGTGTCAACTGACATAAACAAAAACAAAACCACGCTCAACCTATTCTCAGAAGACGCACTCACACACGTACATAAAATAATAAGCATCTAACCTTCAGGTATATAATCAAAGCATCTAACATTATTTGTAAGGAACAACATTATATAACATCTGTTTAAAATCGTAAACATGTCTGTGTTTTTGTATATTATATTTGTATTATAATATTACATTATACTTATTAAAGCTACAGCCTAATACGTCCTATTGTTGGACCTCCTCTCATTTCTAAAAGAATTACAGTCCAATTACAAAATATCGGTATATTTTGTAATTTGATTAAAATCGATTATCCCAATTAACAGTAAAGAATAGGTAGATTTCATACACTAAAATACTTTACACTTTTGTACAAAGCAAAAAGCAAGCAGAGAAGATGGATTAAAATGTTCACCTAACACATTTAAAAAAGAAACTAACGAGTTCTATTTTTAAATGTTGTCGCTTCGCTCTTGATGCGCAGTTCGTAATAAGATTGGCGGGAAAACAGCTGACACATGGCGACGTGTGACACACTGCGTGGTCGATGTTTCCCCTTTCTTCTTAATATACGTCT
Organism: Parnassius apollo; assembly: GCA_907164705.1. NCBI lineage: Eukaryota > Metazoa > Arthropoda > Insecta > Lepidoptera > Papilionidae > Parnassius > Parnassius apollo. Next base: position 3,030,674 of record CAJQZP010001679.1, read on the forward strand.
CAAGTTTGTTTTCAGATTTATAAATAAATATTGCTTATGTCATTCGTTTACAGATTTTATCGTAATAATTCTATATTTAAAAAACCAAAACCGACAAAAAGACAGAAGGAGCGCTACGTACTCGTACCATTCGAGTGATGAAAAAAAGATGTCTGCGTGAGTGAGGTACTCACGCAGACATCTTTTTTTCTTTATTTCTTTGTCAGCCCGTAAAATTTCACTGCTGTATGCACAAATGTGTACTCAAAACTGTGTTGTTTGTTGCAAAAGACTTTAGATGCATATGTGTACGTCAATGCGTGCTCTTACAATTAGATGAGCATGATAAAGTTACCATAGATAAAGATAAAGATATCAACAGTTAAGAGGATATAGTAAGTCAGCTCAAATTCTAATTTCGCCCCCACTTCCCCGCGCGTCGTATGCTATGTACCGACATGTTTGTAATCACTAATACTGTAAGTAGATAGGTCGTTAGATACTTATTTCATTAGGTTTATCATATTTATGCCTGTTTCTTAACGCCAACCCAGTCGCTTCTTATTTTTATTACGGTTATTTCCCATTTTAATTTTACGTCGTCCTGTTGCGTAATGTGTATTCTGATCGTAAGCGACACAACCTCCCCCTTCAAAGGCCGAAGCGAAACTGACCGGGCGGCAGGAATCAAGCTTCAAGAAGCCGATAGTTTAGGTGATTTCTTTTTACAGTGAAAATAATGGTATTTAAAAAAAGTAAATAACATAAGCACTGCTTTATAGTTAGTTCAGTTAGTATGCAAAGTTTCACGATCTTATTTAAAGTATTTTATGAATAACAGCGGTTTATTGTTTATTTTGAAGCTAATTTTGGATTTTTTTTTCTATCGATAAAATTTTACGGAATCGTGTTTTCGTCTAACATAGTCCTTAACATTAATTCTCAACTTTACCATATATTTATTTCAAAATTAATGCTGCAATATTTTCGGCATAACGGAGGATCTTGCTAAGCCATTTGAGGTTATATTTCCCCTTAATTTGCAACCATCTGCTTGATTAAATACAATGATTTGTCTTACCTGGATTGAAGAGCACCTCCCGCCCTCCCTCAATTGCGTGCACTAATCCCGTCACCACTAATCCCAGCACCACTACTCCACTCACCACTATTCCAGGAAAGACACACCAATGACGATAATACGACACGTGTTTCGCCTCTACACGAGGCATCTTCTGGTGATATCGACTCTACGGCGGCTGACCGCTAAGTAACGCCTGATTCTATCAGGATGAGAATGGTCGTGACCATGGACGTATAATTTTTTATCAATTAAATTTATACGTCCATGGTTTTGTCTTAGTTTTTGTGCCATTTGAAACGTACGCAGCACTCCGTCTTTCGTTCTTTGTTGGCCTGCAAAGGGTTTTCGGGATTATATTTTCATCAAAACATTAAATAAATGTATAATATTATAATTGATATTATAATACGAAAATCCTTCTACGCTGATTCCAATTCTGTCGATTTCACATCCAGAAAAACTTATATATAAATATATGTCTTTTTTATAGAATAGTCACCCTACACCTCACCAAACGAGCACACAGTCCACCTGATGATAAGTGGTTGCTGCGGCCCATAGACATCGACATCTATCCTCGATTACAAATCAAAATGCAGATGCGTTGTCACCCGTGAGGACTAAGGTGGAATGCCTCATTTCCAGTAAAAAGGGTATCCGGTTCTCTACACTCACCATACGAAACACAGCAGCATTAAGCTATTATTTCACGCTGGTATTCTATGAGAGAGCGTGGTCGTTCCCCTGTCGAGCCGACCCATTCGTGCTACAATTATACTACTAATACAACTGCAGTATGGCTCTACCAGTTTTCCCGCTATTTATTAGTGTTCATAAGATGTTCCTGACGTTTTCTGCTGCAGTTTCTTATAACACCATCACGACGAGATGGGGTAGAGAATTCTCTTACGCCAGGGTATTTTGATCCGAATACTTCTCCTAAATCAATTATCAACAAACTTATTCTTTATTTATTTTTATGACTTATTAATTGTTTTATTTTACCATTTATATCTAATCTTAGTATCAAATTAATACCCAGTGTGGAAACTAAATTTAAATTAAGGTATCTTAACTGTATAATTTTCATTAGAATGTTGTGTTTAAAATTTAGTGAATAGTGCATGTAGTTGGGACTTTAAGAAAAATACTAAAATGATAATTTATTAATTAGTTTTTTTTTTTTTACTTTACTTTCATTAAAAGCTGTTTAAAATTTTACAAGTAGGTACAAATTGACATAATATCATAATTAAGTAACACGTGCAGTGGAACGATGAAGTGTGATGAGTGACGACCCTTACCTTATCTCGCCCCGTTGTTATCGTATTAACTTTAATACCTATATATTACATATTACAACCACCGAGCAGTCAATCCTCGGTGGTTGTAATTTTGACTGTCTCGTTGATGTAGTGATCGTAAATTCGACTACCGTTCCCAAAGGTCCCGGGTTTGAATCTCAAATCGGGCCAAAGTAAGTTATTGGTTTTTCCGTCAACAAAATTCTCAGTCGCAGCCCTCAGGAATTCGACGGTATTTCACCCCCGTGTCTCGGAAAACGCGAAAGCCGTTGGCCGTGCGCCTGATTTCTCTCCGGTCGGTCGTACTATGAGAGTGAGGGATTAGGGAGTGAACCTGTTTTTGTGGACACACCCGTGCGCCATAATCCTGTCCTGCGCAGAATACCTACCTTAGTCTACGCTTTAACCGGCCGCAGTGGCTATAAATCGTACGTTATTTAATACAACATAGTGATTTCATAGGTACTAGAGCTCCCTGTGGAGTAACGCTATGGAGTAATCGTTCCACAACCCTGACAGAAATGAGAAGAGACCTGTGCATAGCTGTGAAACTTATACCGGATGATTTTTTACCGTCTGGAAAAAATAGGGTTTAACAGGTGAACGGAATATAAGCCTATGTCACTGATATTTTACAATTTTTTATTTTTATTTTACATTAACATATTATGGAATTGATCTATCAATAAATACTACTGATTTGAAATAAACTTTCGGTAGGTACTAAAATTAACAACAAAATTTTTGAACTAAATTATAAAATCAGTTAAAAACTATCGAAATTAAAATAATACGTAGGTACCCAATTCGTATATAGTATTTATTGATAGATCAATTTCATAATGTGTTAATGTTAAATAAAATATGAGTGCCATAAGCTTCTATTCCGTTTACCTGTAATTCCCTGTTTTTTCCCAGACGGTAAAAAAAAGTTACCCAGTATATACTGTAGTGTAACTTCCTTTTTCTGCTTAGGAGTTCAGTGCATTAACTGTTATGTTTTGGTAGTAAATTTATAGCTTTATATACATATATATATATATATATATATATATATATATATATATATATATATATATATATATATATATATATATACCACTCACTGGGTTAATAACAGTTATTTGTCCTAAATAAGTGTTCCTGACTGCAATGAAGCAAAATAGGTACAAACGATTGGCAAAAAGGATATTATATAACTCTTATTTATAACAAACGTAAACACTCACGCCTGTAGTCCAGAGGGATAGGCAGAGACTACAGACTTCCATTTGGCACGATCCTGACACCTCTCTCGCCTCCTACACATCCATATACTTACGCATACATGCCCGTCGGTTGGTCGACGAACTTTCACCTAGGACGTCCCTTTTCTACTCTGCCGTTCGCTTTTTCAACATAAATTTGCTTATTCACCTTTTCCTTCCTCATTCATTATTTCTACATGACCAAATCACCGAAGCATTCCTTTCTTAATCCTGGTCACAACATGACCTTGCAAGCCACACTCACACAATTTCTCACCTTGTTATTCAGATTCTACTGCGTTTATTCTACTCTCGTGCTTCTTCTGCCACACCCAACTTTCACAACCATACGTTAAAGTAGGGACTTGAACGAATTAATTCGTTCAAGAGTAGGGACTACTGTTCACGAAATATTTTACTCCTTAGACATGCGACATGTTTACGTGGTAGAGCCATGTTGCAGCTATATTATGGTAGAAGTACGACCCATTGTTGGCTCGACCGAGGAAAAACCACGTTGACATAGAATACCAGGGTAATGTAGCAGCTCGACACAACAAGTGTTTCGTATTGCAGAGAGCTGGAGATCCCATTTTACTGGATACGAGGCATTCCATCTTACTCTTCGGGGGTAGCAACGCACCTGCATTTTGATTATTAATCGATGATAGATGTAGATATCTATGGGCTACAGCATCCACTTACCTACTACGTTGGTGGGTACTGCTCTTTTGTCCATTTATTCTATAAAAAAACATCTAGGTTTCGGTGTGATGGTATTCTTCACCGTTTTACCGCTGAGCACGCCTCACCCTTTTTATATAAATTTTTTGACGGCGACCTCTATTTTTTGTTCTTCAATTGCAAAAGTAAAACTTTTACTTTAATCTAAAAAGAAAAGGTAAGGTAAGGCGAGAACCAAAAATAGTAGTTTGAAAAATTTTTCCCACTCTTTTCAAAGTGACACCTCTGACCCTCAAGCTAGTAAATATTTAAAAACTATGAACAAAATTTAAGTCACTTCTCAGAATGTTTCGCCACCACTGGTATAGATCAGGATCAGTAGATTTATCTTATTCAGGGGTGACACTTCTACAACCGTTTATAGTTTCAAATTGGTGTCCAATATGTATTCCATGAGTGTAGTAGTTATGTCGATTATGTCTTATGTCGTTTTGTTTAACGTTATAACTCTAACGTGCCGGATGTGGTTGAGAAGCCCACATTGAATGAAAACTAGTTTACAGCAGGCGAAAGGGTGCACCACACCATGTAGACTCGCGAAGGAAGAGGACATTAAGTATGACGATGCGACAATCTGGCAGTCAAAACGTTTTCGTTGGTGAATGTACCTACGAGTAGACTAGATTCGTCACTGCAGCGGGAAATGCATAATTTCGATTGTTCATTTTCCTAATCCCATGGCCTTTATAATCTCGCAAGTGGAGATGGAGACTAAGAAAGAAGTTGTGGCTTGTGTTTCGGCAAGACTTTCTAGTGGGATGAAGGATAAGTGTTGTTCTCAACCGAGGAGGTCGCTCAAGCGAAGTAAGTGCAGGTAGAGCAGCGGGTATAAGGGCAAGCTTTTCCGTGATTCTACCAATATGCATTGATTGATTAGAAACACCTTGAAGTTGTAATCCGTCAGTACAACTTAATTACTTGGTCCATCCCGTAAGTGAGGCCCATGCGTCAGGTAGGTATTTCCTCACAAAATAAAAGGCGTGTTGAAACAAACTTAAAAAGTCAACAAAACAAGTACCACGAGCTCGCTGATTATTTATTAATCGGCTATTAATTCAATAATCAACAATAGTCTACTGCGCAGTAGCGTAGCCGAGAAAAATAACAACGTCTGTCGATAAGCCGTTCGGTGCTTAAGGCGTTATACACATGAATGTAACAAATTCAATAAAATTACATGTTTCGTTTTCAACTTGTAACATCACTGTTGAAAGATCTGAAAGATGTACGAAATTTATTAACTGTAATAGAGAGATAATAAATTATTAGAATTCAAATGTAGCTTCAGCGAAGCCTGCCAATAAGTAAAGTAAACAGAAATACATTTCTTTTAAATGTTACTCATGCTACTTCGATTTTTACCAGTATTCGTGAAATCATTTTACATATTATGTATATAATTTGATATAAAGAGAAACATCCAACCAGGCCCAGAAAAATTATTTGTAGGTACAACATTTGTTCCGCACAGGATTCGAATCTGTATCTCAGAAGCCAGTCATATGTTTAAACACACCGCTTTCAAGATAATTATGACGTGTATAATATTATTTTATTCACCGGCTTTATATTATTTATCTACCCCTAAAAATCCTGTCGGTAATAAACCAATTAAGAGGGATTTGCCTTAAACTCCACACACTCCAAGAACAAACGACTTCTATAATTATATAAGACTATCCCCATCATTTTATAGATTCTTCTGATATTTAACTTATGGTAATTATAGAAAATATCATTCTTCATTTTCGGATAGCACGAGATTTTCTGGCGTATTTAATGAGTTTTTGTTTCAATTTGTTTAAACCGCTTGTACAGGCCTTATATTAATGATTTAAAGCCATAGGCATTTTGCTGATAAGGCGCCATTCTTAGTGCAACAGGGTTTTATCAGGAAGCACTTTGCATGCTTAACCGGTACTCCCTGTAATTAATTGTTTTTTACTTTTTTTTATAGAATAAGGGTGACAAACGAGCATATAGTCCACCTGATGTTAAGTGGATGCTGTGGCCCATAGACATTTACATTTATCTTCAATTAGGAATCAAAATGCAGATGCGTTACCACCCCTGAGGATTAAAGAGAGAACGAGAAAATGTCTCGTTTCCTGTAAAAAGGGTACCCTACACACTCACCACACGAAACCCAGCGGCGTTGAGGTGCTATTTTACGCTGGTATTCTGCGAGAGCGTGGTTCGTGCTACAACCATAATTTTGCTGCCGCATGGCTCTACAACGTATAAGCACTATGTACTTGCAGCATGGCTGTACCACGTATAAAATTACGTGTTAAAATTGTAATAGAATCTACAGATTTTATTTTATAAACGTTACCCTCCACTAGGAATTTTTCCTGTATCGGGGAGGCAGTTCATTCCAGTCCGTGGCCCCCAGCACCACAGTTCAATGCTAAGCGACTGTGCCCGGAGCCGTCACAATTTACCGTGCTGTATGATCGACAAATTTCCGTAAACTTGCCGTGCGTCTTAAATCAACATAACATATACATAATCGACATTATATGACACAACTAAAAAAAATATTAACTATTTTCACATTTATTTATTTGATGTATGTAGGCATTTGTGTAGTGCGTAGTATAAGTCCGTGGGTGTAGGTGATAGTTTATCACCTTGAAGTATCTTCTATAGGTTACTTTTCTAACAAGATTTGAAACAGTCACGCGATTACAGGCGCAGATAAGTAGCTCAACACAGATTTCGCAGCCACAGCACTAGATACTTGCTTCGAGATTAATTTCTCAATTTCGCAATTCGCCAAATCAGGTAATCTCGTGCTATCCGAAAATGACGAATGATATTTTCTATAATTACCATAAGTTAAATATCGCGAATGGAGTGTCTTAATTTAGTTTCCAAGTAAAAAAGTGTATGTCCGAAAAGAAATATTTTTAGATAGTCTATTTTTTTCACTTATAAGCAACATTTAAAAATATTTTACAACATTGCCTGCGTCTTTGCGGTCCGTGTCGAGGATAAATAATAAATATGTTCGTGGTAGAGCCACGCTGCACCTTTTTTGCGTGCACTATCAATAACCTTATGTTTCCTGACATGTAAATAACATTAGTTTGTTTTCTTTAATTGCTAGAAAAATAAAATTGAAACGAATAACTAAAATAAGCACATACTTCCGTGCACTTTATTGCAGTGTGTTTGCGGGAAAAGTGTACAGTACTTTATAATAAATATTGATGGCAACCCTAGAAAAAACGAAATACTTATGTGTAAAAGAATTGTAGTAAAATGATTATGTCTTGAACCTCTTTGTCCAGTAAACTGCGACAATCTCGTTGATATTGTTTTATATTTATTGTTTAAAAGATATTTTAACATTTGTATTTCTGGAAATATTATAGGAGATGTATCATAGTATTCTATTTGTTGGGAAACCAACACAATGGCAGTCTGCCAACGCCGTGGCAATAACATTCGTCAGGTCATTCGCATATAAAGCCGGAAGAGACCTTAGGGAGGAACATCTAGAGTTGAGTTGAGTTGTCAATCGAGAGAGTGAGTCGCAGCAAAAATGCTGTGCAGTAATCCGAAGTGAAAACAATCCAAATTTGATTCACCGGGTCCTTTTTTATAGAATAAAGGTGACAAACCTGTGGCCCATAAACTTCTAAATCTATCCTCGATTAAGAATGATGATGATGGTACGATATAATCATCATCATCATTACAGTTCTTCACAAGTCCACTACTGAACATAGGCCTCCCCCAAGGTATGCCACAAAGCACGGTCCTGAGTCACCTACATCCATCGACTTCCTGCATGTCTTACCAGGTCGTCACTCCATCTAGTGGGGGGTCGCCCTATACTTCGCCTACCGGTACGAGGCTGCCACTCGATTTGTACTTGTAGTGCTTCATATTATTCAATGTTAACTTTTAAAAAGTTACTTTCATATACGCAAGCAAAGTTATTTTATTAATTTATGCAAGCAATATGCAAGTTCTCTACTCATTCGCGATCTCCGTTCTAATATCAATATGATGGTGTATTTCTCTCTAACCAATACAGGGTTATTATAATGTTTTTTTTTACAATAAGGGTGACAATCTATAATAGCGCATAGTCTAATGGTAAGTGGAAACTACGGCCCATAGACATCTACAACTATCATTGATTAGAAACCAAAATGCAGATAAGTTGTTGCCCCTGAGGACTAAGATAGAATGCCTCGATTTAGACCTTTTATTGGTATTAAAGGTCTCCGGTTCGCTAAAATTACCATATGAAACATCATGGAACATCGGCGTTTTTTCCTATTTCTAAAATACACAAACCCATTTAAAAAAAACACCCCTCAACCCAAAAAAAAAAAAAAAAAAAAAAAAAATAGCTATATTTTACTGTTACACACTGGTAGGTATTCTACGAGAATGTGGTCCTACCCCGGTCGAGCATATGCCGTCGAAATATAGTTTTATTTCAAAAGATTGAAAATACTTAATTACCTCCCAAAATCGAAGTAGGTTAGGAAACCCTGCAAAGTGAAAACACTCATAAACCTCAAGGTGAATTTAGCTAAGACAGAAGAAACGCGAAAATATAATTTTCTTTGTTTGCATGATAATGCTTTAATTTATTACAAAACACACGAAAGTCAAATCATTTTCTTAATCTCAAAGCGAAGGTTGAAGACCTTTTAATCAGTGCGAGCGTTCCGAAACTAACAAACTGACGCACGCAAAGTACTATCGAAAGTTTGCTTTTCTATATGTATCTTCTATAATGCATAGAAATTTACTTTTCCTTTACGGTTTTGCGCTGGGGCATGCTTTGGGGGAGGCCAATGTTCAGCTGTGGACTCTAACAGGCTGTGACGGTAACGATAACGGTAATGCACTTAGTTTTTCAGGAAGTGGTTACGGTAATTGTGCACGTAACTGAGGGAGGACGGGAGGTGCTCTTTGAACTACGTAAGGCACGTCATTTTTGTTTAATGTTTTATATAATTTTAACATCTTAATAACTCACAGGAGAAGTTGAACCTAGAACTCGGTTATTCGTGTACTATGAGATTTTAAAATTAGTGTTTATCCCATAAGCTATGTAAGAGTGAGGAATATGCTCTCACAAAATTGACTTAGTATATAAACATATTGACTATATTTATTATCTGTATTTAACTGTACGCTGTTTTATTCTTATTCATTACTGATATAAAGTTTCCGAAATAGACATCTACGTGCATTTTCCATCGATCATTGATGATTTTATTGCTTGTTTTTCATAGTACGGACCATTCAAGTACGTACTGGTATTTTTAAATGTAAAGTTCATTACCCCACTCGGCTGTATATTTGTCCTGCTTTCTATGCTAGGTTTAAAGTTAATATTTGCGGCGTTTCTTATTTTGTTTTAAGCAATTTGAAATCAGCGATGAGAGTGAGGGAGAGTAGAATTTACATTTAATTTCGTTTACATCAAACGGTCAAAAGAATTGTAAATATAATATCGATTATAACAAGCCAAATGCACCATTTAATCAATAATCAATAATTACTACAACTTACAAATATTAATAATTTAATCAATATGTACCTGTGAATGAAAACACGCTAATCACTAAACGCTTTCTTTTTGGTGTTATACGATTATTTTCTGAGAATAATTTGCAAAATATGCGGATGCCATTAAAATTTTCAACAATATTCCTGAATCTTTTAAAAATATAAACGACATAAAATTTAAACAGGTAACTGAACACGTGGTTATTAGCTTATTAGACAAATGCTTCTACAGCTTACAAGAATTTAAAGATTGAAGAAAGTAATGTTTTATTTAGTGGTTAGATATATTAAGTAAATAAATTTAAAATGTTACTGAATATTAAAAAAAAACTATATACAAAGTTAAATCCGTAAGTTATTTTTAGTATAGAAAACTGACGTAACGTATATTGTAATAATTTAAAAAAGTACCTACATATTATATACTTTATAAAGATATTGATAGTTAAATATAAATATATTTAAGACTTAGGTAATATTGTACACCTGAAATAGGTAGACTATGGAACACAAAATGTACAAAACATGTTCTTAAGATCTTATTTTATTTTACCTGTAGTCACGCAATAAATATTTTTCATTTGATTTGAGATAACTTTTCGGATAAAGTTATTGCTAATTATTAATTTTAATTTTATATTCGTATTACATTACAGGTATATATATATATATATATTATTCGTGGTTGAGCCATGCTGCGTAGTTTATGCTCGTAGTACGAATGAATCGGCTCTAGTCAGCTTGACCGGGGAAGAAGCCCGCACAGAATACCAGTGTAAAATTTCAGAGTAATGCTGATGTGTATATTATGATATGAATTACAATCGTATGGTTAGTGTAAAGAACTGCAGAAGAAAAGAAAGAATCATTTTACTGGTAAAGAAGCACTTTATAGTTTAGGCGGCGCTGTCGTCGTGCCACAAGTGAAACACACTGAAGTCTAAATCGCGTTATCAAAGTTCCGAATCATAAACTGTATATATAGAACATCTCCGAACTATCACACGGAGTGTTGGCCGCTCCCCGGGCAGAACACCTTGCCCGGTGGGAGATCCCCCGTTTTCCTACCACGGCCACAGTGGTGACCCCGACGTGATCTGAACACGCAACTAATTACGATCGGAGACTTCAAGCTTCATCATCGTCATAGAGTACCCTACCCATTCGCTCCCGAGCAGATATCGTCTGCCGTCTTCATATCCTGCTTCATGTCTTCATTCCTTACTGTTCGCCTCTGCTTCACGGCACTCTCGCAAATTACTTGCCTTCTTCTCGACTCACTGCAGACTACAAGGCAATCCACGGGCACTTGCACATTCGTCGGCAACGATGCTGCACTATCGACCTCCGGTCTGAGCCAGGGGGGTGATGTGGCGGCGCTGTCGTCGTGCCGCAAGCGAAACACACCGAAGCCAAAATCGTGCTATCAAAATTCCGAATCATAAACAGTATATATAGAACATCTCCGAACTATCACACGGAGTGTCGGCCGCTCCCCGGGCAGAACACCTTGCCCGGCAGGAGATCTCCCCTTTTCCTATCACGGCCACAGTAGAGTTAGTTGCGTGTTTAGATCACGTCGGGTGGTCACCAGTCACCACACCATACAATTTAGGCTTCGGTGTGTTTCGCTTGTGACACGACGACATCGCCGCCACATAGTCATCATGGGTGACAAACGTGTGACGTCATTGATTGGTTGATTCAAGATTGAGTAGATATAGGTGTACACTGGATCCGTCATCCTTTTACCATCAGATAGGCTGTGTGCTCGTTTGTCACTTACTTCTATATAAAAAAACACATAAAATCATAAGTTTTTTAAACATTTTAGGTTTCTGCCATATTTATTTTCGTCACTATTTTTAAGAATACCACTTGCGTATGCATGCCGTCAAACATCCAAAATAAAATAACTTGGCAACACTTACAAATAATGGTCCTGTAATGGAATTTCACCAGATGGGCAACGCCCTGCAAAAACAGCATTTTGGCATAGGCTTATTATTATTTAAAGTTGTTTTTTCCTAAAACCAAATGAGAGTTTTTTTACAAGTAACATTGACAAATGAGTACACAATTTATAGTCAACGTTGTAGACTATAGACACTTAATTCTTTCCCATAAGATTCAAAATGCAGCTATCGGCTGTGGGAGTTAAGATACCTGGTTATTAAACAAATGATAAAATTAAAAATTTTGTACAACCAACTTCAATACGATCGAATCAATGTTTTCGAAGTCAATTAAATACGCATTATTAAATATTACTAAAAACTACCGGTCAGATCTTGATTAAATTTATATGGGACCAAACGAGAAGCATCAGCTTTTAGATAAAAAAAGAATCATCAAAATCGGTTCACCCAGAGAAAAGTTCTGAGGTAACACACATAAAAAACGTACAGGCGAATTGAATACCTCCTCCTCTTGAGCTTGGTACAATATAGCAGTTTTTGCTGGCGTTTATTGAGAGCGTGGTATTTCGGCGGACTATAACTAATATGAGATTTTTTCATATATCCTCGTATAGTTTTATTCTAGTAGAAGTTCTACAATTTTACTTTACTATTAAGAGCTTAGAATTTTCCCGAAAATAGTAGAACTAAAGTAACTGACATAGCCCAACGGGTCAGTAAGCTGAAGTAGTAATGGGCCGGTCATATAGCTCGAAGAACCTTTTATGTGACGAAGGTCTTTAAGGTTAATCCTTCCTACTACAGGAGAAGCTCATGTTAGCTGTGGATTTTCAAGAGCTGATGAAAAAGAAAAAGAAACTGTCTTTTAAGAAATACTAGCAATGCTCTTAAGATTACTAATAACCCCGTCAACCACTCCATGTAAGCTTAAATAGTTTTTTTTATCTTTTTTTTATAGGATAAGGGTGACAAACGAGCACACAGTCCACCTGATGGTAAGTGGATGCTGTGGCCCATAGGCATCTACATTCGATTAAGAATCAAAATGCAGATGCGTTGTCACCCATGAAGACTAAGATGGAATGCCTCGATCCCAGTAAAACGGGTCTCCGATTCTCTACACTCACCATACGAAACACAGCGGCATTAAGCTGCTATTTTACGCTGGTTTTCTGTGAAAGCACGGTCCTTCCCCGGTCGAGCAGACCATTCATGCTACAACCATAATATAGCTACAGCGTGGCTCTACCACTCGTTGCTCTGAGGAATTGTTCGGATTGTTCCAGCCGCCAAATTTCACGAATGCACATCGCATCGTGACAAAACTCGCGATACCATCAACACCATCTGGATGCTTTGCGTTCCACCACTGTGTGTTTTACAAGGAGATTTCTTCCTCGTACAACTTCTCTGTGGAGTAGTTTAGAACCGGCGATTTTTCCGGTGCGATTGCACTTGCAATTCCCCTAATGTTGCAGTTGCTCATGGGCGGCGGTAGTCACTTACAATTAGATGTTCCGCATGCTCGTTGCTCGTTTGCCTAATCTTCTATAAAAAAAACGACGGGTTGCACTCCGGGAGTGCCGGCAGAAGTGAAAACTTGAACATTAACGTTGTGCATTTTTGTTATTTTGGAATGGTTAGGGAATAATTTTGCACGAATTGCTTTAATTATCAGTATAAAAGTACTATCATTTATGTGGTAGAATACAATAATTATTTATTACGCTATCGTACACAAACATAACAATTTATATTACATAAGAAGTTTATCTCTCAGAAAACGCGGCGTACTGTCTACTCTCCATCCGTCTTACGAATTTTCGATCAGGTCACGTGTCCTGACGCGAGTTTAACATTTTTTACAAATTACAAAAAAAGTGTACAACGCCGCTAAAGAAGTTTTCACTTCAAAAATTACTGGGTAATAATGGGGTCACCGGGATGTTAGCTATAGTTGGACCCGGTAGGTGGCGCTGTTTTTGGGATCCGGTAATCACCAATGCGAAGCCGGGATGGATCGCTAGTAAGTAGTATATAAAATTAATATTATGGTAATGATATATATCCGTTAAATCTGCAAAAAGACTATTCGTTTACTGACATAAGAATGACGAACATACAGAAAAATTAACAAATTACGAAGTCTCGCCGTAAGGGTTCCGTCAGTTTTTAAATATTGAACCCAAAAAGTGGTTTCTGATCCTTGATGACCTTTTCGTGAGCAAAATTGGACACTTTTTTAATTACTCAAAAAATCATAATAAAAAGGAATAAACATCCCTTGATGGTGAACATGATTAGATTATACAACGAACATTACAGTCTCTATTTCAAGTTGTTACCTAGACCTACCAGCGTAACTCCTGGTTCTATCTATGCGGAGGTCACAAAGTACACGACACCTTTGTCGAGAAAACTCCGAAAGAGGAAATCATTTCAAATTCTAGGTGTGCGCGCTGAGTGGTCCGTTGCATTTATTCAAGTCGGTACTTCAATTAGCTATGCTTTAAGTGTCGCAGTGGACGCATTTACTGTTTAGGTACTACCTGGATCAAAATACCTTTCTAATGCATTTGGGTCCAGGGTTCGAGGAACTAGTATAGTCGGCACTAATATTTGTGCAAATACAGATGTAATAAATTTTCGGTATTATATATAAGATTATTATATATACTTATATATATATATATATATATATATATATATATATATATATATAAAAAAATGAAAAGTAATACACTTTACCATTTATATGAATAACCTTAAATACTAGGTATATATAATTGAAACTGAAACTGTGGCTGTCTACCCACCTGCCAAACTTGGCAACTGTGGTAAACCCCCCCCCACCCATGATGCCCAAGCTATGGAGAAGGCTATGTTCAGCAGTTGACTTTTATAGGCTACAATGGACGGATGACTAGATTACCTCTTACTAACCATCCCTTTCGGGTATCACAATATTCATGCTATAGGTGCTTGTAAAATGTAATGAATTAAAAATAATAAATAGGATATCAATTATAATGCGATTGATTAATAATAATAATAACATCCTCTAGACCGAATTTCGGTCACGGCGGCCTGCCTCAATGGAGACTAGCCATCGGCGCAGGACAGAATTATAGTGCCCAAGTATATGCGCATCCACAGTTGCACTCTCTATTCCCTCATTCTCATAATCCGATGGGACGGTAAACCGACACGACCGGAAAGAGATCAGGCGCAAGACCAACGGCTTTACGTGTTTTCCGAGGCACGGGGGGTGAGACACCGCCAACTTCCTTACTCCGGGCAGTTATTGAAAATTTCTTGACGGAAAAACTCAAAACTTATATTTTTTGGCCCGACCCGAGATTCGAACCTCATGAACGGCAGTCGCGTTAACAACCACTAGACCATCGGGGCAGTCAATGTGATTAATTAAGATTATTAAAACAAACGATGAGTTGCACTCCGGGAGTGCCGGCAGAAGTGAAAACTTGAATATTAAAGTTGTGCATTTTTGATATTTTGGAATGATTAGGGAGCCATTTTGCACGAATTGCTTTAATTATCACACACGAACATTCGCGCAAGTGCCCTGCGCTGCCTAAACGTAACAGCACGCGCAGGAATACAATTTCGCCGCGCCTTAGAAAGAGAGGGGGAACTTCCTCTCCTACGCCGCGCCGGCTGTACCTCTCTCCCCATCCGTCTTACGAATTTTCGATCAGGGTCGCGTGTCCTGACGCGAGTTTAACATTTTTTACCCATTACAAAAAGTGTACAACGCCGCTAAAGAAGTTTTCACTTCAAAAACATTAAAAAGACATCAAGTTTAAAAATTAGTTCAATGTGTCGTGGAGGTACAAGAATATCCATTACCTCATATAGTCCCGAGGGTGTCAGAGGTGACAGAGGGAAACAAACCGGGAGATGAGCAGTCTTCCTAATGACAACCAGAAATTAGAATGCTGCGGTTGCCAAAGCGTGGCAACTATGGCAAGTATTGAGCAATCTTTGAAGAATCTTAACCTTAGACTTTTATAAGCTGTGGATAATGATGATGACGAATAAATTAGAAATACGTGGTCGGAGTAATTTTTTGGCTGTACAGAGTAACTTAAGAAAATTATGACAGATTTGTAAAGTGTAGGAATTCTTTACAAATTTTAAAACAGCTTTGATTTTTTAAAACATGGATTTAGTTTGTATTTAATTCTAATTAACGTAAATTATTAAAGATTCTATTTGCTATATAATACGAACTGTATTCTGCACTTTCGTTAGTTAACGTTTTAACTCTGGTTGAAGGTATGTAAGCAAAGTATTTTTTTTTATTTTGGATGTTAATGTAATGACTTTTTATACGTGGTAGAGCCACGCTGCAGCTATATTACGGTTGTAGCACGAATGGGTCGGCTCGACCGAGGTAGGACCACGTTCTCACAGATTACCAGCGTAAAATATCAGCTTAAAGACCGTGTCTCGTATCGGCTGGCTCTGAGTCGGTCTGTTTGCGGTACACACACACGTGTGCGTAAAGTGTGATGTTGTGTTTAATATTTTTTTTATTCTTCTTTTTTTCTTTTTACTATGATGTTTATGGTTTAAATGTACATGTGGCGTATTTGAGCAATAAATGTTTTCTTTCTTTCTTTCTTTCTTTCTTTAAAATATCAGCTTAAAACTGCTGTGTTTCGTAAAGTGAGTGTAGAGATCCAGAGACCTTTTCGTACTGGAAACCGTACCATAACCTTAACTTACTAACTTCAGATAGTACGTTTTGTAGATAAGTTATACTAGTTACCCACTGGCCGACGTTACAGAACCAAGTGAGACCGTTATTCGTCTATTGAAGCAGCTGTCCGTGTTTTGTGACATTCTCTGAAGATGACTTATGTTTAGATATTTATTATGACTTGCAAAGACGATACTGAGGATACAACCTGTATCTTAGTCAAATATCTTAGTATCTTATCCTGAATCTCAGTTTAGCTTAAACCCTGTACTTGTATACGGTTTAAGTTTCTAAGTCTCTTAATAAGGCATGGACTTAAAAACCCTTCCTACTAATCTAACAGGGACCAGACTAGCGTCATAATTCAAAGAATTTATTTTCTACTTCTTTTCGTAGTGATAACTGAAGATAATCCATTTTTTATGGCATTGGATAACAAACTATCACACAGTCCACCTGATGGCAAGTGGATGTTATGGCCCATAGACATCTACATTTATCCTCAATTAAGAATCAAAATGCAAACGCGTTGTCATCCCTGACGACTAAGATGGAACGCCTCGATTCGACACTCACCATACGAAACACAGCAGCATTTACGCTGGTATTCTGTGATCGTAGTCCTGCACCGATCGAGCCGACCCATTCGTGCTACAACTATAATATAGCTGCTTATTAGCTTATACTTACTTAGTTGCTTAATAGCAGCGAATGTCATTTAATGTCGTCAGTATTCCTGAGTTTTATTTTCAAAGCATTACAACACCGTCTTCCTCTAATACAGCCCTACAGCCAACAAAATCCACTGCTGAATACAGGGTTCCATAGATAGCCTCATAAGGAATATATATTTGCTATAATGGCCAGGGTTGGCAGGCAGGTTTTATTTTCTCGTTGTTATAGGAATAAGGTTTACTTCCTTCTGTCTTCTTAGAGAAGACATTCCTTCTGTCTTCTTAAGAGAAGACAGAAGGAAGTAAACCTTATTGTGGGTATTGTAAGCAATACCCACAAACGTTAACGATATTAGAAAGTGGATGCCTTATCAAACGCATAAAAAATTAAAACAAATTATTAGGAAGAACTAAGCAAAAATATACCCATTTCCTCATCTTATTTAGCAGGTTTCATAATTACGCTGCAGTAAGGCCAATGAATTGAGATAAAGAATGCAAACAGTCTTTAAGGCCTGCTATTCATTTGTATTTTTTTTAATTTATATTTAATCGCAATTAAATATATAATCAAAACCAAGGAAATGAAATATTAATACCATTTCTATCTTATAACTCGCTACTTTTACGTAAGTCATCGAACACCTATTACAAATAACTAAATAGAAACATTATTAAATAAAAAAGCAAACAAAATATAGAAACGAAAGTAACATTTCGAGCGCATTTCACGCAGGAGGAAACATAAATCTACAAAAAAAGTGACTCTAAACTGACAGTACCAGTCACATTAATATTCATCTAGCCGGTTCTGATGTTAATGTATGCGATAGACATGCCAGAGATATAAACTCTTAATGTAAATCAGCAATGCCCTGGGCAATAACATATAAGAAGGATGAAATCTAACATTTTTTAATAAAAGTGACAATGAATGTACAGTTCACCTGACGTTATGTGAATGTTGTTATCCAAGCCATACACATCTACACCTAGTAGAGCCAATCTGCAACTATATTACGGTTATAGCACGAATGGGTTGGCTCGACCGGGGTAGGACCATGCTGTTACAGAACAGCAGCATAAAATAGCAGTTTAATGCTGCTGTGTTTCTTACGATAAATGTATATAGACCCGAAAACCCGTTTTACTGGAAATGAGACTTCCAACTTAGTCCTCAGAGGATGACAACGTATCTGCATTTTGATTCTTACTTATGAATAAATATAGATGTCTCTAAGCTACAGCATCCATTTGCCATTAGGTGGATTGTGTGCTCGTTTGTCACCCTTCTTCTATATAAAAATACTCGATTAAGTTTCGAAATAAGATGCGTTGTCAGCATCGGAAAATAAGATGAAACGCCTCGTTACCAGTACAAAATATTTCCAACTCTTGTCACTCACCATACAAAACACAGCAGTAGTGTGCTGCTATTCTATGCACGGTATTTTTGAGACCGTGCTCCGGCTAAGGCAAATAAAGTTTTGGGCGGAAAAGAAGTTTTGTTTCTGCCGCCGGTTAACAGTGCCTGTCCGCTGTGTTAAGATCTGAAGGGTATAAAAATAGCTAGTTTTTTTTAATAGAATAAGTGTGACGTACGAACACAGTCCACCTGATGGTAAGTGGATGCTGTGGCCCATAGACAATCTCATATCTACAATTAAGACTCAAAATGTAGATGCGTTTCACCCCTGAGGACTAAGATGGAATGCCTCGTTTCCAGTTAAAAAAAGCCTCCGGATCTCTACACTAAGCATACGAAACACAGCAGTATTAAGCTGCTATTTTACTCTGGTATTCTGTGAGAGCGTGGTCCTTCCCAGGTAGAGCCGACCCACTTGTGTTACAACCATAATGTAGCTACAGCGTGGCTCTACAACGAAATTGAGATGGTTTTTTTTTATCTTTTTTTGAAGCCAATACTTTATTACTCTCCCATCTACTGGTAAGTTGTGATATAACGGAAGATGGTCAAATTTGCGCTGGTTACTATATCCACGTTAAAGTATTTTTGTTGCATGCCGAAACAATGGCGCGAGCGTCGTATATCTAGGAAAAACGGTGTGTCGGTTAAAGTGTGTCCATGGTATTTCGAATATTGGCGTCACCACTAGTTCCTGAAAGCGTCCAAATTATTAACTTCAGGAGACCTATATTTTTTTTGTAGAAGTGGGGGCAAACGAGCATGCGACTCACCTGATGTTAAGTGACTACCGCCGCCAAGCTGCAGCGTGGCTCTACCAGGTATAAAATATAATACAGAATAAGTACAGGGGTCACATCTGTAGCCTTCATTATTTTCAGTTGGCTGCTGCAGGTGTCATATACCACAATAGCCACTTATCTTCGGGTGGACTGTAGTTTCTCTCTATAGCTTCACTTGAGTTTTATAAAAAAAAGCGCAGTAATTTAGTTTAAGCTGAGTTAAAGAAAATAGAAAGAATTAAAACAAGTGAATACTCTTTCTTAACTCATTTCTACCAGGTGGTACGACACCCTTCATGCGGGGGAGTCCGTCTAGTTAGGGATCACCATCTTACTATTTCTACCGACAAGCAGCAGTGTGCTGTTTTATTTGTCTCCTCAATTTTTAGAGTATTCATAAGCAAGCTATCCATAAACAACATGTAATATAACCCTGTGGTTCCCATCAAGTGCGTTATCAGAATCGGTATACAAACGTATAGAAATAAAATTTATTCAAACAACCTCACCATTAAAAATTTAACCTTAATTAAAAACTGATTTTATTACCTCTGCATTGTCCGGGAAGTAAGAGGATTATCAAAGACCCTACTTTACCTACCTTTCTTAGTACGAAAACACTGTATACCGTATTCTGTCACATACTCGCCCCGGCTAAATCCTAAAGATATAATATATCTTTTTCTATTTTTAGTCTCGCTTTTTCGTTTCAAATCACAACGATTTGAAAGAAGATTCAGGAGAAAGAACTTCGAAGAGAAGCTGGAAATACTTTCACTTCAAAAACATTGTGATTCACGTAAAAAACACCATAACGCCGTGGCATGATTCATCGTAGTGACATTTACTTCCAAACAATATGTGATAACAATGTATGTGCTTGTAATTATGTCAAATTTACATAGCCTGACTTCACTTTAAAGTTTAAGCAGCTGTTAGGCCAGCCACTGTTCGAAAAATGAACAATATTCACTAGTATCTACTATATAGACGACCTATTATGGTCGTATAGTCGTTGGTTTATTTGTAAGAGTTAGTCATAAACAACGATAGTCTAGTTAATTTTGATATTGGTGGCATGGGTGCTTCTACATAAATACATAATACCACGAAGCTGACGATCTGCTTTAATGCTGATAAACACTTTTCGAGAGTCTTCCTTTCAATTATATATATAGACGGCGTCAAAAAGTAACGTAGTGGCTGCCGTCCTTGCCGCTATAGCCAAAAAGTTTTAATATCAAAGGTTACCAGTAACATTTAAATTTCAGATTTTTTTTTAATTTTACTATCACCATTAAAAAGGGAAATCAGTGAGCTGATTTTTATCTGTAAAATGTAGCCACCCTGGAAGCGTGATGAACTCACCCCCTACGCCAGTGGTGTAAAAAATCCGCTGATGCTTCAGGATCTTCTCTTTTTTTGAACAGATTTACCGTAATCGCTTTTTTTGTAGGCGATTGGCAGTAACAGTGTCATATCTGTAACACCTAAGACCATTTCTTAACAGTTTGTCTTTCCATCGGATTACAAATTCAAATTCTTTATTTGCAACTTAATAGGTACAAAACAATCTGGATGTACGCACTATCTTAGAGTGAAAAAGCTTTTGTCACGCTAAGATAGTGCGATGTACTATCTAGGACGTTACCACTCACCACCAGATGAGGTTGTAGACAACCACTGGCTTGTAATCAGTAAAACAAAAAGGTCGGTGCGAAGTAAACATCTGCCTTGTCGAGGTTTCGTCAATGTCGATTTTACTTTCTTAATTTTTCTTTTTAATGTAGTTGTAAGTGTAAGTTGATTACAATATTTAAAAGTCTAAAATTTCAATAAATCTCGACATTTTCTTAAGTCAATAGATTCCAACTGAATTGTTCTTAAGAGGATATAGTAAGTCAGCTCAAATTCTAATTTCGCCCCCACTTCCCCGCGCATCGTATGCTATGGACCGACATGTATGTCGGTACATGTACATCGCGCATCACTAATACTGTAAGTAGATAGGTCGTTAGATACTTATTTCATTAGGTTTATCATATTTATGCCTGTTTCTTAACGCCAACCCAGTCGCTTCTTATTTTTATTACGGTTATTTCCCATTTTAATTTTACGTCGTCCTGTTGCGTAATGTGTATTCTGATCGTAAGCGACACAACCTCCCCCTTCAAAGGCCGAAGCGAAACTGACCGGGCGGCGGGCGGCAGGAATCAAGCTTCAAGAAGCCGATAGTTTAGGTAATTTCTTTTTATAGTAAAAATAATGGTATTTTAAAAAAAGTAAATAACATAAGCACTGCTTTATAGTTAGTTCAATTAATATGCTAAGTTTCATGATCTTATTTAAAGTATTTTATGAATAACAGCAGTTTATTGTTTATTTTGGAGGTAACTTTGGATTTTTTTTTCTATAGAGAAAATTTTACGTAATCGTGTTTTCGTCTAACATAGTCCTTAACATTAATCCTCAACTTTACCATATATTTATTTCAAAAATTAATGCTGCAATATTTTCGGCATAACGGAGGATCTTGCTAAGCCATTTGGGGTTATATTTCCCCTTATTAGGCTATCTACACATGTGTGCGGACGTTAGTAGTGCGTACGTTAAGTAAAGTAAACACTTTTGTCCCGCATACCGCCCGTAGAAACAATATTGTCTTTTATCCAATTTCTTTTGATACATGCTTGATTGTGTAACGAACTTCTTGATAAGTTTTTGTCACATTCGATTCTCGAGTACTTTTATTAACTATACTTACAGTTTGTCAAATTTTTCCATTTGTAACAATGTAGACGACCGTAGACCTACAATTTTTAAATATATTATTTTAATAAACTGCCTTGTGTTAGCTCTCCTCTCTCCTCTCCACTAGGTAGAGCTGATAACTGTTGCAGGAACTCGATGGACGCAGGTGGCTCAGGATCGTGGTTTGTTGAATTCCTTGGGGCGGGACTATGTTCATCAGTGGCCTTGTGATGAGCTGTACTGTTACTGTGGTCCGAATGAAGTGTATCGAGAGCCGGTATTGTTACAGGTATGTATTCCGTTTTTGTCTTCAGAGGTGAAAGCTCATCGGTAGACTTCTTTGTTTGAAGTTGGTTGCAAGTGTGGATTGTGATATCAGGTATCGGGTAAATTGTTAGTTATTTTTTGTTACCTTAGTTATACACACACACACACACACACACACACACACACGGTTACACACACACATATATATATATATACAACACGTAACATAATTAACGCACTTTGAGAAAGTAGTTTGTTCAGAATCGCTTACTGTATTGATTCCTATCATTTTTAATATACCTATGTAATTTTTTATCCCAAAATAATTAAAACTACGTAAATTACAGTCACACTAAACTTGTACAGTCAAAACAAACTGAAATGGACCGTAACTTAAGGCAATAAGACTTTTAAGAGTGCAGTTTTATTTGTATTATTACTAATTCTGTCATTCAATAAAAATAAAGAAAAATGAACTTTATTTCAAGCAAGTTAAATTCTTTGCGTTTGCGTTTTGATTTGTACTGTGACCACAACATTCTTCCGGAATTAGTATAACTAATTTGATAAATAATCAGTGCATAAAAATGTTTAACTAAAAATTCAGTGTATGTATTATGATTATAACATTATGCACTAATTGGGGTGTCTGAGGGTGTGCGTTAATTACGTTACATATTGTACAATATATATATATATATATATATATATATATATATATATATATATATATATATATATATATTATTTCATTATTAAGAAATCATAAAGGTTTAGCTGTATATTTATTAACTTTCAAATAAGGTCACACATACGTCTTACGTCTACAGACGCAGTCGTCTGTAGACGTAAGACGTACATATATATGACCTAATTAAGTAAATAATCGGTATTGAGTTTGCGAGCGTTGTTTTCGAAGGCCACTGCCAAAATATCTGTGAAGTGTGTAGCGTTTATCTTTAATTAGCAATGTTGTTGTTTATCTCACAGCCACGTGCACTCAAAAATAGACCATTTACTAGTTTACACAGAAAACCAAGATTAAATCCCTGCGATGTTTTAGACTATTAAAATTAAAGTGGTAGAGGTAGTTAGTTTTGTTTCCCTCTGTCGCCTCTTTCAACACCCACGAGGTGATATGGCGTAGTGGATATTCTAATGGACGCCACACACGGTCAGTTAAACTGATCATTCCAGCTGATCAGTTCAAACTAAAACTGTTGATATTTTTTAAAATATCGGATTTTCGATATATCGATCATTATAAATATATTAATATCGGAGTTTTACATATAAGTTTATGGATATATCGAAAATCCGATATTTTAAAAAATATCAACAGTTTTAGTTTTAACTGATCAGCTGGTGTGCAAAGCTTGTTTGCATTTTTTT
The DNA here is from genome assembly GCA_907164705.1 of Parnassius apollo. Classification (NCBI taxonomy): domain Eukaryota; kingdom Metazoa; phylum Arthropoda; class Insecta; order Lepidoptera; family Papilionidae; genus Parnassius; species Parnassius apollo. Next base: position 3,054,513 of record CAJQZP010001679.1, read on the forward strand.
TATTAGTATAGTAGTTCTAATAAACGACTTTGTGTTTTTGTCTCTGTCCTTTTTTTTTTGCGCCCGAAGCAATTAAAGGGCTACCCTGTACGTAGGGAGGCGGAAAATGCATTACGCATACCACGATAGCCGGTCTATCGTGGTTATGAGGGGCTCACTGTCCTACCGGGGACCCTAAGTGATACCCCCTAAAAAACCGCCTTTAGGGACAGGCAACCGGCTGATTAAGCTCTATTGTGCCTTATCATGAGCGACCCTCTTTTGGGAAAAGAGGGCGCAGGCGGCTAAGTGCCGCTGAGGGAGTGCCTACGAAGGCAAATTAATGTCAGATATGCCTCTGTCCTCCTTTTAGTTTTGGTTTTATAGGGCGGCAAAACTTAAGGCGACCATGTTACCCTCACGTACGTTACTTAATTACGGTAGTCGCTCTTTATATGATGGTAGGCATTTAACTAGATATTACACAAATAATACGTATTATATTATTATAATAAATAATACCTACATAATGATAATATTTGATGCTAATGATATTTGGCCGTTGAAGGAAAAGGCTAGATCTGCAACCGGGCAAGGTGTTCAACCTGGGCAGTGCCAATCGCTCACTGTGTGTTCTGGTTTCTGATGATGTTAACGCTGTTAGCCTTTTGGATTTTGCAGCTTCATCGGTCTCAGGGCCCACGGCCTTTCAGAACGCGTCCTGTAAAATTGTGAATTAATCATTCTGCATCGTTACTTGCGTTAATATGAGTTCTACGACAGTGTACAGTACACGTGGGTGAGTTATCTAACGGCCGTCCGAGCAGGGGGTGGCAAGCTCCGGCTCTGACAGCTATCTCGTACCGTTCGATGTTCTGTAATGTACACGGTATGGAGTAAATGTGTGGCGCGCCCGCCTGCGGACACCCACTGCATCCCATTCGTTGTCCTAACACTGGTTTGTGGCACTGTGGAATGTGTTAAATGTCTGTGTCGGACCGGGGACATTTGGGCTCCCTGTGTGTTATTTCGGAGCTGTTCTATATATTGTGCAAGTACGAGTACTTCGGAGCTTTGATAGCGTGATTTAGGCTTCGGTACGTTTCGCTTGTGGCGCGACGGCAGCGCTGTCACAGATACAGTAAAATTTATATATATATAATTATAATTTTCATGTACTGAATGACGTTTGTTGCTAGGTTTCATAACCGATAATAGTGGCGGCATATTACATATGCACATGCATTTAATCCACCCAAAGAAGTCTAAATAATAAGGCATTATTTACATTTCTGTGAATCCACCAAAAGGCTCTTTGTTAATAAAGCTCGCTTAATAGTTAAGTGGGCATACTAGTAATATTACTAGGGACGATGATGAGTCATCCTACCTTAGTACACAGAAGTGTGTACTAAGGTAGGATAACTCATCATCGTCAAATAATGTATCTATACTATGATTTTAATTGGTTAGGGCTCGCTGTAAATCTCACAGTACGCGAGCAACCCACCAATGAAATTGTAATTTGCAATTGTAAGTGCTGATTTACCACGTGCTCTGCGGTAAAGGAAAACATCGTGAGGAAACCTGCATATCTGAGAAATAAGAAAAAATTTTTTCGAAGATATGTGAAGCTCGTCAACACGCATTGGGGCAGCGCGGCGGACACTTCATTGCCCTAGTAGCCACTACAAAAGCTACTTAGTAGGCCAGAGTGGCAGTGCCTTGTAGCCTTTTTAGTTGGGATTTGATTGCCGGGCTTTTTGGTAGATAGTCGATTAGTTTTACACTATATTGTAATAATAAAACTTGTTCACTTCGCACAGTAACTATTTTCAAGTCTTTGGAAGTGTCTATTTCGCTCTTTATGCATAATCTATTAACTTTTTTTTGTATAGTAAGGTCGAGAGGAATGCTTCTTTGCACCATTAACTACACTGAATCTTGCGCTGATGTCACCTATTATTTCAGGAAATGTCAACAACAGTGATTTAAAAAAAATTCAAACAACTATCATTTACATGGGTAGGTCGGCTGGACCGAGGTAGGTACCACGCTCTTAGCGTGAAATAACGTGAGTGTAATGAACCGTAGACCCTTTAGACAGGTTACGAAGCATTGTATCTTAGACTTCAGGGTTAATAACGCATCTTCAATTTGCTTCATAATGGAGGATAGATGTAAATGTCTATGGGCCACAGCATCTACATACCATCAGGTGGACTGTATGCTCTTTGTCGATCTTATGCTTTAATAAATAACATTGTTATATACAAGCATAGAGAAATAGATATAGAGCACTTAGAACACAGTACTGAGAAGTGTAAGGTATAGAGAATGCTTAATAAATAAATAGTTTGGTTTAATTTTACTTTATCATGACTTAACTAAGCAACACCTTTGTGAAACAAACACAGTGAGCACAGCTGTTTCCTACTTGTAAAATAATGGTGGATATGTGCCGTTTTTATTTATTAACATTATACACAAAATACTTCTAATAATAAGTAATTACATCACGTTTTTTAATTATTGTTAAAGCGTTAATTGGGTTGACTTGTCCTCGTACTGAAAAGCTTATAACAATATAAACTTATATATAAGTATTAAATTTGGATTAACAGCCTTTGTTGTTTTTCAAATTAGTAACAACCGACGGCAACCGTGACGACTTGAGTTAAAATTGTAAACTACGCAGTAAATATTAATTCCGTTAGCATTAGCTTCAACTTTTAACAAATTCTTGAGAAATAATAAAGAGTGGAGTGGAGAAAATGTATATATATATATATAAGTGTGACAAACGAGCACACAGTCCACCTGATGGTGAGTGAATGCTGTGTCCCATAGACATCTACATTTATCTTCGATTAAGAATCAAAACGCAGATAGGTTGTCACCCCTGAGGACTAAGATGAAATGCCTCGTTTCCAGCAAAAAAGATTCTCCGGATCTCAACACTCACCATACGCAACACAGCAGTACTAAGCTGCTATTTTACGCTGGTATTCTGTGAGAACGTGTTCCTTCCCCGGTCAAACCGACCCATTCGTGTTACATCCTCAATATAGCTGCAGCGGGGCCCAACCACGTAGTTTAAACATTTAGCATTGTTTTTAGTACGTCAACATGCATTGACATAGAGCGGTGGACATTTCCTTGCCCTAAAACTCCCTCAGAATTGAGAGAAAATCTGTGACCAGGTCTGGGACGTTTATAAATAGAAAAACATTTGGTGTGACGTATCACTGTGCACTTAATTCTATTTCATTTATTACGGATTTGCGAATCTCGAACTTTCGACGATTATACTGTATACAGCATACACCCAAATTTGTATTAATATAAGGGTATGACCTCAGCGAAGAGCTGAGATCTCAAGCTTTAGTAATGCAAATATAGCTTTATTGAAGCAGGCGCGGTCTAACGGTCAACGTACGTCGGGGGTTCTAGGTAAAAATCCCAACAAAAGCCAACATTTAAAAATAAAGTAAAGTAAAGTTACAGCCTATAAACTGCTGGGCACAGGCCTCCTCTCATTCCTAAGAGGGTTTTAGGGCAAGGAATAGTCCGTTAATATCATTTATTTATTTTTCCGAATAAATGTATTAGTATGTTCAGTGCAGAGTTCTATAATAATAAAATATATTACCAAAACTTAATTTTTATTTATATCATATCTTTGTAACTATTAAATTTCATTATGAAATAAGAAGTGCCCTTGTACTAACTATTTATCATGATGATGTGTCCTCTCGATTGGTTTTATGTAAATAAATTGTTAAATAAACTAAATAAATATATAACCTCCGGTCGCTTACGTGTACACCACGAAACCAACAAGTAGTTCTTACATCCTTATATGCTTTAGCATTTATTAGAAATAAGGTATGTAGGGCTTGTCTTCCATCTCCATAAATCATTAAAATATTTTCCTTATATGGCTGATGATATCATACTTGTAAGGTGGCTCGTACACTCCCGACAATTTTTTTGTAAAAGGGGGGTTAACGCGATTGCGGTACACCTGATGGTAAATGAATACTGCCGCCAATAAATAACCGGTTCATCAAAGGGTGCTATGCCGGCCTTTTCTCTTGAAGGTCCATAAGTCCTTCTCTATACGTGGTAGAGCCACGCTGCAGCTATATTATAATTGTATCACGAATGGGTCGGCTCGACCGGGGAAGGATCACGCTCTCACAGAATACCAGCGTAAAATAGCAGCTTAATACTGCTGTGTTTCGTATGATGAGTGTAGAGATCTGGAGACCCTTTTTTACTGGTTACGAGGCATTCCGTCTTAGTCCTCTGGGGTGACAACGCACCTGCGTTTTGATTCGTAATCGAGGATAAATGTAGACGTCTATGGGCCACAGCATCCACTCACCATCAGGTGGACTGTGTGCTCGTTTGTCATTATTCTATAATATTAAAAAAATCATCCATTATTATTAGAGCAAATGGAGTTTGGATGGAGATGCAGTCACGATCTAAAATTTTATGATATATTTTACTGTTATTTTAAAAATACTACCCGGAGACTATTATACTAGGATGATTTCCTTTAATTATATAAAATTTAAGTGGAGGCGTTTTTTATACATGAATTTCCCTTTCTAAAGAGCCGGCAACGCACCTGCAATTCCCCCGGTGTTGCGGTTGATCATGGGCGGCGGTAGTCACTTAACATCAGGTGAGCCGCATGCTCGTTTGCCCCCTCTTCTATAAAAAAAAATTGACCATAGATCACAAACAACCATATCCGAAACAATTATTTTTAAAACATCAAACACTTGTTCTGTTCAGAATTTGATTCCAGATTGCGGTACTGCAGCAGTCTGATGTGTGTAATGGTGAGTGTAGAGAACTAGAAACCCTTATTACTTGAAACGACACATTGTATCCTAGACCTCAGGGGTGACAACGCTTCTCTAAAGATCTTTAGGGCATTATCTCCTTTCCATTAAGAGGACTGTGTGCTCGTTTGTCATACTTGTTATATAAAATGGCTGACGCTAAGCCACTACGCTGCCAAGTCTTCCTAAATGTAAATAAAGAATATATAAAAAGGGGAAGAAGCATTTTTAAGTTGAATTCAGCGGTGTGTTTGCAATTTTTTTATGATGCTACTCGGTGCGTTGAATTATATTTTAAGTCGTTGTATTTCGTTAATGTGTGATGAGAACCGGAGACCCTTTACCAGTGGATAACGAAACATACCATTTAAGTCCTCGAGGGTGACAACGCATCATTATTTTAGACTTCATTGGAAGATACATGTCTATGAGCCACAGCTACCGCTTAACTTATACATAACAATAACACGTTATACATAACAAAAACCAATTTTCACATAACTTACATGGTGGTAGAGAATAATCTACAAGCTACTTAAATTTTTAATTTAAAAATTCCTTCAGGTGAAGTGGGTACCAAAAGCAAATTTTTCACGCTTTATAGGGGCGACTGGCGGCTGTTTGGTCGGCCCGCGCGCTAATTAATCGCACAATATTTATTTGATATTTCTTTTTAAAATTATGTATACTCTTTTATTGAAAAATAAACCCATAATTCACTCACGTATTTACTGGTGAACACATAGCCTGAATTTAATTGAAATTTATTACACTCGAATGAAACAGCTTTTTCACTTAGTGGACGTACCTAAAATTGTAGAAACTTTGCGATCTTTTTCTATCGAGCCAAGATGTGTTAATCGTGTTTTGGCCAACACAATTTACTAAGAAAAATCTTTAACTTTCATAATGAATAAAAAATGTGGATTCGTAGTTTTTAATGACGAAAAATTACTTTTTGGCGCACCTATAAAGCGTGAAAAATCTGCTTTTGGCGCCCACATCACCTTAAGTAATTTTAAAAGGCATTCCTCCAATATGAACCAATAGGTCGAGCAATCAATGAAATTATTTTCGTACGACTGCGTTCAATCAACGGTTTGTCGGCGACCTTACGGTATCACCTTGAATCAAGGCCGGCCCTTGCCTACGTGCTCCCGACGGCGTGATCCTGTTTACTCCTCAGTCTGAAACAGCTCAACTAGATCTTTGATATCTTTTTTACCGGCGACTTTAAACAAAAACAATCCAAACAGTAGACTGTTATCTATAATCTGTTTTTGTTTTTTGACAAAGATACTTAAGCTAAGCCATGCCAAGGAATTATAAAACAAAACAAAATAAAAACCATTGTTGGCAAAAACATGTTTTTCGACATTTCGTAAATCATGTCTGTGAAAATACTACTAAAACAAATAGTCGTAAACCAACAAATTTTATAGTAGTTATTGTTTGTTCAGTTTACCGTAGGAGGCCACACAATTAACCATATCTAGGATTTCATACACGGTAAAGCCACGCCGCAGCTATATAATGGTTGTAGCATGAATGGACCTCCTCGATCAGGGAAGGACCACGCTCTCACAGAATACCAGCGTAAAATATCAACTAATGCAGCTGTGTTTCGTATGGTGAGTGTAGAGAACCGGGGACCCATTTTACTGGAATCGAGATATTCCATCTTAGTCCTCAAAGGTGACAACGCATCTGCATTTTGATTCTTAATCGAGGTTCAATGTAGATGTCTATGGACCACAGCATCCACTTACCATCAGGTGAACTGTGTGCTCGTTTGTCACCCTTATCCTCTAAAAAAGGAAAACTTTTAGCTTATTATGTCTTTTCTATTCTCAATTATATAAAAGATAAGCATAATACTTACGAGTACGAACATTTTAAGTATATGGTTAGATTAATATAGATCGCGCCAAAAGCGTGCTGAAATGACTGTAAGACCATGCACTCACGCACTCATATGCACCTGCGAGTGTAACCATAATGACGACTAATAATCTTTCGTAGACAATGTCATTTATTTGAGAAGTTGCGTTTTATCTGTTTCTTGAGTATTAGCTAAATACACAAAACAATACCTCAGTGGTTTGTTTTCACATGTTTTAACTGTTTTTGTAATTTTTCTACTTTTAGAATAAAAAGAAAGAGTAATATATACCCCATCCCCCAAGAAACCATCAATCACCCAACATCAGTTTCGATGTTTCCTCCCCAGTTATAGTTTAGTTTATTGATTTACATCTAATTAAAAAATATATAACTAATATTACAAAATGAAAACCCTTATTTCCTAACAAATTAACCATGTGTTTTGTCAACTATTTCACCTCGTTCTTATGTGGCGCCGACCTGAATGACACAAAATGCCTTGGATGCGCTCATTGGTTGCAAATGATTTAAAGTGCATATACGATACGATATACGAGTATGTGCGTGACTGCGTGGTCTTACAATAAGTTGAGCATAGTATCCGCGTCACCCCAAATCGTAACGTAGACTAAATCCACGTTACACAAATGTAACGTGGATTTTGCCTGTTTTTATTTGTTGATCTGAGTTTTAAGCAAATATCATTCAGTTGTTAAAAATAATGTCCTCCAGACCGAATTTAGACCACGGCGGCCTACCTCAACGGGGACTAGCCATCGGCGCAGGACAGGATTATAGTGCCCAAGTGTATACGCAAGCACAGGTGCACACTCTATTCCCTCACTCTCATAATCCGATGGGACGGTAAACCGACACGACCGGAGAGAGATCAGGCTGTGATCCTGGTGTGGATGTAACGTTTTTGTAAAAAAGAAATAAACATGAGAATTGATATAATTTTTTTTTATGGATTCCTTATGGATTCTGTGAATTTAGTAACCGCTAAGTTTAAGTTTTTAAGTTTTAAGTATACTAACAAAATGGGTGTACTATAAAGATCATTCTCTTTTTCTTTCAAGCGATGTAGCCACCACGATTTTCTCTTATCTATATCTCTATCGTCAGAGCGCTACTTATATTTTAATTAACGCAAAAACCATGCTCTACTTCTTGACATGCTCACACGCAGACATCTTTATTCTTTCTTTCTTTATAGCCACACTAATGTAACACACACCAATGTACACAATAATGTAAATAATAACTTATGTACATAAAACCAAGTAATTGGTTTCAAATTATTAAGAAGAAAATATAAAGAAGAGAGGTTAAGGAGATAAAGTTAAATTGATTATAGCTTGGTTTCCTATCACTTGAAATATATGCAGTGGTCGGCCTTTCTTTCTTTGGTGGTTCTGAGCCTGTATCGTGGAGGCCTGCGTTTTACATACATTGTACCAGTAACTGGCTACAATTATATGTAGGCCATTCAAATAGTTGTTCCGTGCGGCATTTCCACTTTATCTACTCATGTGATTGCCACAGCGTCTCAGCCTACGGCTACAGAGCTATAAATTAAGATGATTTTCTGTTGTGGAAATTTTAATAAAGATTATTGGATACTTCGAGTACTAGAATTAGTATCTATTGATAAAAACAATTTTAAAGCGGATATCAATATGTGTTTATTTATATTGTTTTACTGCACAAACTGCACAACTTCTTAAAACATAATCAAAAATCAATGATCACGAAACACTTTAAGGGTTATGATGTGTCCTAAGCCTAAGTTCGAGTGATTTGTACGAAGCCTAAACTATTAAATATACGAGTAGTTCTACTGTGTTACCTTAGTAACGGAATCAATAAATCGATGTCATTATAAAGATAATAAAATATGAGTACCTACATTGTGATATTGTGTTTGTATTTAATAGATTACCTTAATTACTTTCATAGTTTGTGCCTTACATACATACATACGTACGTAGGTACTTTGATAACCAAAACAAGGCGTTTTAACCTGTTTACTTGAGTGTAAATTATTTGGAAGCTTCTGGTTAATATAAAAATGAATGAATTTGAATAACCTTTAAGTTATCGACGTTTTAATGCAATGAAAAAATATGTTATAGGTTTAATTTAATTTTGAGCTATTATGATTAAGTAAATTTCATGAATACAGGAATATTTCGATGTGAATATTTAACGACATAGAACGTGCCTGTTTGCCTATCTATGTTTTAAAATTTAAAAGGGACTTTTATTTTTAAAATAAAACATAATTTGATAATTTCCATTGCCACCCTATGAAAATTTAAAGAAAATAAGAAAAGCATTTAAACGTTTTAGCATTAAAACATTCTATGGGTTTATCCTGGAGAGGGCGAGAGGGTTTTAAAGCCATTACTCCGGCGTGCTGCTTCTTTGGCAGACGTCACACTCACATGCCCGAGCAATATTTTAAGACATGTAAGTTCACACGACGTTTTCCATCACCGCAGAATTCTTGGTAAGTTGGTATTACTAGTTTCATTGATACTAACTGGGATCGACCCTGATTGGCAGTGCACCATGAAAACTTAAAGACGAGATTGAAGCCCTGGACTACAACGATTTACACATTAATACAGTGGATGAATTTTTTATGGCATCATAAGGAAGCGAATTGCATCGATGTTACATAGACTACGGAAGAGCTCAAATAGTGTCATGAGGATATTTCAAGACAAGCTTGACAGTTCCCATTCAGAGGCATTGGATACTTATGCATGTGGGTGGGCATTCAAGTTTCTGAATTGATTGCTCTCGTCCTGTTGATATAATTAATTTTATCCATATTTTATTATTATATTTCTTACTAACATAGATTATGTAAATTCTTAACACATTATGAAATTGATCTATCAATAAATACCACGAAATAAACGTCCGGTACTAAAAAAAGTTTGAACTACATTAATTAATTAATTAAAAAGTATCGAAATTAAAACAATACACACCCATTTAGTAGTTTATTTTTTATTTTTTTTTTTTTTAAAAGAATGTAAAATGTCTGTGCCATAGGCTTCTATTCCGTTCACCTCTTATACCCTATTTTCTCCAGACGGTAAAAAAATCACTTAGATATATATATTCAGACAGATCCTAACAAACCAATCCAGGGGTAATGGGAATAGTATTTCATTTAACGCGTCCAAGGTCCAGCACCGTAAATAATAGCAACTGTTACGTAGATTGTGACCCCGACGCGGCGCACTGATAATAGCTGCAAGAAAAAACGCGCTTAGAGGATGCATTCTTTACTTTATATAAGAGTGATAAAGTAGTTTACAGATCACTTGAAGCCACGTTTTTTTAATAGAGCAATCCACCTAAGTGGTTGTGCGCCCCACTCCATATCAATCTTTTCACCCATCCTTCAGTCTCCGTTCTCTACTCACCAAAAACAGCATAAGCTACTATTTCACCTTATTCTGTGATGGCTCCCAGCCTCTCCACAAAGTGTACTGTGTTTATTCGAACCCAACTTCAAATTCAAACAACGAATGCTGTAGATTCGTTAACAGGTGAAACGCCTTCTAGCTTTTACACCGGCTCTTTGTAACACAGCAGTAGCATTCGGTGCCCTGTTGCATTACGGTAGAAATGGCTACCATGGTGGTACCTATCCAGCTTTTTTTATAGGATAGGGTGACAAACGGGCACACAGTCCACTTGATGGTAAGTGGTTGCTGTGGCCCATAGGCATCTACATCTTACTTAATTACGAGTCAAAATGCAGATGCGCTTCCATCCGTGAGGACTAAGATGGAACGCCTCGTTTCTAGTTTAAGGTTCTCCAGTTCTCTACAAACACCATACTAAACACAGCTGCATTAAGCTGCTATTTTACACTGGTATTCCGTGAGGGCGTGGTCCTTCCCCGGTCGAGCCGACCCATTCGTGCTACAACTCTACTACTGATATAACTGCAGCATGGCTCTACCACGTATGAAGAGATAGATTCATAGCTTCAAAAGTCCTTACCTTGTAGTAAAAAGCATCAAGTATAAGATCTCGGGCTCGCCATTTCCCTTTTACCTATTTAAAATAATCCGCTTAAAAATGTAACGATAAAAATATACATATTGGAAATGAAATCTTGAGACCCGATAACAAATAGCGGCTTGATACCGAATACAAATAGACCAATAACAAATAGATATTTGACTGCCTAGATGTTCATTTGTTATACTCAGTCCTAGCTCTGAATTTTTATTAAATTAAAATTGTTTAATAAAACCAGGAACAAAGCTTGTATGCACCTAGTAATATGAAAGCTAACATAAGCAGCGCACCAACAAACAAGATAGCACGAGTACGATTCGTACGTAAATCCATAAAACTCAACCCTACCCTCTAAATTTATACAATTTCATCTGTATAAGAAGGGTGTGAGTGAGGGTCGTTGGCCTCGTTACAGCTGGGCCGTTGACCTCGCGCTCATCAGCTGTTGCACACTACGATGGGTATTTTGACCCACTTCGCACTCATGCACACTGCATAATACTTTGTTCGAAGTTTCCACTCATTAGTCTCTTTAATCCTACACGTGTCATACTACAACACAAGCTAATTAAAGTACTTAAGTCGTTTTGTTCATAACCTATATAAGGTTCGATCTATATTTTCGTTTTCTGTGGGTCTTTTACATTCGCACAGTCCTATATTATTTATTGAGAGCCATGGTAGTTCAGTGGTAAGCGCTCGCTAATAAGAGAGCAACCCGGGTTCGGTCGCCGCCAACAACAATGAAATTGTTAATTGCAATGTTAAATACTAATTTACCACGTCCTCGGCAGTGAAGGAGAACTTCGTGAGGAATCGTGCATGTATTGATAAATTTAAAAAAAATCACAGGCATTTAAAGTCTGCCAACAGGCATTTCCCTAAAATGCTCTCAGAAAAAAGACAACGCCCAGCTGTGGGACGTATAAAGGCTTCTAAGAATGCACTCTGTCTCAGCACCGACTTCAGAAGCGATTTTTTTTTTTTTGAATTGGAAAAGGGTGACAAGCGAGCACACAGTCCACCTGATGGTAAGTGGTTGCTGTGGCCCATAGGCATCTGCATCTATCCTCGTTGGCGAATCAAAATGAAGATTTTCATTTTGATTCGCCAACGACGATTTGTCAGCCTTGAGGACTAAGATGGAATGCCTCTTTTCCAGTAAAAAGGGTCTCCGGTTCTCTACACTCATCATACGAAACACAGCAGCATTAAGCTGCTATTCGACGCTGGTTTTCTGTGAGAACTTGGTCCTTCCCCGGGCGAGCCGACCCATTCGTGCTACAACATACATTACTTAGCATGGCCACCACGTAAAAAATTTGTAGAAATTATTTTATATTTATTAGATATTTGACGTCGGCTCTTACTTTTAACGATAAGTTTAATTTTTTGTATAAGAGACACGGCAGACTTTCTGTCGGGCGAGAGTTTAATCGGTTTCTCAATCAGTATTAAGATGTATGCAAGTGCGCAATTTAATACGATTAGTTATCGGCTGATAAATCAGTTTGATGGGCTACGCGATTCCGTTCAAAATGTTGGTCAACTATCGGCCAATTGCTAAAACAGTAGTGCGCTCTTTGACACGATGTTTAGTCGGCCGACTCGGTCGAAAACATCACTTTTCACTTCGCCCAGAATGTTGAAACATTTTCCTTCCAATAATCTATCACTTTTATAGAATGCACGCAGTATTCTCGGTTTCTATTATTGATCCGTCTCCTTCATTGTATAATAAATTGCAATAACAATAACAGTTCTGGACAATATTTTACGTTTAATTACGCAACTACGCACTTCAAGAGCTGCTCCTGCTAACTAACTATAATTTTTTTGCAAACGATCGGTCGACTGTTGGCTAGTGTGTGCACTTACCACTAGCCGAACTGTTTAATTGGCCCAGTGTGGACTAGCAGCCCAACCCGACTAAACTCTCGCCCGATAGAAAGTCTGCAGTGTACAGTGTCTCTTATTGTTTTATCTTAATCAGTTCTAATTTTACGTACTGATAAATATTCAAATCCACTTTAACAAAATCGCGAGCACAGTCCATTTCCAATAAAAACAAAACGTGTTGGTATAAAAACACTGTTCACCCATTTGCCCCCGTTATCTCGCAACGCGTTTCCTAAACATAAGAGCTCGTTGCCGTGGAGTGAAACGGTATCATCCATCGCATTTGTCTTATCTCATGCGGAATGAGTTTGTTTTGACATTCGTCAGAGATGCCCTATCCACTGTACTACACATGCTTTTTTTTGCATGCCATCTTCAATAAGGTGATCCGTGATATGGTGTCAGTACAATTAAGGCTGGATATTCAGACACATAGGTATTGCATCTGCTGTTTTAAAGAAATTAAAAGTATCTAGATGTGTGTGTGTGTGTGTGTGTGTGTGTGTGCGCGTGCGTGCGCGCGTGCGTGCCTGCGTGCGTGCGTGCGTGCGTGCGTGCGTACGTGCGTGCGTGCGTGCGTGCGTGTTTGCGTGCGTGCGTGCGTGCGTGCGTGCGTGCGCACGTGCGTGCGTGCGTGCGTGCGTGCGCGCGTGCGTGCGTGCGTGCGTGCGTGCGTGCGTGCGTGTGGTGTGCGTGTGTACGTGCGTGTGTGCGTGCGTGCGTACGTGCGTGCGTGCTGCAACGTGCTGCAACCATAACGTAGCAACAGCGCAGCTCACCACGTCATAACACTCCTGAATAGTAAAAACTAGTATCAACTTCCGATTACAGTCCGAGTGATGACATTCATTCTAGCGTCAATGCTGATAGTAACTGACTGACTGATTATGAAAAACAAACCAGTGTAGAATGTTATTGATGTTTTTTTAACGCTGATGCAATACAATAATTATTTTTCGTAACGAAATATTATAAAAATAAAACTTAAATTTATCAACTTTTATCATTTCATGAACGTTTATCTAAAATAAACAAATATATTATTGATTTGTGTTGTTACCGTGGTGTGTAGAATTATGAAATTATCTAAAATAAATCTAGTTTAGATGTAGATATGCCTATAGGCTACCTACAGCATCCACTTATTGTCAGATGGACTGTGCTCGTTTGTCACCTTTATTCAATGAAAAAATGAAAATTCACTTAAAAAGGCTTTCACAGGTGAATTCGGTGAAACATGACAAGTGAGAATAACAAACGAGATACGAGCTAGCAATGTTAAAATAACATCATAATCTTGTGTTTTCTATGTTTAGTGTGAGAGTACCGACATTTTTATTCTTTATCGAGGATAGATGGAGATGTCTACGGTCTACACCGTCGATAGACTGTGTATTATCACACAGACTGTGCGCTCTTCTGTCAATCGTACTTAAATAATATGAATAAAATACTACAAAATCCGAGGAGTTAATAACCAGTCAAGGTTGTTTTAATTGTGTGTGTATTTTTATTATGAATCATAAGAGGATTGTGAAGTGCCGATACGCGGCGCGAGTAGGTATTTTCAAAAATGCTATCTGTTTCATACCGCTCGCTGCGTATCGCCGTCATGTGATAGAGAGAGTTGCAAATGTTGGAAGTAATTGCCTAAATTTTCTTTTCAAAATATTGTTTCGAGCGATAACGTTTTTACCATTGATTTATATGTTACACTAGATAAGTAATTTCCGCGCCAAAGCGTTGTCACTTCACATAAGGCCACAGCCTTATACTCAGCGAACGTCGGTTCAGTGTTCAAGGTGACGCCGTCCGAGTTAAGCCGAACGATTCACAACAAAAAATGGGTAAATGCGTAGTGAAAGAATGCGTTTCAAGGTCACAAAAACATAATAAATCAAGCGGAATCACTTTCCATATGTAAGTTTTAATTTATATATTCATATTAACGTTTAAAACACTAAAAAAATTAAATAAAATATCGAATATTGCAATTTAGGTTCAATGTTGCCACTTTTCCGCCTTTGTGATTTTTCCACATTAATGGGAGACTGTATAATTTATGGAATAAGTTAATTTTGCTTTAAAATAAACAAGTAAAATTGATTGCTTAAAAATAAAAACTATGTTTCAACCTTTATACAAAATAATTATTCTTATTTTATTTTATTCATGAATTATCTATTAAATATATTTTACTACCTTATATCTTATATTAATAATTTTATATTAATTAAAATTTCATATAAATTTTATATTAATTATATTTCACTACCTATTTTATATTACTTGATTTATTAGTACAGTAAAAAATATTTATAAAAATATGTTTTATTTCATCATTATGTACTTCTAACTCATCTGATAAGCTTTGTATTCTTTTTTTCTAAGGGGACGCAATAAAGATTTTAAAATAAAATATACTTTCTTAATATAAAAACAATTAACTGAAGCTTAAAAAAAAACTCATTTTTATTGCGTATTTTAGGTAAAATTTTATATAGTAAGCCACACCAACCCGCCATTGCATGTTTGTGTGTCTATCTTTATCTAATTTTAGCGACGATATTGTTTACGTAACTTGTGTAAGTGAGATAGATATATGTTTATTTAAAATTGTTATTAGTTTCAAAGCTACGTCGTCGCGTTTGGATAGTGGTTACACATTTTTCGACGCGCGGTAATGTGGTTTGCTCCTCTAGTGTTGTATAACTCAATGGTTTTTACCCCCTAACTTTACGAAATGAGACAATTTTGGTCTCATTAGGTTCAGTATACATTAATTTAGGTCTGTAGGTTTGTATTTTTAGTAATTTATTTTAGTTTAATTTAAATTAAACAAAACGCTCGAGGAAGTTTTATACATATTTAGATGCTAATAACTTATATGGTAGGTACGCGATATTTCCTTAAAATCAAAACGCATGGATCTAGTTTTTCATTATATCTACAACATTTATTTATAAAAATTTGATTACGTTTACGGGAGGCAAAACGTTATCGCTTTTTGTATG
The DNA here is from genome assembly GCA_907164705.1 of Parnassius apollo. Taxonomy (NCBI): domain Eukaryota; kingdom Metazoa; phylum Arthropoda; class Insecta; order Lepidoptera; family Papilionidae; genus Parnassius; species Parnassius apollo. The sequence goes on from CAJQZP010001679.1 coordinate 3,070,198, forward strand.
AAAATTTACAGCTTCACAAGATTTTATTCTTTAAAGTCATGTCTAAGCAATTAAACACACGTTGCTGTGTCTATTATAATTTTTATAGGAATTTTCCCTGAATTTTTCGACGCTTGCCCTAACCGCGGGTTAAGGACGGCTTATGTCATTCTGACACCGACTTAAATACTTCTTCCTTGTCTTCTGTGGTAAGTATAAATGGCAATTATACCAAAGAATTTTAAAAACTGAGATTTAATATTTCTAATTTGCAAACATCGCAAACCCAAAAAGTCCGAAGACTATATTATATGTATACATACCCTTGATTTTTCTTCTATTTCTTAGACATCTAGAAATATTTTCTTCATATTTTCTGATTCCTTGAGTCATCATGACTCCTTGAGTTTATTAAGTGTACAAACATTGCCAATCTAGATCCCTTTGTTTATTTTTTAATATAGAAAAAATACAAGAAAACTATAATTATTAAATCTCAAAGTTAAAGTTGTATGTAACTTAACATTATTGTAAAAATATTAATTCATTTGCAACCTTCCGCTATCTAAATACAATGATGTGTCTTACCTGGATTGAAGAGCACCTCCCGCCCTCCCTCAATTGCATGCACAACTCCGTCACCACTAGTCCCAGCACCACTACTTCCAACACCACTATTCCAGGTAAGACACACCATCGACGATAATACGACACGTGTATCGCCTCTACACGAGGCATCCTCAGGTGACGTAGACGTAGACTCTACGGCGGCTGACCGCTAAGTCTTAGCGGTCAGCCGCCGACGGAGCTAGTGCATGCAATTGAGGGAGGGCGGGAGGTACTCTTCAATCCAGGTAAGACACATCATTGTATTTAGTAAGCGGAAGGTTGCAAATTAATTAATATTTTTATTATAATGGATTTCCGCAAAGTAACGCCTGATTCTATCAATTATCTTAACATTATTGTTCAATTCCATATACTAGAAAGTTTATTGATACAAGTCTTAAATTCTATCTTACTTTTCTAAAGTGACTACTGTAAGTATGCATAAAGCTTTATGGTAATAGTACAAGATAATAAAGTTATAGTGATAAAACAGAATATGTTTGAGACGTCAATTTAATATGTACCGCATGTTGAGAAAATTAACTGAGCGTCGATTATAACAAGCACTCTCAATAACAAGCAAAATTGCCTAACTTTATACAATTACCTACTAATATTTTCAGATATTGTTCTTCTACGTCATCTTTAGGACGTAATGGGCCTCCCCCTTTAGAGAGAAGTTTACCTTATTCTGTAGTATTCATCAGACAGCAGTACCAAATGTTACTTACAATACCCACGGGACGGTGTGATGACATGAAGTGATGGATTGTCTTGCGCAACCACCTAAGATATTTCTAGATCTGTATTCAATAAATAAACTATAAATCTTACCAGGTTTTTCCTTGGTAGAGCCATGCTGCAGGTATATTAGTGATATAGTTTTAGGACGAATGGGTCGGCTCGACCGGGTAAGGACCACGCTATCACAGAATACCAGCGTAAAATAAAAGCTTAATGCTGCTGTGTTTCATATGGTGAGTGTAGAGATCCGGAGACCCTTTTTATTGGAAACGAGGCATTATAGATCTTCCAGAGGAACTCAGAGACTGTTGTGATAAATTTTGTAGTAACAAGGAACATCACGCTGTACTTTATAATATGTACGGTAATATTATAAATATACTATCACTGGCAGCAATTCGTACATATAGGGATAAATGTTGAGAAAAGGGAGGTTACGTGACGGGGTGGAATAAGCACGTCGCGGGCCTACATCGGGAGAAGCGGCTTAAATTTCAAGAGTGGATGATGGCTGGGCAGCCGTTCAGGGGTCGCGTATTTGAAGAGATGTCAGAATCTAGAAAGAATTTTAAAGCCAAATTAAAATGGTGTCAAAACAGATAAGAACAGCTAAAGATGGATACGACAAATCACTCTTCTAAAGACTTTAAAAGCTTCTGGAAGAACACAAACAATATGAATGTTAAGCCGAGATATCCAGTGAGTGTTGGGGGTGCTTATGATCACAAGGATATTGCGGATGCATTCGATGCAATTTTACTGTAAGGTCACCCTTACATGTCGTTTCAGGTTTGAATTTGAGCGAAGCTGAGACTATCATGACAGTACGAAATGAAAAGATAACTGCAAAAAAATAGAAAAAATAATTAAAGAGATGGCATCGAACACTTCAGATATGCTGGGGTGCATCTTCCGCGAGTCCTTTCACTGTTTTACAGCCTGTGTTTGGGTCACTCTTACTTACCCGAGCCGCTGATGAGGACTATTGTAGTACCCGCTGTTAAAAATAAAACTGGGGACACATCCGACATGGGTAATTACCGACCTATCTCGCTTGCAACCACTGCAGCCAAGGTGTTTGACAGTGTGTTAAATGAGTGTCTTAACAAATACGTACCAATAAACGATGCACAATTTGGGTTTAAACCGACTGTATCGACGGAGAGCGCCATTTACTGTCTGAAACACACTGTCATATACTACAAAGTAAGGCGGACGCCGGTGTACGCGTGTTTCCTCGACTTATCGAAAGCTTTTGACCTGGTCTCATACGATATGCTGTGGGGCAAGTTGAGGGACGCGGGTGTGTCGGCGGAGTACACGGCTCTACTAAAATGCTGGTATGCTAACCAGCGTAACCAGGTGAGGTGGGTTGGAGCTCTGTCGGAAGAATACAGGCTGGAATGCGGTGTATGGCAGGGTGGCTTAAGCTCTCCACTCTTGTTCAACCTGTATGTAAACCAACTGATTGAACGACTTAGCAGCACACATGTTGGCTGCCACATCGATGACATATGTGTCAACAACATAAGCTATGCTGACGACATGCTGCTCCGTCCTTCTATAGCAGGACTGAGGAAACTGCTTTCTATCTGCGAGACATATGCGGAGGAGCATGGCCTAAGATACAACTCAAAAAAGAGTGAAATATTAGTATTTAACGCACCGAAACGGTAGCCACGACATGTGCCACCCGTATGTCTCGATGGTGTACCTCTGAAAGTCGTACAGAAGTTTAAATATCTCGGTCATATAGTTACGAGCGACCTAGGAGATGATGAGGATATTGAACGAGAGCGCAGAGCGTTGTCGGTAAGGGGCAATATGCTTGCCCGCAGATTCGCCCGGTGCACTGCAGACGTGAAAGTAACTTTATTTAAAGCGTTCTGTCAGTCTTTCTATACGAGTGGTCTGTGGGTGACTTATACGCGCCGGACCTACAGCGCCCTGCGTCTTCAATATAACAACGCCTTTAGGATGCTGTCGAGGCTGCCGTGGCGCTGTAGTGCCTCTAAAATGTTCGTAGACGCACACACTAATGACTTTTTCGCCATAATGCGTAGAAAAGCAGCGTCTCTCCTGCAGCGCTTACGTACCAGCAACAACGGCATCCTAAGGGTAATTGCTGCCAGGCCCGACTGCCCCATACTGCACCACTGTATGACGGTAGCTATTGGGCGAAAAAAATAATTTGTACATAATTCACATTAACTAACAATACTAACTTAGAAGTTAAGGAAAATTGTTACTAACATACTAACAATCTATGGATGTTCCTTACGTCTGAAATAAACACTTATTATTATTATTTTTGGGGTATCTATATAATTTTCTCATCTGGTTGGGTTCTATAAATACATAATTTTAATAAATATATTTATATATTATTATATATATATATATATATATATATATATATATATATATATATAAAATAAAATAAATACAAAAAATACATAAATAAATAAGATCCAACCAGATGGAAGCCCTCGGCAGGGGAGACTAAACGGCCGAGGGTTAGGAGGAAAGGGAATGAAACCGGCGGACGATGCGGGCGGTGTCGAGGAGCCCGCCTCGCATTTGAGCTCCGTCACGGAGTCCCAGTACCTCAGATGACCCGAGAGGCTGACTGGGATTAGGACACGGAAAGACTACAGGAATAATTTCGGCCGGCAGACCACCCCACATGTCGGTTACCTCGTGAGCCAGGTCCAGATATTTTGTTCGTTTATCTGTTTCGGCTTTCACGAGGTTCTCGTCATACGGAATGGTAATGTCGATCAAAAATATCCTTGACTGTGCCCGGTCCATCAGCACAATATCAGGCTTATTCGCAAGAATAGTCCTGTCTGTGATGATGGCCCGGTCCCTCCTTGTGTAGAATTCTGGCTACTAGGTTGTGTCTGTGCAAGTACTCGGAGTTAGAAAGCGCCGAACAACCGGAAATGACATGCCTAAGTGACTCACCGGGATAGCGACAAGCTCGACAGACTTCGACGGTGCCATCCTTTAGGATGTATCTCCGATAGTTGTTGGTCTTAATAACCTGACCCTGCATTGCACAGACAAAACCCTCGGTTTCCCCGAAAAGGTCACCGAAACGTAGCCAGTTGAGGGAGGCGACTGTATCTACGAAGGGCTCATGTAGAGCCCTGTAGTCCTCCGTGGAGCTCCTTCTCCTTCCATACGGTCTCCTGGTCAGAAATGCTTTGTATTGCTGGGTCCTGTCATTGCTCGTTGGCTAAGGATAGAGGGGTAAGCCCTTTATCACTAGAAATAACGTCATTATAGAATGGATCATCCAATCTCGCCAGGAAGTAATCACGGAGGCCGCACACTTCGCGATTATGCGTGGTGAGCGCGCTCAGGAAGCCACGCCCACCACGCTTTCGCGGCAAGTACAGCCTCATTACCGACGATCTCGGATGATGCATCCTATGGGACGTCATGGTAGTGCGGACTTTTCTATCCAGGGCGTTAAGTTCAGTCTGAGTCCACCTGAGTATACATGAGGACAGGCATGACCCAGCCGTTATATGCGTGTGCCTTATTCACACCGGACAAAAGGCTGTTAAGCACTTTGGTCAAGCGTGCATAAAACATGTCGCAAACTGGCTGTTTCATACCAGCCTCATCGATACCGATGTTCTGTGACATACCCAGGTATCGGTATGTTTCAGCCTCGGAAAGGGTTCTTAAGTTGACGGCTCAGACTCGACTCAGAGTTAGCAACCCTTCCCCTTTCAACATGGAGGACCGCACACTTATCCGTCCCCAGCTCCATTCCAAATGAATTGCTAAATTCACAAGTGATGTTTAGCAATTCCATAAGTTGGGAGCGACTGGAGGCGAATAATTTGAGGTCATCGATATAGAAAAGGTGGGTCACTTTTGTACCTCCTTTCCGAAGCTGAAATCCCCCCCGGAGCCCTCCAGTAAAGTACTGAGAGGGTTCAAAGAGAGGCAGAACCAGATTGGACTCAGACAGTCGCCCTGGAATATATATACCCCTTCTTATCCTTATGCGGCTTTCCGCAGCCGTCATCCGCTCGCCTAGATGACAGAGGATCGTACTCCACTGCCCCATACACTGCTCGAGGAAGTCTCGAGCTGTACAGTCAATCTTGTACAGCTCGAGGGCCCTCTTTAGCCATGTATGGGGCACTGAGTCAAATGCCTTTCTGTAGTCTATCCAGGCGGCGGAGAAGTTCCGACGGTTGCGTTTCACCACTTTGCCAATGACCGTGTCAATGAGGAGTGGTTCCTTGGTTCCACGACTTATTATTATTATTATTATATCTTAGTCCTCACGGGTGACAACGCATCTGCATTTTGATTCCTAATCGAGGATAGATGTAGATATCTATGGCCTACAGCAACCACTTACTATCAGGTGGTCAGTGAGCTCGCTTGTCAGTGTCACCCTATCCTATAAAAAAAAGTTTTCTTCCGTGGAATATAAGAAAAGATAATTCAGGACAACCAATTAAAAGATACATTCAAAAACTAAAATTATTTTTCAATGTTTTAGTAGTATATGTCTTAGGTATATGAAATTAGCGTTTTTTTGTACTGACCTCTTTGATTTTTTTTGCGCCCGAAGCAAATATGGGCAACCCTCCGGAAAGCGGGGGAGGGAGGTGGAGAATGCTCATAGCATACCACGCAGCCGGCTGCGTGGTTATGTGGAGACTTTTATGCACTAAACCCCACCTTTTAGGGACTGGCTTAACGGTCTAACTAGAGATCTCTAAGCCGTATACGGACGCGACCCCCCTTGGCAGAAAGGAGGGCGCAGGCCTCTTTGATCTGAAATATCTCCTCTTTGGTTAAGAGTTCCAAATTCAAATTTATAAATTCATTTAGCTGCTATATTTGAGTTTTGAAATAGTCATTTATTTGTTTTTCCTCATTATTTTTTTCTTTGGCGTCGCTTATTACCGCACAATGGAAAACATGAAATATCGGTATATTTACGAGTACGAGTTTTACTGTAACACCAGTGCTGCAAAAACAGCTCGAAGGATTAATGATGTGTACGGCGCTGGTGCCGCAAAAGAAAGCACGGTACGTTTTTGGTTTCAACGTTTTCGTTCTGGAAATTAAGACCTTCAGAACCAACCCCGTGGACGGCCGGACACCAATCTGGAATATCAAGAATTAAAGGCTATTGTGGAATCAGATCCATCACAAAGCACTTCAGAGACAGCTGCAGGCTTGGTAAATGGTGAAACTGTATTAATCCACTTGAAACAAATCGGGAAAGTAAAAAAACTTGAACGATGGGTATGTGGATGTTAAATCATTACTTGTGATAAAAAGTAGACACTGTACGATAATCGGAAGCGCTCGTTGCAATGGCTGAACCCCGGATATCCAGCCAAATCCTGTCCTAAACGAAAATTGACTCAGAAAAAGTTACTTGTGAGTGTTTGGTGGACTAGCGCCGGTGTCGCTTACTACAACTTTCTAAAATCTGGACCAAACGATTACGGCAGATATCTATTGTCAGCAACTGCAAACCATTAAGGAAGAGCTAGCTCCTAAACAACTGAGATTGGTCAATCGCTCTAGGCCACTGCTGCTTCACGACACACACTGCACAACAAACAACCACTAAGTTAGATGAGCTACAATGGGAATGTCTGCGACATCCACCGTATTTCCCGGACCTTGCTCCAACAGATTTACCATTTTTTCCGGAATTTGGACAACTTCTTACAAGGAAAAAAATTCAACTCCGATGCGGCAGTCCAAACCGCCTTCAAATTTATTGATTCTCGCCCCCATGTTTTTTTTTAGTAAAGGGATCAATGAACTACTAATTAAATATATTTTACAAAAAAAAATTACTTTATATCCCTCCCGCACAAAACGCCAATTTCATATGTAAGGACCTATTAGTTATATATTGTTATAAAAGGAGTATTTAAAGGCAGGCATCTTATTATAGATTAAAGTTGAGCTAGGACTAATTTACTTTCTTGGTTGTCTTGTCGAAAAAAGCCGACAACAATGGTAATAATGTACGGTAATGCCGCGTACAGACTTACGCAACGTAACATGAAATGAAAGAATTTGCTGTCCACATTACTACACTGACAATCGTCAGAGCCAGCAGATGCTCGTCACACTCCATTTCGCGTGTTCTCAGCAGACCTCCTGATTATATTAGCTTATCTATGCAGCAAACTGAAGCTACGTTCGCGCGCACCCCGGAAACAGATGCGAATAAATACCTACATACTCGGTTCGTGCACGCGCTGCGTCCACACTGATAAAATGTTCCTTTCATGTTACATTGCATCAATCTGTAGGCAGAGAAAGAGATGAGTACAGCAATAAGGACTACAAATCACGTCTAGACAGGTGCGAGGCAAAGAAATTCAGAATAAATCGCTTTATAAGTCAAAAAGAGTGATTTTATAGGAAGACAGCAATAATATTTCCAACAGTGGTATATCACGAACTCATGATATAGGTGATGTAAACAAATTAATTCACGATATATTCTGAGTTGTAGTATGTCTAAGATATTTTTTTAACAAATTTTTACTTGGAAGTAAAAATGACTATGACGACCAAATAAGTAATACTTTAAAACATTAAGCAAACGGGCACACGATCCATCTTATGGTAAGTGGATGCTGTGATCCATGGTCACTAAGATGTAATATCTCGTTACCAATAAATAGGGTTTCCTGTACAGTAGATACACTCACCACACAAAACAAAGAAGGACTAGATGTTTTTTAACGCTGGCCTCTTCTGAGAGCTTTTTATCCCGGTCGAGCCGACACATTCGTGCTGCTGACATAATACAACTGTACAGTACACAAGGAAATGAATACAGTGTTTTGGCAATATGCTGGCAATATTAAATAATTTTGGTTTCTACAATTACATTCTTATTATTTTTAATATTGTATAATATATAATTTTTATGTAAATGGTTCTGTTACATCGAGTAAAGGCGGCGTAAAAACTACTATCCCATACTTGGATCAATAATACTATTGATCGAATCGAAAAATCGATCTCCATATTATCACGTGGCTGTCGTAAGAGGGCGACAAGGGGTGCATAAAACAGGATATGGATAGCAGAATCTGCCTGATAAAAACTCAAAATAATAATAAATAAAAAACTGGCCAAGAGCGTGTCGGGCCACGCTCAGTGTAGGGTTCCGTAGTTTCCCGTCCGTCACATTAAGTGTTCCCACTTATACACTTAGAGTTTAAAGGTGGGTATCCATTATCCACAGCAGCGCTCCGCGCTCCTGCAACTGCTCTCGGTAGTGGGTACGTGCGCGAACATGGAGCGTGCAACATTGCACGCTCCGCGGCAGGCGCTCCGACTTTCCATCCAAGTTCAAAATAATTTTCCTAGAAAGTCCTTATAAAGTTCTACTTTTCAGATTTTTTTCATATTTTCTAAACTTATGGTTCAAAAGTTAGAGGGGGGGGGACACATTGTTTTCTATTTTGGAGCGATTATTTCCGAAATTATTGACATTATCAAAAAATGACCTTAGTAAACCCCTATTCATTTTTAAATACCTTTCCAACAATATATCACACGTTAGGGTTGAAATTAAAAAAAAAATCACTTCCCACTTTATATATAGGGGGGGCTACCTTAATAAAACATTTTTTTTCCAATTTTTATTTTACCACTTTGTCGGCGTGATTGATACACATATTGGTACCAAATATCAGCTTTCTAGTGCTAACGGTCACAGAGATTAAGCGAGAACGGACAGACGGATAGACAGACATGGCGAAACTATAAGGGTTCCTAGTTGACTACGGAACCCTAAAAACCTGTGGTTACAAACCCGCCTGCCTACGAGGCAATCTGGACCTTTGTTACCGTTACCGTTATAGCGTAAAGTCCACTGCTGGACATAGGCCTCCCCTATGAGGCAATGTATATTTGCCAGCTGCACCGATTGGCGAGCGGCTTGCCAACCACAGTTTTAATATTTTTTATTTTGGAAGGACTTATGGTGGGCTGTAAGGAATAAATAAAATAGATCTGCTCACTAATAAAAACAAATTGTAGAGAAAAAACTGTTATTTTACCATTATCACTGTAGAGTTTTTATAAATATTCTTCATTCGAATCCAACTGCACTTATATAACTTTTTTATGATTAGTCACCGTCGGTCGTTAGTACAAGTGATCTTTATGAGTTCAATAGGTAGTATTTTTGTACATTATGTAGAAATGAGTCACTATAGCAGACGTGTCTTGCGCCTCCCTCACGCGACTCGCTTGTGACTCCGTTATTTTGTCTATATTGCTGAAAAGCTAATATAGCTATTCAATACGTGATTACTACTGCCGCTGTCTTTTTTTTTAATTATTCAAAGGTTAAAACATCAAGCACTTCCTTATAATAAATAGGTAAAAACAAAGCTCTTAGAATATAATGGGTCGGGGAAAAAAATGGCGTCGACAATCTTTGACATCAAAACTCCTGAACTGAAAACGCTTGAACCAATTTCGTGCTACTCTTACTGACACTGTATTAGGTCCGTAAGGGTTTTTACGCGGCTTGAGTCTCATTTTTCCCTTTTTTGTAATAAAACTTGAGAATGTATGGAATTTCTTCATTAAATTTACTCATTTTGGAAGAAAAACAATTGAATAATTGTGGGAAAGTATTTTTTACTTTTATTTTTATTTTTAACAGTACAACCAAAGAGATTCTTTTGTCAATTTTATACAAACAAAATTCGAATAAATTTTTTATTCTACCTATTATTATGATTAACGATAATTTGTTATCTATAATGATTTGACGCAAAACAATTTTTGATTCCAGGTCCACATCGTACACGTTAAAAATATTTTTTTAAATCTGTGCAAGCAGCTATGCAGGTCTAGAAACACCAGTATCACTGCGACCTGTAAGATCTATTGTGACCACTACTATGGCTATAGTTCACTGCTAAACCCCATATCTTCTATGAATTGAAGGAGTTGCTTAGCTGTGAGCAATTTCATTCTCCTAGGTTAAATTTTTCCTATTTCAGGTGGAGCTGCTGTCAGTTGAAAACAAGGGCTATAGATGCGTTACACCTTTGAAGATGAAGTTCAAATGTCTGAATGATTATTTTTGGATGTGTTCGTTTGCAAGACGCTGACACGCGCACACTACTGCAATAGTGTCATCTCTTATTATCTTACAGAAATTGTGTATACTACTATCTCTGTCGCACAAATGAGCACTGATTTCGAATGAGTGAGCTCACTCATTTGAGAATAGACACATTTGGGAGTGGTCATACTATGGTAAGGGCGCATCTAACTATTTAAATCTTTGGTTTTATCAGGCAGTATTACGCATCTTAGTAGAAAAGGAGATTGATTTACAGAATAGTATTCTGTGAATTAATTGAATAAATGTTTAGCTTACTTGCTAATATACATTAGTACCATTTTACAGTTTTGTTTTTTAATTCCAAAGTTTAATATTTCTTCTTCACGGAATTCATATGAATTTATTTGCGAAATATTTTTCTCTATCTATGAGTGTATTTAAGGAAATTGATAAACGAAATATTTAGTACATAGATATTAATTCTTCGTTATCTTTATACAATCAAGTTTTCATTTGTTTGCTTCGTGTTTATGGTTTATTATGTAACGAAGTATCGCATTAAATAATTATATTTGCACTCTTTCAAGGTCGCGAATATCGCGCGTTTTATATCGCCTCTTTTTTATCTGTATTTATATTGACATTGTAAATCGTGCCGGTAAAATGTATATTAGTAGGCCAAATATTGAAGCGTTACGTTCGATAACGAAAAATGTATGTTTACTTTTTTTTATAGGACAAGGGTGACAAACGGGCATACAGTCCACCTGATAGTAAGTGGTTGCTGCCTCGACATCTACATATATCCTCGATAACGAATCAAAATGCAGATGTGTTGTCACCCGTAAGGACTAAGGCAGCATACATTTATATAATATAACAGGTAGCACATAATTAGGCACAGACCAGCGACATTACATGGCATAGTCATTGGTCACCCCTTTCACTTCATTGAACGGGACGGCTAAATTACCATTATCATTCAGGCCGCTAGTAGAACGACGACGTTTAGTAAAAAGGCTAGGCTGTTAACAGAAAGGCATGTAATTATCGCAAATTTAAAAAAATCAAACTTTATTGAACTGAATCGTATAATGAAAAAAGTAGATGAGTGGTGCCCTTTCAAGTATTGTATTATAACCTTTGAGTAACTGAATACTCAAAGATTATTACATTTGGACACAATTTAGCCGTGTAGTGGCGATGCAAGATTGCAAGAAAATCCGACAGTCTTCCCGTGGGTGTCGTAAGGGGGACAATGGGAAAATTAAACAAGAAACAGGAGATTTAGACTGCCAGATGGACAGCAACATCTTACTTATATAACAAAATAATTTAAAAAAAACTACGATCGCCAACCCGCCTGCCTAGCGTGGTAACGATAGTAAAATCGCCCGTATGATGCAATCAATAGGGTTCAATTTGCCTATGTAATAGATGAAGTCTAGGGTGATTATGGTTTAAGAAGTACTTTCAAGTATTATTTATAATCAAAAAGTTTATTTTTTATTTCTAGTTCGGATTCAAATAGTGGATCTGATTATGAGAATAATAATGGACAAAAAATGTTTAGTTCATTACACATATTGACAAATTGTTCTGCACACAAAAATCTAAATAAATACACACAAATAATTTCTCAACCATCTCTGTGAATTTACTATATAAATCAGTTAGTACCATCAATTAATTTTATCCGGCTGTTATCAAGTATATACTATTTCCCAAGTCGTTCAACAACGGAAGTAATAAAATAATCACCACCACTACACCCACACGGACTATTTAAAATAATACGTCATCATCATCATCATCATTACAGCCCTTCAAAGTCCACTGCTGAACATAGGCCTCCTCCAAGTAACGCCACAAAGCACGGTCCTGAACCACCTGCATCCATCGACTTCCTGCATGTCTTACCAGGTCGTCACTTCATCTAGTGGTGGGTCGCCCTACACTACGCCTACCGGTACGAGGCTACCACTCGAGAATCTTTTTTCCCCATCGGTTATCCGTTCTTCGAGCTATATGGCCGGCCCATTGCCACTTCAGCTTACTAATCTGTTAGGTTATGTCGGTCACTCTGGTTGTACTGCAGATATCCTCATTTCTGAGTTTATCACGCAGAGAAACCCCGAGTATAGCCCTCTCCATAGCTCGCTGAGCGAACTTGAGCGTCCTCATACGGCCAGCAGTGAAGGACCACGTCTCAGTTCCATAGGTCATCACTGGCAACACGCACTGATTGTACAATCTAGTTTTCAGAGTTTGGGGTATACCTGACGAGAAGATGTGTCGTAATTTCTCGAACGCTGCCCAGCCGAGTTGAATCCGTCGATTGACCTCTCGGTCGAAGTTGGACTTACTTAGTCGGACTATTTGTCCCAGGTAAACGTACTCGTCAACAACTTCGAGCATAGTGCTCCCAACAACTACCAGCATAGGTGTGACATGGACATTAAACACAATCTTAGTTTTGTGCATGTTCATCCTAAGACCGATCCGTTGGGAGACACGAAATAAAAAGTACTTACTTACAGTGAAACAAATAGATTTTTCAATCCTATATAAATGAAGATATTCATCAACTATCGCATTCGCAAATAAAAAAGTCGTTATTTATTAAAAATTTCTGCCCGTTTTCCGGTGCGTTCTGTACCGTAATCTTCCACAATTTACATAATGGTATATTCACGTTTTTTTTTACAATTTCCATGAGAAATAACTAAACCGAATTAATGATTGAATTTATATCAAAGTGGCAACTGACTTATATTTAATGACCTTTTATACTTTAGTTTCTATTTTATGTTTATTACATAATCGAGTTTCACCAATGTAATTTTCTTTTAGTGTTTCGTGAACAAAATCGGCAAAACGATACAAATAAAGAGCCTCTGTTACTAGCTGTGACAGACTTTTTGGAATTTTTAGAAACAATTTCACGCAGATGATTAAAACTCGGCCACAGAATAAATAATAGTATACGTAACTCGGCATAGTTATGATCAGGTGCCCAAATACAGAAAAACAAAATCTGTAAATCAAAGTAAATGCTGTAAACTTTGTAAATATCTGGTATTATCGTTATTAAAAAACTTCTCCTTGATTTAAGACAGAAACAAACCTCCAACATTACTACAAAATGTTATTTATTCGCTATTATATATATCTTGGGTCAGGGATATTATTAAATATTTTTTATCGTTTGTTTTTACATTGGTTCCAGATGAAACTAGCTTTATATAATAAATATGACTACATATCATTGAACAAACGTTTCCATGTTATAATTTTATAAAAAATTAATATCTTTATCTTAAGTTTATTTTATCAGCTAGCACAGACGTGGCCAGTCTCTTTGTATTCTACTGAATACATTTTAGAAAGAATTCGCAGAATTAACCTGATTTAACTCTTATCTCTTTATCTTCTTTCTATCATTTCATATCAAGAGACACAGCAGATTTTCATGCTTTCGCTTTGAATATACATAGGATTTGGACGAATAGTCCCATTCTCCTAAACCGAAATTCGGTAATGTCGGTTAGTCATAACGGTGACTATCTACATATATGCGCAGAGCAGGATTACAGTGCCCGAGCGAATGCGATCACACCAAAAACAGGTGCTGGTCTCTACTCCCTCACTTTCATAGTCAGATGGGACGGCAACCTGACAGAACGGGAAGGAGACCACAGACGCAGGTCAATAAAAACGCAAGGAATTACTACTATATACATTTTTAAATGTTTTGAAGTAAAATTGTTTTGTGCAATATTAGTTTTAAGTAATAAATAACGTGAATAAAATATACATTTATTGAAAATTCATATTGTAGTTTTAATATAAATACTTTACAAACATATATTTAAATTAGGTAGTTCCCCGTTAAAAATAATCTGAAAAATATACTTATTTAACTTTTTCTGCCAAACGCACCCAATGGCTTTATGTGTTTCCGAGGCACGGGGGTGAAACACCGTTAACTTTTTGAACCTTTGCTGCTACTTAGAATTTCGTGACAGAAAAAGCGAATAACTGTTTTTTTATACCAAACCCACGAGGATTACAACGCGAGGCCCTATGAACAGTCGCGGTTACGATCACTAAACCAAATAAGCAATCAGTCGTCATCTATAAACAGTGCAGCAAGGGATTGGAATAGTTTAAAAGTACTAAAAAGACCGAAAGAAGCGGGACCAAGTTGCAAATTATAAACCGAAAAAAATTAATGGGTTCCATCTGCAACTAAACTTAATATTTTACTTAGGCTATTTTACTTAGGCTTTCAGCTCATAATATAGTCTATTAAACCAAAGTAGAGTTTACTTTGTTTATAGTTTATTTTAATTTTGTTTTCAATTCTCAATCTTGTTTAAATCTTTTTAGTGCATTACTTTCAAATTGTCTTTTTTGGATTTTGGAAATTGGGTTTTTAAATTATTTATTTTATTACTCTTCTGTGGGTCCGGCTAGAATACCAACTAAACAAGTAAAAGTTTAACCGATCTTTCGGCCGAATGTTCGTATTCGGTGAATTACAAATACATATTCGGCCCATCTCTACTGTAAATATGCCATATACAAGTACTAAGGATACTAAGGTTAGTTTGTAGATTTAGAAACGTTATATAAAAATGTGACCTGAATATATACAAGATAAATAATAATACTAAGAACTCATAATATAATATTCTTAATACACGCATGGATGCTACCATGTAACAGCGAAAGTCACACTCTCGTTGTTCCACAGGATATATTTCAGAGATTCCATCTCCTTTCCACCATCGGATGACCAGACGTCTCCTCTACTGACCTCTTCTTTGGCGACAAACCACAGATTAAAAACATACGGTTTGCTTTAGCTTTTTTAATTAGTACAGCAATGGAGTGGAATAATTTGCCACCAATAACTGCATTGCTGGATTTGAACTCGCCCACTCCAATTTGGTAGACACAAGCTCTAGCCATTACTAGTAATAAATTGCGCGGGTTAGTCAAGTTTTTCCCTTGTGCGTGAAAACTAACAGAAAACTAATTTTTCCAGAAATAAGACCTGACTAGATCTTTTTTCGCTCTTGTCATAAATTTTATCGAAATTGGTAGAGCCGTTTTTGTGAAGGCGATTAAAAACAAATTAATATTATTATAAATATTGCTCTTACGATTTATGTATAGGATATGACATAAGACAAAAATGCTTTGACTTTGCACAAATAATTTTAAATTCTTTGATCAATTTATTTATATTTATGTAGTTCTATGGGAAAAATAAAAATCTAAAAATCAGCATAACACTATTACTATAATTTCATAAAAAATTGACTCCTATTCATTAATTTTAAATTTGGGTTATGCTGCCATTACCAGAATTGATAAAGTACAAAAGAAAGTTCTTTTGTAATATTTTTACTTTCTTGCTGTAGATATGATGTTTATTTGATTTTTCCATATGGTTGCGCGGAAAACCATTCGTATTTATTTAATTTGACGGTAGGCTGCCAAATCGGTTATCCCTTTCCAAAACGATATCATTCATACCCTCCTATCGACACATCGGGGTGGTGGGGTGGGAGGGGAAAGAAGATGATTCTAGAATATCACGTAATCATCGCAACCGAAGATATAAAAGGCACGCGCGACCGACGCGCGCTCTCTTCCCGCCGCGCTCGTCGTTGAAACCACACCGCTTCTCTCCCGACGTACCTCTGGGACCCCAGAGTGTTTGTCCAGAAGAAGTTCCAGAGGTCGCAGCTATAGTGCTCAACAGCATAGAAGACTGAACCCCGGTGAGTCAATATTCCTAAATATATCCTGCTTGATATAATTGTTTTAACCCGCTCCAATTTTGTGTTTTCCTAATCAAGCAGGATTCCTTTCATCGATTTGGCAAATAATAGTTCGTTTTAGGGAAGAGCGAGTGCATTGTACCGCATGCTATAGTTGCCGTTTATATAAGTGTAGAAACATTTTATAGATACAGTCCACTTAGATTAATAGCTCGCGTAATAGGTTTTAAGGTTCAACCGGGGAATTAGACTTCGGCAACCTTAGGCTCGACGCTCCACCATTTTATGGTCTTTCGAGCCGGATTTGGACTGGTGTTTAGTAGTCGTTCTACCATTTTCTGGTCGAATTATTAAATTAATTATTTAGATAATGCACTCTAGTTTATGGAATAGTCTTAAATAGTGTTCGTTTAAATTTAAATTTTGGTTAGGTACTCGCAAACAGAATTATTCAGTTAAATAGTGTTTGTAATTGGTTTAAATTTAAAGCTTATTAGTCGCTTAAATAATTGAAACAGTGTAATAGCAATCGTTTTGTACGCGTACCCGACAATTTTGATAAAATTATATCGAGTCTAGCGAGCGACACGCGTCACCTCGACTCGCTGTAACAGGTGTTCGATTTAATTACGTAATACAGCATACGAGTGTCCATCCTTCATTATTTGTGCGTTGTGAGATTAATTGTGATTAATATAACTTTATTACAATAATTTAAAATGGCAGTTAGTGGAAATGAAATTAAAATTAAAACGCTTTATGCCAAGAGGGACATACTTTTTTCACGTATACAAAGTATTAGTGATCACATAAAGAACATCAATGTAGAAGCAGTGCGGGAAACTTTTTTGAATGAAATTGAAACGGTAGATTCTTTGCGGACGGATTACGAAAGAATATTAGACCAAATTAATCATTTGGAATTACAAATCGACCCGAAATACATAGTGAACTACCAACCGCTTCTAGCATTTGAAGATATGTTGTGTCGCGTGAAAAGAACGGAGAAACTCTTACAATCTCAAAACGAAGCAAAGCCGGAAATACAGGTACGTCCACGTGACTCAATTAGGTTGCCGCCAATAGATATTCCGGTATTCAATGGTGATATTAAGACATGGCCCTTCTTCTTCAGTAGTTTTAAAAACAATATACACAATAACCCATCGTTATCGGACGCTGAAAAATTATATTATTTAATTAGTAAACTTAGTGGCAGAGCACAGTCAATTTGCTCTGGTTTTACACCTACAGCAAACAATTACTTGTTAATATTCGAAACGCTTAAAACTAAATATGAAGATAGGAGAATGTTAGCTTCCGAATATTTGAACCAGATATTCGATCTTAAACCTATATCATCCGCGAACATCAACGGCTTAGAGCAGTTCTTAGATAAATTTGTGGCATCGGTGGCTGCACTTAAGAATTTGAAATTTAATGACCTTATGGACGTGGTGTTTCTCCATATTGCACTAAAGAAATTAGACCCCGACACCGTGCGTGCATTTGAAATGGAGCATCGTAGCTCGGAGATGCCTTCCTTTCATTCATTAGCATCGTTCGTGCGAGATCAAATAAAGGTGATGCAGCGCACTCCGAACGTTAAACAGGAGATTAAAGGGTGCGTCGACCGTAGACAGACTCAACCATCTAAAATAGCAGGGTCGTTAACGTACGTAACCGCTACGTCAACATCACTTCAGCATACTTGTATCGTATGTAAAGATAAACACGGTAATTTATACAATTGTGCGACTTTTCGTAAATATTCACCAAGCGAACGTTATAAATTAGTAAAGACAAACAACCTATGTCTGAACTGCTTAAGTGATAAGCATTTAGTTGCAAAATGCAATTCGAGTTCCGTATGTAGCAAGTGCGCCAGGAAACGTCACACGCTATTACATTTTGAAAATAGCAACATAGCAGCGTCAAGTAAAGCGGACAAGGAATTCACCCCTACTAAGGTCAACGATTCTAGCGGTCGACCTGGTGATGTCGCTCTGTGCTCATTGGCAAATATGGGAGCACAACCTCCTTCAACCGTGTTACTGGGTACGGCGCGTATTTTGGTTAGGGATTCGCGTGGAAACAAACAAAGCGTCCGTGCACTGCTGGACAGCGGAGCCCAAAATAGCTTTATAACGCGACAATGTTGTCAGCGCTTAGGCTTAGTAATAAATAGGTCACTTTCATGTCCTGTAGTCAAAGGCATCGGAGGTACTAGTAAAGCGACCCAGGGACATATAAATTTAAAATTTTATTCTCGGATAGATCGTAATGTTAACTTTGATATAAATGCACTAGTAGTGGATAGGGTCACTGAACGGCTGCCAACCGTTTCGGTTGACACCTCGGCAATGATTGAATTTAAAAATTTGACTCTAGCAGACGACACTTACGCCGTTCCTGGAAACATAGACATGCTCATTGGAGCATCGCTTTTCCCTCATCTTTTGTTAAACAATAAGGTCAGGGGCAACTCCTCGCATACCGCGCCTTACGCACTGGAAACCGTATTGGGCCATGTTATCGTTGGCTCCGCCCCCATCATAGATAGTATTTCGGCAACCTCTTATTGTGGTATGGCTGTCGAACCGCTCGAGTCGTTAGTCCGCAAATTTTGGGAGATGGAGGAGGTGAACGTCCCACCCATAGCTAGCTCAGATGACAGATTATGCGAGGAAATTTACGTCCGCACGACCGTTCGTGATCGCGACGGTAGATATAGTGTAGCGCTACCCTTTAAAGGAGATGTTTTATCTCTCGGCGATTCGCGTAAAATGGCGGAAAAACGTTTCTACAGCTTGGAGCGTAGGATGCTCGTTTCACCCCAGTTAAAGGAAGCTTATGACGGCGTCATTAACGAATATATAAGAGAAGGTTACATATCACTCGTGGCTTCGAAATTAGATAACTACGAAGACACACCGTCGTATTTCATACCACACCACGGGGTCATTAGGGAGGACAAACTTACATCTAAGTTACGTGTAGTGCTCGACGCTAGTGCTAAAACTAGCACTCACCTGTCGCTTAACGATATCCTCTATAGTGGGCAAAATTTACAGGGCAGTTTATTTAATATAATAGCCAATTTTCGTTTGTTTAGTATAGCACTATCCGCCGATATTCGCCAAATGTTTCTTTGCATAGGGGTCCGTGAATGCGACCGTAGATTCCAACGCATTTTATATCGTTTCAACCCAAAGGAACCTCTAATGTTGTTTGAATTTAACCGCGTCTGTTTTGGTTTAAAGTCGAGCCCATTTCATGCGTTACGCACGGTGAGACAGCTCGCCCACGATGAAGGTCCCTCTTACCCTAAAGCTAAGAGGGCAATTGAGAGCGGTTTATATATGGATGATTTTGTATACTCGGTCGATAGCGTGGAGAAGGCTACCCTAACCACCGCCGAGGTTATAAAGCTCATGAAATCGGGTCAATTCGATCTTGTGAAGTGGACTAGTAATTCGCGTCCGGTTTTAGATACAATCCCACTATCACACCGTCTTTCGGCGATAAAGGAATTCGACGATTCTGATACACACAAGGTGCTCGGTCTGTGTTGGTCACCAGAGTCCGACGTGTTTAGCCTTAAGGTAAATCCGCCCGTAGAGAAATGCACAAAGCGCACAATACTGTCATGCGTTGCTAGATTATGGGATGTCATGGGTTTCGTAGCTCCGGTGGTATTGTACGCTAAGCTTTTGATTAAACAACTTTGGTTATTTGAATGCGATTGGGATGATTCGCCGCCTGACAGCATTGTTCGGTTGTGGCAGCATTTTAGAGAGGAACTTCCTTTACTAAGAGAAATTAAAATACCGCGTCATATAAACGTCGATAGAAATAGCGTCATAACGGTCGTTGGGTTTGCAGACGCCAGCGAGAAGGCTTACGAGGGCGTTGTATATTTCCACGTTCAGAATAGTGGTAGAAATTCGATTAGCCTCATTAGTTCTAAGTCGAGAGTCTCCCCCCCGTAAGGTTATCTCTCTGGCGCGCTTAGAGCTTTGCGCAATATTAGTACTCACCAAGCTTATTACCGCAGTTATCAGCGCATGTAGGGATAGAGTTCACATAGAAAGGATATTTGCCTTTTCCGACTCCACCGTCGCCTTATGCTGGGTTCATTCTTCACCCCACCGTTGGGATACGTTTGTCGCGAACCGAGTGGCCAAGATCCAAGACGAGTTAGAAACGCAGAACTTTTATCACGTGGCCGGTACGGAAAACCCTGCCGATTGTCTATCCCGTGGACTCACCCCGATGCAAATAATGGACCACCCGCTTTGGTTCCACGGACCTTCTTGGGTTCACTTGGATCCCTCGCAATGGCCAATAACCGATTTCGAACCTTCGTCAGTGTCACAACCGCCGGAAGAGAAGAGACACGCTCTAGTGGCGAACGTTTCGAGCGAGGTTTCTCCAATCATTGCTTTGGCGAACCGCTTGTCCTCTTGGTCGAAATTATTGCGTAGCGTAATTTACGTTTGTCGATTCGCGAAGCTTTTACCGCGACGTTCGTATGTCTTAGCGTCCGATTACAACTATGCCGAGTCGCTAGTATTACGTGAACTTCAACGTGCACACTTCTCTGAAGAAATTACAAGATTACAATCGAATAGAGCTTGTAGTCGCGCCTTTCAACGCCTTAAGCCATTTTTACAGGATGGGATTGTAAGGGTAGGTGGACGCTTGTCCAACTCGCAGTTGAGTTTCGACCAACGGCACCCTATAGTTTTACCGCGCAGAGACCATATCATGAATTTATTAGTCGATTACCATCATAAATTGAATTCGCACGCTGGCCCCGACTTGCTGATGTCGATCTTGCGTCAGAATTATTGGATTCTTTCTGCACGTAGTTTAATACGCAATCGGGTGCACAGATGTATAGCTTGCTTTCGGGCACGCCCCAAGCCGTCATTTCCGGAAATGGCGGAACTTAGATCTTGTAGAGTAATACAATCAGTAAAGCCCTTTACGCACACCGGGTCTGATTTCGCTGGTCCGTTTAAGGTCACGCTCACTCGCGGGCGTGGTATAAGATCCACAAAGGCTTACGTCTGCATTTTCGTATGTCTAACTACTCGAGCGGTGCATATAGAACTCGTTGGTGATCTAAGCACAGCAGGCTTTATGGGTGCATTTAAAAGATTTCTATCCCGCCGTGGCCCTGTAAGTAAATTATATTCGGATAACGGTACGAACTACGTCGGTGCAAAACGTATTTTATCAGAACTACATGAACTCTTAGCTAGCAAGTATTATAATTCGGAGTTCGCTCACATTCTAGCCGAGAACCGCATTGAGTGGTCTCTGAACGTCCCAGCCGCGAGTCATTTTGGGGGCAATTGGGAGACTAATATTAAGAGTCTAAAGAGTCACTTATACCGAGTAATAGGAGATCAAATTTTGTCCTTCGAAGAGCTAAGTACGGTGCTCGCTCAAATTGAATGCGTAATGAATAGCCGCCCACTTTGTCGTACGTTGTCTAGTGACCCCTCGGAACCGCTGGCTCTAACTCCAGCACATTTTTTAAATTTAACGCCTTTAAAGTATTTGCCCGCCGTAGATATGGATGAGAACAGACTTAGCATTTCCGCACGCCACAAATTATTAGACTAACGTTTTGGAAACGATGGAGGATGGAATACTTGCAAACTTTGTTGTCTCGGCAAAAATGGAACACAGCAACTGAGCCTTTAGCTGTAGGAACTGTAGTTGTGCTCACCAAAGAGAATACGCCGCCTCTCCACTGGCCGTTAGGAATTGTCGAAGAGGTCTTTCCCGGTTCCGACGGAGTAATTAGGGTAGCTCGCGTTAAGACCACGGTTGGGTCTTACCTGCGTCCTGTTGTCCGTTTGTGCCCCCTGCCTCTTCCATAATTTAAATTAGCTTTCTAGATTAGAAATTGTAGTTGAATTTAGGTAATCTTAGCGTTAGTTAGTTATTTTGTTAGTTTGATCTTAGCTCTAGTTGTTTTAGTTATTTTTTGAAGGAAATCCTTCAAGGGCGGGGGGAGATGGTTGCGCGGAAAACCATTCTATTTATTTAATTTGACGGTAGGCTGCCAAATCGGTTATCCCTTTCCAAAACGATATCATTCATACCCTCCTATCACACATCCTCTCCAGGGGAAAGAAGATGATTCTAGAATATCACGTAATCATCGCAACCGAAGATATAAAAGCCACGCGCGACCGACGCGCGCTCTCCTCCCGCCGCGCTCGTCGTTGAAACCACACCGCTTCTCTCCCGACGTACCTCTGGGGCCCCAGAGTGTTTGTCCAGAAGAAGTTCCAGAGGTCGCAGCTATAGTGCTCAACAGCATAGAAGACTGAACCCCGGTGAGTCAATATTCCTAAATATATCCTGCTTGATATAATTGTTTTAACCCGCTCCAATTTTGTGTTTTCCTAATCAAGCAGGATTCCTTTCATCGATTTGGCAAATAATAGTTCGTTTTAGGGAAGAGCGAGTGCATTGTACCGCATGCTATAGTTGCCGTTTATATAAGTGTAGAAACATTTTATAGATACAGTCCACTTAGATTAATAGCTCGCGTAATAGGTTTTAAGGTTTAACCGGGGAATTAGACTTCGGCAACCTTCGGCAACTCGACGCTCCACCACCATACAATATTTTGAATAGTTTCGTCGACTGTTCTGTTTCTAAACTCAGAGATTGCATCAAAATTTTATTTCTTTATTTTATTTAGTATGTTACAAAAACTAATAGTAATATATTGATGTTATTCGCTTCCACTCGAAGTCTTCACTTTCACTGAACTATTAAATATTATAGTACATAATATCTCAATGTTCGCGTCCCCTTAAAACATGAGAATCATAAATAGAATTTGCGTTTTGGCGCCATTCGGTACGTAACCTAAAACCTGCATCCCATACGTAAACAATGTGGTAATTTGTAACCCGTTAACTCAACGGAGATCCTTATTATTGGCAGACCTCGAATAAAAAAAACTAGATCACGTCATATAAATTAAACTATAGACATTTAATTTGCATTACAGTTTTAAACATAACACATGCACCTGCTATTAAAAATCGTGGTGAACGTCCCTTTTAACATGTATGACCCTGTGATAATAAATCAATCCTCGGTTTACGACTAGTTTATATTGAACTTTGCGATTATTCAGCTATATAACATATCGTATGACGAACAATGACGCGGGAGCAACATGCCATGTGCAAGCAGGTCACGGTTTGTAAATAAAGCACCTACTATGTTGCGTGATTGACTGCCAGTGCACTGTAAGCTTATAAATATATGTCTGTTATATGTGTATAAGAATCGTCCATTTCATATTACTTTGTAGTTAGATACATAAGACACGGTAATTTTATATAGATAATATTACCGTGCATAAGACGTTGCAATATGGGACTAAAAGCGTAACAGTTCACCTTTAGGGATCACCGGTCTATTTTTACAAAAGATAACCCCCGAAGTACAGTCACGAGGCTAAATATGTTATTTAAAATTACATTATTGCTGTAGTTGAAGTTTCTGAATTTAATTTATTATTTAATAGAATAAGGGCATTGATATATTAAAAGGGGAAGATATGTTACGCGCTAATATCGCAATCACTAAACCTGGGCTCGGCGCACGACTACAAGCACCAAAACTTACACATCTGTTATCGTAATCGCAAAATTACATTTAACGATAGACAAGGACAGAAATAGGAAAGGTCGTAGTTGTGCGAGCGAAATCGCGTTAGCCGCCGAATGTTTATGATTATGAATGGCATCGTGGTAGCGTTAGCTAATAAATAACGAAAGAAAAACATTAAGTAGTTTAATTATTAATTAGGTACATCAAAAAAAGAAATAATAACAGTATTTATTTTACATTTTTACTAAATAAGACACTTAGATGAATTAGAACTTATACACCTTCAAATAAAGATAATTTGTTTCGTTTTTGTCGTTTTGTTGTACTTGATATTGCCGGATCTATTTTATGAAAATAATGGACTCTGACATCACAATATTTGTCAACTATTGCCTTCAAAAGATGTATTCTATGGTTAAATGTAGCTGGTTGATCTAATGAATGAATTTCTAAAGCAGACAGAATATCTGAATTCACAAAAGATTTTATCACATTTAATTTTAGCCGAAGTATTTGCTTCACACAAAGAAAATGTTGAGTATGGTTTTATCTAAAAAACATTTTAATTGTTCTTTCGGACTTAAGGCATATCTTGAATAAATCATAAGATGGATAGCACAAGCCCCCCATATCCTTTAAATTAATTAATTTATGAAAACTTAGCTTTTCATTAGTAATCAACTCCGTAACACATATCTCACATTTAATTGTTTTTATTAATGCCCTTGCGACCCACCCAGCTATATATCCTATTACTTGTTCAGCACTTACTGACAGTTTATTTTAATTAAGTTTGACTTAGTCTCAGATGTGAGTCCGTCAACGAAAAAATATCCGACAGGTAGTTTCCAGTTCTCGTCTAGACAAACAAGCATCATCACAAATGCTTGTGAAGCAACCCTGTCGACGTCTAAGCCTCCAGTTCCGTAATTGACTAAACCTAAAGTTTTTCTACCATTCCAAACGGTTTGCTGTCGAATAGTCGTTTCATCCACCACTAATGTACAATAAATGTTTTTTTGGGAACAGGATTTTTTATTTTTAAGAACCTCGAACGCTTCAGCAGTAAATCCTGGCTCTGCATTTAAATTTTCATACCATTTTCCTAGCGTTCGAGGGTGAGGTAAGGCGTTTTCAAAAACTTTTCGCACGTATTTGTATCCCGCCGGAGAGTAAAAATTTAGAGTCAGGGCAAACTTTCGTAAAGGTGGGCTAAATTTTATCCTTATGTTTTTTCTGCGCTTTCTTTGCTTACTAATTCTTGAAAACAAATCAGCCGCTTCCGCCTTTACACACAAATCCTGAAATTGATCTTCAGGAACATTGAGGTCTTTTTTTAATTTAATCATTGTTTCCTTAAGTGATTTACACCGTTTCTCGAGTCTTTTATTTTTTCTCTTCAAATTTTTATTTTCTTTCACAATTTTCTTTTTATCAAATGTTATTTTTCTAACTTTTGATTTAAGAAATGCTTTACGTGGTGTATCAAAAATTGAATCCATATCAGAAATATTTACGTCATGTAGGGAGTTTGGTGAGCCGGGTTTCGAACTATAATGATCATAATTCATAGCCGCCTAAAACAAAAAAAACAGTAATTTGAACGGATCCTTAGTAGGTTATCTACAAATTTCCATACGTTAATAGAACCCCTTAACTGTTGATTACTGTTAGATTCACACGTACCTGAAAGTAGGGTACAGCCCCTGCTGATATCCTTTTTAACCCTTTGCTGGTTGCATATACATCTTCTGATTTGAAATGTGTTGAGCATAATCGACTATGTATTGTAGGTGTCCAATCAGGTTCCTGTCTTTGTTTTCGGATAACAACAAGCCACTTTTGTCTCCTTAATTCATCTTTAGGAAACCTGAATAATAAAAATGTCCATTAAATGTCACCATTTTATGAATTGGTTGAACGTTTTATATTTTGGAAATTTTGCGATAGGGCCTACAATATGGAGTTCGCCTTATGTGTGGTACATTATGCATATTAGCATAAATAAATAAGTAAAATTATAAAATATAATTATACTTACTAACAGTTACTAAATAAAAACAACACTATTTTGTCTTGGTAAATACAAATTTTGGAATAAGTTAATTAAATAACCACGGTTGGTATTTAAAAAAATATCAATGTTTAATCAAAGAAATTTGTGTTGCTAACCTTACGTAACCTCGGTCTAGTAGATCGGGGCGCGCAAATCGGGCATCGCGTGCGTATCGTGTCTCTCACGTATGTTTTTATTATCTATCTCGCTCTTACAATCATGGCGAAGTCGACAATAAATATTACCTTAATTTTCAACAAAATAGAATTTTTAGCTATACTTACGAGTGGTAAGTAATCCCGTGTATTTTATTTTTCTTTCTTGAATTATTAGCACACTGTTTAGCTGCACAAGAAGTCATTTTAATGCGTATTTAATACCAAAAGAACTGAAATTAAAGAGCTGTATGATCAACGACGTTTCGCGCGCGACTGAGTGTCACTGCGAGCCAAGTACGGGCAATCCCGTAGTTTTGTAGGACCGGGCGCTGTGGTTTAGTAACGTATCTTCCCCTTTTAATATATCAATGAATAAGGGTGACAAATTAGCGCACAGTCCACGTGATGGTAAGTGAGTGTTGTGGTTCATAAACATCTACTGTGCAAAATTTATTTATACAGTTTTTGATATTTGCCACAAATGTTGACATAAAAAAAATGGAAACCCACCAAAACGACATAAATATGCAGAGCAAATCTCGAGACCACATCCATATAATGTTGGTTAATATAGCGCATAGCGCCATATTATAGCGCGCTATCTCTTCATAACACATAGCGCGTGTTATGTAAGTAGTCGCCATGGCGCTATTGCGATATGGCGCTTTGGCGCTATCAAGTATTTATATCTAGCGGCAATTAGTTCTAGCAGCTAGTTCTAGTTGGGAGACGACGTGTGATGAAAATTTAATCTCGTAGTGCGCTATTCATCGCGCGCGACCTAATTTAATGTTAGACGTTGTTTAGTTAGTGTATACTGTATATTTATAAATGATCAAAGGAGACAGTTGAGATAAAAGAAGCCTAACTAATGTTTTTAAATGTAAATAAAATATAGATACAAAAGTGTATATAATAGTCTATGGAAATAATTGATTTTTATAAATACAATAAATAAACTTTTAAATACACCATTATAATTTATATTAAGGTTAAAATAATGTTTACATCAATTATAATAAAAAATAATTAATTTTATTTCGATGCTAAATATAAAATTAATACTATTTTAAATAGTACATAATTTAAAAATATTTTTAGGATTATAGAAATTAGTAAGCCTGAAAAGTATGAAAACGCGTGCATTGGTTTTTCTTTACCGCTTTATTTTATTTTAGTCTAAAATGCGACTTATTCCGAAATAATGTTCTTATATAGCACGCGAATTCCAATGAACGACATGTAATGTAACGTGCTAAGAGATATAACGTGCTGTAAAACTTAACGCGCTTACCAGTCTCCTACACGATTTCTTATAAATAGCGCGCTATAACATAGCGTATTTAATAGCGCGCTAGTTATAGTCTGTAGCGTGCTATTGATTTATAGTCGTTTTGAACAACTTTACATTCAGAACATGCACAGCCTGTTATTTACAGCTTTAGTCTTTGCTTCTAAAGTAAAAATGTCTCATTATTGTAATGTTATTTTTGTTAGTGACTGTACTTATCGAAACGCCAGAAACATAATTTATCGGATGTTTTCTCTTTCACGTAGTTTATCAAAAGGCCACTTGATAATACCATCGATATACATTCATTTGAGTAATGAAATGATCCCGTGATACAGTAAACAATACTATGTATATAGAGACGTATTAGATCTTAGCCAAACATAATATCATGTTACTTACTTACATACATTGTCTGGTATCAGTAAATCATTGTACGCCATAAGTTTCGTTATTAAAATGATATATTTTTAACCCTTAAACCCTACCTATTCTAGGAGAAACACTATTGCTACTAAAAAAAACAATTTAATTACAATTATTATTTATTATAATAATCTGCTTATTAGACAATACAAAAAAATTGGGTGCGTTTGGCAGAAAAAAGCGCTAGCAAGCGCTTGTAAGCAAAATGGCGATCGTAAGCGGTAAGCGCTGTCAAATCGTAAGTAGCTATTTTCCTCTAGGACACGATGTTAGTTTTAACCAGGGAACCTAATCTAATTTAAATATATGTTTGTGAAGTATTCATATTAAAACTTACCAATTTTAATATGAATACTTCACATGAATGAATGAATTTTTAATAACATGTATGTGTCTATTCATGTCATTATATTACTTAAAACTAATACTGCAAAAAATCAACTTATAAACTCTACTTCAAAACAAACAAATTAAATAAGCAAAATGGCGGATTGTGTCAGCGCTACTGAAGTAGCAATCGTGTCCTGGCCGAAAACTATTCTAGCGCTAGTAAGCGCTTGCTAGCGCTTTTTTCTGCCAAACGCACCCATTGTTAATGGTTTTTGGTAACACATTCTTGGCACATAGCCTCAGTATGTTCACCGCAAAGAGGTTTTTGGCACTTACTTTTTTACTTTATTCATTATAGATGGGGCCACAGACGCACAATTATCACTTACGAGAGCCAAAAAAGAATAAACAACTTGTGTGCGGCGTTTGCATGTGCTTGTGTATGTGTTGCAGTTATCTGGTTGAATCTGCTATGTGATTGAATGACTAGCGCGTTCATTGAATGACGACATTTAATTGAATGAAAAGCCGTAGGTTGATTGAGCAAGCGTCACTCAACGTCCGACAAGTTATAGTTAGTGGTGTAACATAGCCCTTTGAACAGAGCGGACGTAAAATCAGTCAGGTCATTCAAATTATATATTTATATATTATATAAGTAGCCGCATGCTAACCTACAGTCGCTGATATTACAGTACCTATATGCAATGTTGTATTAGACGCAGCTGCTGAATATCATTCAGTCAAGACGTTGAACGTTACATTCAACGAGTTGACGAGTTGTCCTTTAGTCATTCAATTAAAATGTCGTCATTCTATGAACGCGCTAGTCATTCATTCAAATAGCAGATTATGACTGTTATATAGCGTATAGTGAATGTTATATAGCGACTGCGATATATGCACCGTAACGTAATTCGTGTCTACATAAAAATAATATTTTGTATTTACCAAAGCATAAAATAAACCTGAGAAGCTGTGAATTATAAAGGGAACCACTTACCAGTTGCCAGTTTTTTCACTTTTTTTTCTATGTTTTGATCAACAAGTTTTACATAATTGTTGACTTTACTGGGCGTACAAAACCGTCCGCGACCTTGGTGTCTATCAGACGACGCACCAAATTGAGATAAACGTAGGATGAAGGTTTTTTTTTCTTATATTAAAGAGCACGAGTTCACTTTTTTTTTCTTTATTGCATTATTATGAAGCATTAAAAACCGGATTAAGAAACATTTTAAAGAAATTAAAAACGAGTTGTGATTATAAACATGACCGAATGATTAATTATTATGTAACGTTGTATTAAGTTGGTATATTTTATAGTTGATTGTGTTAGATTTAGACTGATCTAGAGAATATTCTTTTTACATTTTAGAATTTAGACGTGCCTTAAAATAAATTTACACTAATAAACGCCTCACACTAATGATGAAAACGTAAAATATTCATGTAAGAGAAACTACAGCTTCTAATATACAAATATATTTTTATAGGATAGGGTGACAAACGAGCACACAGTCCACCTGATGGTAAGTGGTTGCTGTGGCCCATAGACATCTACATTTAACCTTGATTAAGAATCAAAATGCAGATGCGTTGTCACCCGTGAGGAGTAAGATTGAATGCCCCGTTTCCATTAAAAAGAGTCTCCGGTTCTCTTCACTCACCGTACGAAATACAACAGCATTAAGCTACTATTTCACGTTGGTATTCTGTGAGACCGTGGTCCATCCCCGGTCGAGCCGACACATTCGTGCTACAACTATACTACTAATATAACTGCAGCATGGCTCTACCACGTAAACATAACAGTAAATATAACAGAATCATTACAATATCCGTTCCATCAATTACACAGAGCAGCCTATCCAAAATTTACTGTATAACGAACGTCCATAGATTTCCTCGCAGTGAGATATTTGCCTTGTTTTTTTTTTCATTATTATGAGTTGTTATGAAGAAGACGCCACTGCCCATCTGCTGCTTCATTTCATTCCGTCGCCTTTTGCAACATTAAGGGAATGATATGGGGTAGTTGCTTCACATACAGTGTCACTTGACGGCAATCACATAATGTAATTGAACATCTTCACGCCTTTCGATTACACTCCGTTGTGAATAAAACTAGGAACCTGAATTTTCAGAAACCAAGCAGGCATTGTATAAACGTGGTATATTTCAAATTTCATTAAATTTCAACTAGTAGTTTAATAATTATAACTAGTCAAAGTTTCTTAATTTTGTCACTCACTGACTGACCGATCATCAAAACTCTAACTTCTAGCAGACATAGAAGCTTCAAATTTAGAATACTATTAGTTTTTAGTGTATAAATTAAGGAAAAACTAAAATATTTTTTGATTTTCCAGTTCAGTCCAGTTTTCTAGATACACCAACTGCATAAATAATTCCATATAAATATATAGGATTACAAAGTTACATTTACAATGAATGAATCAGTGTACCTGTATATGTATAATAGGTGTAGATAGGTACGTTGTTGGTATTCAAGATGTAGAAGGTACCGGAAAAGAAAAAATAAGGCTATCTACAAAAAGAAATGAGATGAAAACACAATGTATCTCACAAGTAATTAGATTGTTTAGTGCGATTGCCAAGTCAATCTATTTATTTAAAATATAAAAGATTTTTAACATTGATATGGTCACTATAAGATGTTCTTAGATTAGCTAATTACGTAATAACTTAAAACAGAGAGACCCCTATGAAGGGACTGAATAAATTAACCGACTTGGTATTACATGGATCTCACAACTTTTTACGGTAGAAGAACTGAGTTGCGAGACTTGGTTTTTTTTAAAAAAGTTACTTATGTTTTGATGGCATATCTCTTTCCATCATCATATTCTCATCAGCCACTAAACATTTCTCTGTTGAACACAAGAAGTTAATTTTTATTGAAGTAAGGTGACAAACGAATATATAGTCCATCTGATGCACGGTGGCTCTAAGCATTTGTCCGTGGCGCTGAGCGGCCGGTTCGAACCCCGCACGGGACACGTATTAATATGACCTACAAATGATTGTTCCGGATCCGTTTCTACGATACAGGATATAAACCAAGTGTAATGTAGAGTGGTGATGGGGTTCCAGGTTATTAAAAAGTTAGTTAGGGATTCTAGATCAACGAGAAGCTCAAAAGGTTTTTATTCGTTAGTTTGCGGGTATCCAAATATATCACATAAATGGCCGATCTTTCAAATGCATTTACTTACAGGCTAGAATTTAATTGTCTACATTTTCTTTTTTTAATATTGTTTAGGTCGATAACGTTTTCACCCCCTTAAACCTTACGAAATGAGACAATTTTGGTCTCATTAGATTCAGTACAGTTGTTTTGTAAAACGGTTTAGTTTAAATATAAAAAAAATTAAAACCGCTCGACGAAGTTTTTAAGTCAAAATATAGATATTTAGATGCTAATAACTTAAATCGTACGCGAAAAACATTATCGCATTTTGTATGAAAATTTACAACTTCACAGTCCTCTTAATTTCAATTTGATACCTCCACCTGTTTCTGGAAAAAAAGGTCTTAACAGACGGGCAGTCGAACAGAAATAACAAAGTAATCCTACATTTTCCTTTTGTAACACGGAACCCTAAAACTAGATGCCATATGGCTAATTAAGAATCAAAATGATCACTTGTTCACCTATGAGGATTAAAAAAT
Source organism: Parnassius apollo (assembly GCA_907164705.1). Classification (NCBI taxonomy): domain Eukaryota; kingdom Metazoa; phylum Arthropoda; class Insecta; order Lepidoptera; family Papilionidae; genus Parnassius; species Parnassius apollo. The sequence continues at coordinate 3,102,047 of CAJQZP010001679.1, forward strand.
AATGCCTACCGTTATCATTAAAAAGGGTCTCCGGTTCTTTACACTCTCTATACGAAATACAGCAGCATTACGCTGCTATTTCACGATGGTACTCTGTGTGTACTTTCCGAAACGAGCTGACAGCACAAGCTGCTGCCACAATACAGCCGCAGCTTGCCGCATGGTTAATACGTTCGGTAGGATATTTCTTGGGTATACCCATAACCCACATAATTATGTACAATTATAACTGACGTTTTATTTTTGTTTCGCAACCTTAAAGTAATTTTGATATAGTTTTTGATTGTATGTTCAGGCCAAGGATTACGTTATACTGACCTTTTTAATTTTAACATCTCAAAAATTACACAACGTTATGTCTACCGAACTTCCTCTAGTGTTCGAATTCCTCGTTCTTATATTGAACGGAAATAAAATCGACATACAAACATTATCTAAGAAAAAATATTTATATAATTTAAAATGATTTTGTATTAGTTTAATCATCCGTAATCAGACTATGCAATTTAATTGATGATATTTTTCACGATTCTATAAACACATTTCGATTTTTTTTTATAATAATAAGCTTTATTGATAATTATACAGTGAATATATGAAGTTTCTGATTGCTGAACTAGGAATTATACCTGTATCTCAGCAATCAGCGCCCTCTCCCAATTTTTTGATCTAATAAATTAACAATAAAAGTTCAAAATAACAAGAATGTTTCAAAAGGTATAAAAATAATATACTACTTAATTTACGTACTAACTGTGTGTTGAGTGTGTTAGGGTTCAAGTGTGCGTGAGTGTTTGTGTATGTGTGGGTGTGTGTATGTGTAAATTGAGCTCTTGCAAAAATTGTAACATGATGTTATAGACATATAGCATTAATTTTTTTTTATTAACAATAAATTTTTTTTTGTTGTTTGTTAGCGGATCGGTGGTTCGAACCACGCCGTTAGGCTGCGCAAACGGAGTGTAGTTTAGAGTTAGGTACCTACGCGTCAGGTATTTGTATTTAGTATTTGTATTGTAGACTAAATTGCCGAAGGGCCGGTTGCCTCAGCGGGGCAACTTTGTAGACCGACTGTAGTGTGTACTTGCCGTGTAGTGTAATTGTGAAACCCAAGCAAAAACAAAAAAAGGTCCACCCCCCCTAAAAAACAACAAAAAACAACTCCCCCCCCCCTTTTGGGTTCCCCCCCACAAAATTTAATTTAATTTAGTAGTATTTGTATTTAATAGTGATGCCATCGCATAAGCCACCGGCGCTACGCTTGCAGGCGGAGCTGCGCTGGGTCGCGAACGCCCACACCTTGATAGGGGCGACCCGATAGGGTCCATAGCTTAGAGAAGCGGCTCGAGCAGGTCATGGCCCGAAGGGCCGTAGTGGAGGAGGCTTGCACTGAGCTTTTGGCCTAGGGAGCGGAACAGGGAGTCCTAGACTCCTGCCTCGCAATTAATTTTAAAAACCCACCCACGCTCATTACTACTACTACGGACTACTTGATCGAGGCGGAGGCCCAATTATGCTCATGAAGCGCGTGAAGCTCGGCTCAGTGGCCTCCTCGGGTCCCCTCGGAAGCAACCTACTCAGCCGGAGCTGTTGGGACGACTCCCAACTCTGGACCTACCAAGGTTCTCCGGTGTCCTCTCCGACTGGCTGGCCTTTGTTGGCCTTTTTGACAGCCTAGTGGACGCTCGGAGGAACTTGACACCAAGCCAGAAGATGACTTACCTCCTGACCTCACTGGAGGGGGAGGCCCTGGCGGTCGTCAGCCATCTGGAATTGTCGGACTATGCCTACCAGGCCGCTCGCGACCTCCCCCGCCGGAAGATACGCCAACGTCCGACAAATTGCGGACTAATACGTCAAGCAGCTGCTAACCCTCCCGCTGCTTAAGGACCGGGCCAGACTACGTCCGGACATCGTAAATCCAGTCTTGGTAGCCTGTAATTCTTTGAGGCGGCTGGATTTACCGGTGGACGAATGGTCCTCTTTGTTGCTTCACATTGTGCTGTCCGGCCTGCCTCTCGATCTTCCGATCCATTTTGAGGAGAGGTACGACGGGGACGGCGCCTCCTATATACCGCCCTTTAGGGACCTGCTCCGGTTCTTGGAGGAGCAGTGCAGGCAGATTGAAAACGCACCGGGCACCGTCGACGACCTACAGAGTACAGACTGTCAACCGAGCCGTGCCCAGGGAGAGGCGGAATCCCCCGGGAAGTCGTCGCCAACCCCCTCAGACTGAGCGGAGCTTCCGCGGGAGGGCGCCGCCCCCTACCGTCTTATAGTGGCCTAGTGGCCAGGGAGGCGCCCCCCCTGCTCCTATTCTCGAGCATCCGATCACCGGGTGACGTTGTGCCCGAAATTATTGAGTAAGCCGGTCCCAGCGAGACGAACCATCGCCAAGGAGCGCCGACACTGCCCGCACCAGCGGCCCTGTCCACTGCCAGGGCAATCACCATGCCGTTTTGTGCCTGGGTGCGAACGGCGCTTCCTCTCGGGGCTCTGCCGGGCCCTCAACCTCCACAGGCGGGGGCGCTCAGCCACGCCCTCTGTCGGGCGACGCTCGTCACTCCCCTACCGGCCACCGTGCCCCTGGTTTTGAAGGGGGTCTCTCCCCCGACAAGTCGGGGGTCGTTTCCCCCAGGGGTGGGGGTGTTGTCATCCCCCCTCAGCGTGTGAAGAGGAACTTCACGGCCACTCAGCGGCCAGCTAGACCCTTCTCACCCCCGTTAGCTGAGAGGCCGCGACTGGAGTACCACCCTCCTCCCTTTGGTCGGTACCGGTACTACGGGGTTCCTGCGACCTCGAATTTGTCCCGGGCCTCAAGGCCAAGGTTCCCCGAAGCTCCCCAGGTCGGCCCGTTCGGTGAATTCCAACCACGGGTCATTGAGAGGCCGCCGGAATGCCGCTTTCTAGACCCCCGGTTCGAGTGCCAGTCCGATGGAGGCCGCTACAGATAGGTAGCGGCCGTCCTAGCTCCCACCATGGCCGCCTCCACTGATCCACTGAGCCGTCAACAGTACACTTGTCAAACTTTTCTATTGCCGACGGCCTCAGTGAGGGCGTACAACCCGAGTGGCTACTGTTTAACGGTTCGCGCTTTATTGAATTCGGGTTCACAAGCTGTGTGGCCTCTACTTGGTTGGTGGGAAGCCTAGGGCTCTAAATATCTAACGTTTTATTTGAAGATAAAATATTTGAGTAACTTATTATATTCAAACGTTACAACAAACGTTATATTCAACGTTATATGTTAAAGGATTGCTAGTAGAGCTTACTATCAGAACTTGTGACATTTTACATTTTTTACGATGTAGTTCTTAAAATGTGTCCCTTTTGTTTTTTGTTTTTGTTCTTGTGCTTTTATTTTTGTGCTTCGGTTGCTGGTAATTCACCATCATTTTCAGAATGCTGCTATAATATAATTCGGCTATTTTGCAGCGGGAGTTATTGACTTTGGCTGGCCAACGCACCATTTGGAGCGACATTTTTAAGTGCATACCTTGTTATAAATTGAAGGCCACCATATCGCAGCCGATGATGCGTAACTTACCACCCGACCGCGTCAGGGCCATCCGACCATTAGCTGGAGTCGGAACCGACTTTGTTGGCCCCTTCCTCGTCAAGTCCTCCAACCTTCGTAACGCGCGTTCACAGAAGGCCTATCTGTGCGTTTTCGTGTGCCTCGCCACTAAGGCCGTTCACTTAGAACTTGTAAGTGCCTCAGCACTGAAGCCTTGTGGCTACGCTGGCCCACTTCGTATCACGTCACGGTTTGCCGGACCTGATCCGGTCGGATTGCGGAACGAATTATAGGGGCACGGATAGATATTTGGAGGTCGAATTCCTGCCCAGCAACAGGGCTTATTTGGTTGCTGCGATGTCCGGGAAGGGCCTCCAGTGGAAATTCGACCCTCCGGCTTGCTCACGCTGGGGCGGTGATTTTGAGGCGGTGGTTGGGGTTGCAAGAGCGCATCTCCGTCGCGTTATTGGCGAGGTTATTTTGATCTTTGAGGAGCTTGCCACTGTATTCTGTAAAATTGAGTCGGTACTCAACTCTCGGCCCCTCTGTCCCCTCTAGTCCGATCCGAATGATTTGGAGGTCTAACCCCGAGCCACTTCCTGAATGGCCGGCCGCATAACGCCGTGCCCGAGTACCCCTTCAGGGAAACAAACTCTTCGCGGTTAGGCAGATTTGACCTGCTGCAACAAATGACTCAGAGTTTTTGGCACCGATGGTCTCTGGAGTACCTACATCTTTTGCAGCAGCGCGTTAAGTGGTCTGACAGGACGGATCCTCCTCGGGTTGGAGACCTCGTGTTAGTTAAGGAACCTAACGCTTTGCCCTTGTATTGGCGCCGTGGGCGCATTGTTAAGTTGCCGTATAGACCGGATGGTGTGCCTAGGGTGGCCGAGGATTTTGGTTGGAGTGCTGTCGCGACCCTATCCCGGTTGCCAATTTACTCGCGACCATAGGTCCTTATGTCCGGGACGGGGGTTTGATCACGCCCGATTGTAGCAAGCTAGAAATTGCAAGGCGCTAGTTCCGAGCGGGGAACCGGTTAGCGACGCGCGGGAGGGGGACGCTCGCTATGCGCATACGGTGCTGCCAGCGAGTGCGGTCGGCAGGAATTTTTGAGCGCTGAGGCCGTGCCGGTGGGGGTCGCAAGATTAGCCTAGAATATTCGATAGTAGGCGGCGCCCGTGTCGATTAGAGGTCGAACCCCACACCTCCATGGTGTTGTATTTTGTCGTTAATATACGTGACAACAAGGCTTTTTTGAGTATTTGTAGACTATTTTAACTTCGATTGCTATTAATTTGCGTTGACGAGTGGCTTGTGTAGTTAATTAAAGTTAAAATAAATTAGTTAAAGTGTATGAAGTAAATTTGCTTTCGTGTGGAACGTTAAACTTTGTGATCCGAAAATCGCGTTATTTTAGATTATAGTTTGTGCTAAGTGACGCTAGACTTGAGTTCCGATAGCGGTGAGCGCCTTGTGGAGCAGTCAACGCATGTGGCGCTGCTGAACGATTACCTCGGTGACGTCAGGTTACATTACACACTTTCCTATACCACACACACACATACTATTTACTTACCCCTGACGGTGCCTTGTGGTCGACACTACCTCCGGAGCTCAGTAAGTTTGTGTTTGATTATAGCAGCCGTTATAAATTCATTATCCATAGGCCATTTGGTTCCTCCCCTCAGTTACTCGTCGAGTTGGGTTACTACGGGCCCTAGCCCGGTCGACCTTTGTGGGGGTAACTGAGGGCCGTAACAATATCCATTTTCCAAGGTTGAAAAAACTCGCCCAAAAATATTTTTCACTGAAACAGTATACATATACAGTCACCTCGGAAAGGCTTTTTTTCAACGCCTGGTAACATCCAGACTGAAAAAAGAAATCGCCTAAAACCTACAAATTTTATATTTTTTAAATAAAAAATTTGTCTGTTGTAAATTTGAATTATTAGAACAATAGAAAATCTATAAATAAATAAGTTTTTCATTACAATGGCAAGATATTCGTATTCGCCGAATAGAAGGTTTGATATTCGTATTCGTATTCGTATTCGTAAAAGTAGTATTCGTTGCATCACTAATTAGCAATAGTAGTACTTAAGAGTTACCACGCGCTGTGCAATGAAGAAAAACATTGTGAGGAAACCTGCATATCTGAGAGAACGCAAAGCCGAGAGATCAGGCTTTAGTGTCGAGTTGTCAAGGTCACGCCACTCGATCTTATTAAATCTGGTCTATTTTGACGTGACAACGTCTAATAAATCAATGAACGCCGGCTGCACGCACGAAAAAGGATGACTCATTGTAACGTTACGCTCGTTGTAACGTTACGATCGGATCGAGATCGCTGCACGAGTGAGCGAAAGGCACAATCGGCTTGAGCGTAAAAGTAAATTCATCAATTAAATTGTAGATTTAATTTCACTCCTTCTTTGTATCCATACAAAATAGTGATAATTTATAAAAATAATTCAATTTTATACATAAAAGTATGCAATCAATTCATCACAGAAATCTAAATAATAAGGCAATATTTAGATTTCTGTGCATTTCATCAATGTTGATATTTTGTTATGACGTTGTCACGTTAAACTATTGTCCGTAAACCGACTATACAGATAACCAATTTTTTTACACTACACTTATACGTGCAGAAAGTAGTGTAAAGGTAAGGTACTTTAGAGTCTACATCACCGGAGGATGCCTCGTGTACTCGTAGAGGCGAAACGCGTATCGTATTATCGTCAATGGTGTATCTTTCCTAGTGTAGTGGTGTTGGGATTAGTGGTGACGGGATTAGTGTACGTAATTGAGGGAGGGTGGGAGCTGCTCTTCAAACTAGGTAAGAAAGACATTTCATTTTATTTTATTAAGCGGATGTGGGCGAAGTAATTCTTACCAACTTTAATATAATGGATTTCCGCATAGTAACGTCTGTTTATATTATTATCTTAATATTTTATATTCGTGGCGTTATAGCATAATCTACCACCGTATACCATAATGCTCATGTCCATCCATCTCACCTCATCTTCATCATCATCGAAGCCATGATATTTGAGTACGTGTGTTACTTCTGTGAACAATAACGCCGGCTCACACTTCGCAGCTTATAAGGGTAATTCTATGATAAAAATATTAAAAAACTATATAAAATATATCAGTATAGTATTATATCCCAGTTTACATAAAATATGTGTTTAAAAATCTTACGTGAGCAGATTGCTTTTTATGTTTATAAACAACTTTTATCGCTTTGCCAAAATAATTCCGCACTGCGTAGTAGACATTGTTTATTCACTATGACTGTTATCGGTTACCGGTTATCGTTAAATAATCAATCATGGTTATGTAAAGCATTTAAATTTCCTTTAAAGGTGGGAACACAATAGAGGATAGTAAAAGTAACACAAGTGGTAAAATTAAAAATTTTAAACAACCGACTTCTATATGACCGAATTCAAAGTCCATTAAATACGCATTATTTAAGAATAACTCAAAAACTGCTAGTCAGATCTTGATCAAATTTATATAAGACCACACGAGAAGTACCAGCTTTCAAATAAAAAAAGAGTCATCAAAATCGGTTCACCCAGAAAAAAAGTTCTGAGGTAACACACATTTAAAAAAACATAGTCGAATTGAATACCTCCTCCTTTTTTTAAGTCGGTCCACATATAACTCATTGTGTCCAGTGACTAGTGTGGAGACCGCTTATTTTTGGATAGAAGATGGCACGCTACTGCAATTTTGACTACAAAATAATATTACAATTTAATCAAAATATATCATTATTATATAATATGTTGTGTCCATAGGACATGCACAAACTGATTAATTACTTGATATTTTTGTATGGAAAATATAATAATAATAAAATTTTGTAGGACTGTTAGTATTTCATTATAGGATTGAAAAGTTTTATATTAGCACTACCATATGTTAAATACTGGTACCTACGTACAATCATCATTATCAGTGTGTAGTCAATCATCATTATCATCACCGTTTCATTCTTTTAGCACAAGTATCGTAAGGGCTACAGGAAATACCGGGAAGATAGTGGCCTCCAAAGATCGGTAATGCCCAACATACCAACAATGCATTATAATTACACAAGTTTTCAAGTGAGCACAAGCTATAGTTGTAGTAAAATAAATAATAACCAACGCCAAATACTTGAGTGTGTTGCGCGCGTAAATTTTACATCGCGGTACAGTCTATACTTTTTTTATCAAATGCAGATACGAGTACGCTGCGATCACCTTATACGAATGTTATTTTCGTCGTTGGTTAAATTGATTGAGTTAACATCTTTTAAACGTACCTGTTTGTATCAATGTTCTATTAGCACTATTTACACGCAGTATCTAATTCTGCTCCACGGTACACGGATTTGAAAGGTAAAATTATTAAAATGCCGTAGTTTTCGACAGCGTGTTATCTATACCTATAAAAACAGTCGTCTTATACCGATAACTGAGTAAAAACAAAACACATTATAACAAAATGTGCATTACAAAATAAAACATGAAATAATTTTCGATGTGTTTAATAATATTTTTACCTAACCGATTTTTACACGCTCGCTCAGAAAACCGGTTTTGAAATAGCAACACAATGCTGCTGTGTTACGTATGGTGAGGAACAACATCCGGAGGACTCTTTTATTGATAACGAGCTACTACACCCTGATCCTTAGTAAAAGTAAAAAAGTTAAAGTTACAGCCTATATACGTCCCACTGCTGAGCACAGGCCTCCCCCTCATTTATGAGATGGTTTTAGGGCAAGTGTCCGCAGCACTGCCCCATTCTCCAATGCGTGTTAACGAACTTTACATGTCATCGAATTTTTTTATTATTATTTCTCAGACATGCAGGTTTCTTTAAGATCTTTTCCTTCACCGCCAAGTACCAGGTAAATCAGCACTTAATATTGCAATTAACAAATTCATTGGGGACCGGGAGACATACAGCGAGCGCTAACCATCTGAGATACCACGACCCGGCTCTATCCTCAGTGGTGTCAACGAATCTGCACATTGGTTTTCCTTTTTGGTAAATGTAAGCATCTATGGACAACAGTATCCACTTACCATAAGGACTGTGTGCGGTTGTCACCCTTACTTCTATTTAAAAAACATGTACAGCCATCAATATTTGTTCAAAAATACAAATTGTTGGTTTCAGACCTGGTTGTGTTGAGTATTGTCACCGAGTCTTTGAACTGTGTTCAATCTTTCTTTCGATTTTATCCCACAAGCGTCACTTTGGGCACATGGTCGCGGGGTTGTCCCGCATAAGGTGCTGCAACGCAACATCGGGAATTTAGAATAACTAAAATATATATATATATATATATATATATATATATATATATATATATATATATATACCGGTACAGACTATTAAAATCTACTGCTGAATAAAGTCCTCCCCCATAGATTGACTCATAGGGGGATATTTACCACAGTTGCCACGCCTACATGTGAGACGTGGTATCTCAGAGGCTACGCGCTCCGACATGTTTGTAATCACTAATACTGTAAGTAGAAAGGTCGTTAGACACTTATTTCATTAGGTTTATCATATTTATGCCTGTTTCTTAACGCCAACCTAGTCGCTTCTTATTTTTATTACGGTTATTTCCCATTTTAATTTTACGTCGTCCTGTTGCGTAATGTGTATTCTGATCGTAAGCGACACAACCTCTCCCTTCAAAGGCCGAAGCAAAACTGACCGGGCGGCAGGAAACAGGAATCAAGCTTCAAGAAGCCGATTAGGTTAGAATTAGTTTAGGTAATCTCTTTTTAAAGTGAAAATAATGGTATTTAAAAAAAAAGTAAATAACATAAGCACTGCTTTATAGTTAGTTCAGTTAGTATGCAAAGTTTCATGATCTTATTTAAAATATTTTATGAATAACAGCGGTTTATTGTTTATTTTGGAGGTAACTTTGAATATTTTTTCTATCGAGAAAATTTTACGGAGTCGTGTTTTCGTCTAACATAATCCTTAACATTAATCCTCAACTTTACCATATATTTATTTCAAAATTAATGCTGCAATATTTTCGGCATCGGAGGATCTTGCTAAGCCATTTGAGGTTATATTTCCCCTTAATATTAAGAGTTGATTTACTACTTGCTCGGCGACGAAGAAAAGCATCGAAAAGAAATCTGCATGTTTGAGGAATAACGCAGTTTATACTAAATCTATGGGAATAACATGATGACCACAAAAATGCTATAATCCATAACCCTGGCCTGTGCCCAGCGGTAGGGTTTGTCATGCCATAGCTTTAAACGCGATACAATCCATAAAAATATGTCTAATTCAGTACGACCGACTTTAATATATTCAGTATTTAGAAAACTAATGATTGAATTTTAAAATTAATATCGTCTATGAATTATTCGGCTTCCTATCCACGAACGTTGACAACCAACCCAATCGTAACATACAACTACATTATAACTGTTTATTAACTTCCACCGTCTACCAAACCAGTTTTACTTGTGTCTACAAGAACGGACATCTTTAAAAGTATTCACGACCGATCACAAAATACGACGTCAATATAAACTCAAGTTATGAAAGTCTGTTAGTGTTGTAAAATGTTTGGTGGTTAAATAACTCTATTTAATCACCAAACGAAGCTAACTCTAACGTTCTTACGTTAGATAACTCTATAAGCTGTGTTATTACTTATGAAACAACTTTATTCTGAAAGATTTTCAAAATAATTAACTGAGATCCACGTGTTAAAAAAATTATGTGTCTTACCAAGTTTGAAGAGCACCTCTCGCCCGTCTACAAGCTTGCACTACTCCCGTCACCACTAATCGCACACCACTAAACTAGGATAATGACACACCATCGTCCATATTGTCCATAAACGCGTTTCGCCTCTAAGCGGGGCATCATCAGGTGCAATAGACCGCCAGGTGCTCAGCCACCGCAGCGAATCCACGCAATAGAGGGAAGGTGCGAGGTGCTCTTCAAACCAGGTTTTTTTTATTAGATATGACAAACGAGCACACAGTCCAGCTGATGGTAAGTGGTTGCTGCGGCCCATAGACATCTACATTTATCCTCGATTGCAAATCAAAATGCAAATGCGTTGTCACCCGTAAGGACTAAGATGGAGTGCATTGTTTCCAGTAAAAAGGGTCTCCGGTTCTCTACAGTCACCATACGAAACACAGCAGTATTAAGCTACTATTTTACGCTGGTATTCTGTGAGAACGTAGTCCTTCCCCGGTCGAGCCGACCTATTCGTGCTACAACTATACTACTAATATAACTGCAGCATGGCTCTACCACGTAAAGGTAAGGCACATTTTATTGCTTTACTATACAGATCTTAGCAAATTAATTTTTATCATTATAAACATCATGGAATTACGCCTGATTCTATTAATTATTCTTATTTGTGACATAAGAAATTATATTTTTTTTTTGTTAAACGTGTTTTTTTTGAATTGGCTGTTCTATTTGAGGTTTCTGTGATATGAGAAAGACCACGGAATATACTCCGCAGGTATTTTCTATTTTGCCGTTTATATAGCCAAAAAAGTAAACGAGGAGGAAGAGCATATCTTTACAACGGGACTACAAAATAAATAATAGACGAGACGCTTAGAACTGCTACGTATGAGCAAGTGTCCTGCAAGTTCAAGTTTGTCATTTCTTCAGAAAAGTAAATGTTAAAGTAATTGATGATGTCCATATCATTCTATAATGTCCAAATAATCAATTCAATGCGCAGAAGAACATTCTCAATTTTAAACTAAATTGATGAATAAATGAAATCGAATTCAATATGTCACAGCTGCAAAGGCACAGTGACACTAAAGTCGTTTTTATAGCGGAATTTATATTATTATGAAATCTGATTCAAGTTTGAACGACAAATGAAAAAGCATTTCCTCATAAGCAAATGCATTCGCGACGACATTGCTACTGCTTCACATAACATAATGACTAACATAAATACATGGACCCAATCGACGGCATCGATGTTTCCGAACAACTCTGCAATGGACAACGGCCGGCAACGCATCTGAAATTCCTTTGGTGTGTAGATGTTTATTGGAAGCGGTGACCAATCACCGTCGGATGAGGTGTACGCTCGTTTCTCGTTTGCCTTCTCTTCTGTTAAAAAAATCATGCCACAGCACCATTCCACATGGGTCTGCTTCTAATCATCGGTGAGGTTGTGCTGGGGTAGGTGTTCTCGTGATTATCACCATACGATACTAAAAAGGTTATGTTTTCAATGGTGCAGTGGCGGTGTCAGAATATCCACTACCCCATATCGTCCCGAGGGTGTTGTAACAGGCGACAGAAGGAAAATTAACTGATAACAACGTAATAAAAACTGCGGTTGCCAACCTGCTTTCCAATTGTGGCAACTATGGCAAAATCCTGCCATAAGGCAATCTATGACGAAGGCCTGTGTTCAGCAGTGGACTTTTATGTTCGGTAATGGATGTATGAATGATGGAAATAGGTTATAAGTACCTACTTAAGGGGTAATCTCATATAAATTTAAAGAAAAAAAAGCATCTTCAAGACTGGCAAAATTGATGATGAAGAACTTTGCGTATCTAACTATTTCACAGAAATCGTAATATCTTATTAATACTATTTCAGTGAACTATTGAAACGAAAAAATAGTTGTTAACATGAACTTGTGATATTCCTAGTACCGTCTTATCCATAAGGGAACCCGGGGTCCGCGCCCTACGTATCGTCAAGGGGGCCCCCGTGACGAAAGGCATCGGCCTTATTCGCTTACGCTATACAATCTTTTGTCTATTTTAGGAAAATATAACCCGTCAAAAAAATTTACAGAGTAAATGGTGACGTTGTTAGTGATTTTCTGGCAACCCTGAGCAGTGACGAGTTACCGAGTTAGCCAGATAAGTAGTATTGACAGATTTCCTAGGGAGAAAATATGTAGTTTCGCGTTTCGCCGCCATCTAAACGTTTTTGTCGCTTTGTACAGTCGCCTTACTTATGGCCTGGATTTTTTTAATTTTCGACAATCTATGTATATATATAATCTCTGAGATAAAAATATCCTTTTGTACTGTTTCATAAAAATAACACACAACCACACACACAACCAAGTGAAGCCTAAATTTTAATGTAATAAATAAAAAGAATACATGTATTGATGTTTTATAGAATGTTTTTTTTTAAGAAAGTTTAGGAAAGAAACATCAAAGTTTGCATATTCCTAAGAAATTATCGTCCCTGCTATGAAATCTGTCAAATATTTTATCTCATTATAAAGTGGATGCCCACTGGTGGCAAAAAAAGTTGTGGCATATTATTTGATTTTTTTTTTCTATAATACATATAAGATCATATCAGAAAAATGTTTTTGTCATTTACTTTTTTTTACTTTCCAACAGGGCCCCAAATTCTTGATACCCACTCAAACTCAAACTCAAACACTTTATTGCGTTCATGAGGTTACATAAATAGTTCTTATTTTGGATATATTAAAGCCAAACATGAGCCCTGATAGGCCGTAGCAATATTATATTATATTATGTTATATATCAATTTAATGTAATTAATTTAGTAAGATGAATTTTATTTTGTTTACTTAAACTGAACATTACTTTTAGGTTTAATAAACATTTGCAATATTTACAACGATATTAAAGAGGTATCCATATTCAAATTAAACAATTTTCTTAGGCTTATAATTGAAAGATTAAATTAAAACATAATAACTAAGATGATAAATAATTTCCACATAGCAACAGTAGCTTTGAAGTCGGTACCAGTGTGTCGGTGCTATTAAGGGGAAATATAACCTCAAATGGCTTAGCAAGATCCTCCGTTATGCCGAAAGTATTGCAGCATTAATTTTGAAATAAATATATGGTAAAGTTGAGGATTAATGTTAAGGTTTATGTTAGACGAAAACACGATTCCGTAAAATTTTCTCGATAGAAAAAAAATCCAAAGTTACCTCCAAACTGAACAATAAACCGCTGTTATTCATAAAATACTTTAAATAAGATCATGAAACTTTGCATACTAACTGAACTAACCATAAAGCAGTGCTTATGTTATTTACTTTTTTTTAAATATCATTATTTTCACTGTAAAAAAGAAATTACCTAAACTATCGGCGCGTAAGCTTGGTTCCTGTCGCTCCGTTAGCCGTTAGTATTGCTCCGGCTTTTGAAGGGAGAAGTTGTGTCGCTTACGATCAGAAAACACATTACGCAACAGGAAGACGTAAAATTAAAATGGGAAATAACCGTTATAAAAATAGGAAGCGACTGGGTTGGCGTTAAGAAACAGGCATTTATATGATAAGCATAATGAAATAAGTATCTAACGACCTATCTACTTAGAGTATTAGTGATTACAAACATGTCGGTACATAGCATACGACGCGCGGGGAAGTGGGGGCGAAATTAGAATTTGAGCTGACTTACTCTCACCTCTTAAGTGCAAATTATTTTTCTTTTTAGCACCCTAGGCCGAATTTATATTTAAAATTTAATTATAATACATACTTGTTGTTTTGTTACTCTGTGATTGTTGTATTTTTTTTAATTAATGACATCATATAAGAACAACTACAGCACGGGATCCAGTCCAATACCTATTTAATTTAAAAACACAAACGAGCACTCGTCCTTGACCGCGATCTGACCGGCCGACTGTGGGCACTTGCTTTTTATTGCTGAACAAAAGCATATTTACTGCGCAAATTAAATTGCTAGTTGCTAGTTTTTGCTTCCTCCTACCGGGTTTTAAGAAATGTTAAAACTGTTTCCTTGCCAAGAATCATCATTCCGAAGAAATGATAACAAACCATATAATTTTTAATATTTATACAGGACTATTTTGCAATAACCGGCCAAATTTTCAGAGAAGATTCAGAATAAGTTGTAATATAGGCAACCGATGAAGAAAAAATAATTTTAAAGAATCTCAAACATTCTTTCTGTCCTTTTAATTTTTTAAATTCAAAATGCTTGGTATGCCACGGACGAGTAAAATACTTTTTTAACTGATTTTAATGCGCAGGCATACATTCGATCGTTATCATCGTATCGGTCGATCGGTAGGCAAAAACTTTGTTGCCCATAAATCACATTCAAATTGGAATAATTTTAAATAAAAGCAGATGCCTTATTTAATATTTACACGTATTTTCACAAACTGCAATAACTGTATATCATTATTTTTATGTTTGAATTGAACTTAAGTTTAAAATTAGGCTACTCTTTGAAAAATAGCCCTGTATATTCGAGAAGCGATTGAAATGATTATGAAATATGATAAAACATTTTTTTATAGAATAAGGGCGACAAACGAGCACACAGTCCACCTGATGATAAGTGGATGCTGTGGCCCATAGACATCTACATTTATCCTCGATTAAGAATCAAAATGTAGATACGTCGTCAATCCTGTGGGCTGAGATGGTATGCACAATCCATCTTTATGGTTAGTAGATACTGTAGTTTACAGCAATCACAATGCAGTAGCGTCGTCACATTTGAGGACTTCGATGGGTTTCCTCCTAAAAATGAAAACTAATGAAATTTTTATTTTTAATTCTTAGAAGTTGGCTTTTTTACTCCACTTACAAGCGTCAGTACTTTAATCGTATTTGTGTGACGCACGTCCAGACGTTTATAGACAGAAAACTTTTCCAAAACCTGCTATTTTGGCATCTGTATTGATAGTACATTTGAAATATGAAAACATATGTATTATGTATGTAATTCAGTTGAATAATTTAGTTATTTTTCAAGTTAAGTTTGTAATTTTTTCTTGTCTTGTAAATCATACATAAAATATAAATGATCGTATAAAGAGACACATCATTATTGCTTAATGTAACCGGCACGTTGAATACGCTCCCTAACAGTTACTAAAAAAAATCCTAAATGTTATATGAGAGTACCATGCCATCAAAATCAAATCAAAATCTAGCCAATAATTTCAGAGAAAAAAAAATCAAAATAAAAAGTAATTGTCAGGCTTCTGTGTCGATAAGTAAAACTTATTTTTTTACAAGTTAAATAAATTAAAGATATTCATACGTGGTAGAGCCACGCTGCAGCCATAATGGTTGTAGCACGAATGGGTCTCCTTGACCGCGGAAGGACCACGATCGCACAAAAAACCAGCATAAAATAGCAGCTTAATGTTGCTGTGTTTCGTATGGTAAGTGTAGAGAACCGGAGAGCCGTTTTACTGGAATCGAGGCATTTCATCTCAGTCCTCAAGGGTGACAACGCATCTGCATTTTGATTTGTAATCGTGGATAGATGTAGATGTCCATGGGCCGCAGCAACCACTTACCATCAGATGGACTGTGTGCTCGTTTGTCACCCTATCCTATAAAAATAAAAACGATCTGCTAGGCTCTTTCTTTGCGTTCAACTCGACTCTCGATGACTGGGGGAGTACGCGGCCGACCATCCCGCGGTGTGAGTACACCATGCCGGAGGTGATGACTGGGGGAGTACGCGGCCGACCATCCCGCGGTGTGAGTACACCATGCCGGAGGTGATGACTGGGGGAGTACGCGGACGACCATCGCGCGGTGTGAGTACTCCATGCCGGAGGTGCGGTTTACACACGGTTCAGTTCGGTTCGGTTCGCAAAGCACTCCTCTCCCTGGACACCCACAAGTCGAGTGGGCCTGACGGTATCCCCCAATTGTGCTGAGGACGTGTGCTCCAGAGTTGGCACCAGTCTTAACGCGTTTTTTCCGGTACTCCTACTCCATAGGCGTAGTCCCAAAATCATGGAAGACGGCTTTCGTCCACCCGATCCCTAAAAAAGGCGAACGCACATACCCGTCCAACTACCGGCCTATCGCCATCACCTCCTTGTTCACCAAAACAATGGAGTCCATTGTAAACTGCCAGCTCATGAGGTACCTTGAGGATCACCAGCTGATTAGTGATCGCCAATACGGTTTTCGTCGAGGTAGATCAGCTGGTGATCTTCGGGTCTACCTAACTCATAGATGGGCGGAGGCAGTTAGTTTGGACATTGCGAAGGCCTTCAATTGGGTTTGGCATAAAGCGCTTCTTTCGAAGCTCCCTTCCTATGAGCTTCCCGAGAAATTGTGCAATTGGATTACCAGTTTTCTTGCAGATCGGAACATCAAGGTCGTTGTAGACGGTGCAAGCTCCGATTACAAGCCTCTTAGTGCTGCTGTTCCACAAGGCTGCGTGCAATCACCAACGCTGTTTCTTCTGCATATCAATGATATGCTGCAAACATGCAACATTAATTGTTATGCAGATGACAGCACTGGTGATGCTCTGTACACCGGCCGTTCCGATAGACTCGGATCGGGAGGGTTGACGCACTATGCCGCAAACCTCCCGATACCATCCACACCATCTGGATGCTTGGCGGTGCACCACTGTACGTTTCACTAGGAGTTTTCTTCCGCGTACGACCTCTCTGTGGAATAATTTACCAACGGCGATTTTTCCGGCCCGATACAACCTGGGGACCTTCAAGAAAAGAGCTTACTCCTTTCTAAAGGGCCGGTAACGCACCTGCAATTCCCCTGGTGTTGCGGTTGTTCATGGGCTGCTGTAGTCACTTAACATCAGGTGAACCGTATGCGCGTTTGCCCCTCTTCTATAAAAAATTATTTATAATTAGACACAAAAAACCTGACACCGTCATTTCGTGCGTTCATGTGGATCGTGTTGATAGTGTCCTTGCGTTGTATAGTTCCAGCCAGATCTCGATCAAACTTATATATAACTTACATATTAAACTTATATTATATATACTACATAAGAAGCACCAGCTTTCAAATTAAAAAAGAATTGTCGATATCGAAACAAAAAAATAAAATCAACACTTGAATTTCTACCAACGGACAAGACGCACGGCCGTTTTCTATCCTATAAATTATGGATAATGTTAACGAATAGTTGGAAAGCTTGATATAATAATATTTCGTATCTGAAAACGGGGGTCCCTGCGAGAGAAAAGTGAGTACGCATTTTCTAAACTCGTGCGATTTACTAACCAGGACTGTATCATCGCTTACCATCAAGTGAAATCTTAGTCAAGCACAAGTTTATCATTTATAAAAAAATCTGTGGGAGTTTCCACTAAGTTACTCAAATAGACAAACTCTACATACAGTGTAAATCTGCATACTCGTGCGTTCAGCGTCGTGTGTTTACTTACATAATGCCCATGACATCACTGGGTCTAATCTGGTCAAACTGGTTACGAGGAGTTAAGCGGCTTTACAAATGAGGCGAGAGCGCAGCGCGTATGCGTATTGTTGTTTTGTAAACTCATTATTATTCATCATGGTTCAGTGAACACGGCCAAATTGATCAACGGTACGGTACGGTAGATGTACCTTGGCAGGTACATCTACTGTTTTAGGTTCGAATTTAAGCAACTTTAAGTACCAGTAAACCGAGTAGTGTCGGTGTAAAAATATCCACTGCCCCATATCCCACATCGTCATGTTGAAACCAGGAATTTGAGCAGCAGCATCTTTCTAATAACAGAAAATAGCTGCGGTTGCCAATAGGGTTGCCACACGTACTATAATATATAGTATCGTACTATATTTCAGTCAATTGTACTAACTACTATATATTATAAAAAAAAATAACATAGGACGAAAAATACTGTTTTGTTATCCCTAATTCAACTGTCGCTTTGTTATGTTAACTGTGATTTGAAATCTGGAATGAGTATGTTTTACGGAAAGAATTTTTTCCATCATGAATGTAAAATTGATAGAAGAAAGAAAATGATAATACATAACATATAACATAAACATAAGAGACTACAGACTTCCATTTGGCACGATCCTGACACACCTCTCTCGCTCACCTTCACATCCATATACCACTACCTACGCATACATGCCATCGTCGGTTAAAAGTACTCCTAATTTGGCCCGTTTTCAATAAATCGCCTATTTGGTCGATAAATTTTCGCCTAGGACGTCCCTTTCCGACTCTGCCATTCACTTCTGCAACATAAATTTTCTTTGTCACTCTTTCCTCATTCATTCTTTCCACATGACCAAACCACCGAAGCATTCCTTTCTTAATCCTGGTCACAACATCATCACGCAAACCACACTCTTCTCTTATCACACAATTTCTCACCCTGTCATTAAGATTCAGTCCTAACATACTCCTTAACGACCGCATTTCTACTGCGTTAATTCTACTCTCGTACTTCTTCTGCCACACCCAACTTTCACTACCATACGTTAAAGTAGGGACCAACACAGCATTGTGAATTGCCATATAGTACGTGCCTTTTTCGACACACTTTGACTCTTCACAATAGAGTGCAGGGCCCCATTTACTTTATTTCCCGCATTCACTCATCGTTCTATATCCTTATCATATCCCCCCTGCTAAATACGCAACCCAAATATACAAACTCATCTACTTGCTTGATCAACTCCCCTTCGATTCTTATTTCACAAATCGTTTTACTTTCTTCTCTTTTAAAAAACATAACCTTCGTCTTACTTGCGTTCACTTTCATACCCCTTTCTTTTAATGATCTGTTCATTAATGTAACCATCATTTGCAACTCGACCGCCGACGACGCAAGAATAACTTGATCATCGGCGTACAAAAGGCATTTGACGGTTAACTCACCCATTCTTAATCCGCATTCTTCAACTTTCAAATTTTGCAAACAACTGTCCATAAATAGGTTGAACAGCCACGGGGAAGCCACACAGCCATGTCTGACACCTTTATGGATGTCAAACCAGTCCGAGTAGACCCCGTTGATCCTAACATAAGCACTAGAGTACCTATAAAGAGACTCCAATGCCTGTATCAAGTCAGCGCTCAACCCAAATGAGTTCAGTGTTTGCCATAGAAAATCCCTATCCACTCTGTTATAGGCCTTTTCCAAGTCCATGAACGCACAAAAAACCTTTTGGTTTTTGGTCAAAAACTTCTCCCGACACGTATGGCCAAAAACTTGATCTGTACATCCCATTCCCTTTCTAAATCCCGCTTGCACATCCCAAATTTTTGCATCAGCTTGACCCTTTCAATCGGTACCTTAGCATACAGTTTTCCCACAATGCTAAGAAGGCTGATGCCACGGTAGTTTTTACAGTCCTGCTACGACCCTTTTCCTTTATATACTGGGACTATCACGGCTTTATACCAGTTTATCGGTACCCGCTTCAGTTCTCAGCATAAATTAAATGAGGTGTGCAGCAGGCCTGCCACCACTTCCTCTCCAGCACTTAGCATATAGAATATAGCCATTCTCGTCTCTTATAGCATTCATTATAGGCTGTTTTGAATGTCCACTGGCAGTTCTTACAAGTTTCCAGAACATTTTAATATTTGCCTGGAAGTTATCAGATATTCTTCTATCATTCTTATCCGTTCTTTCTTGCTTTTTCCTTTCAACTACTTCTTTTACTCTCTTATTTAGATATCTAAAGACTGCCTTTTTTCTTTCAATATCATCATTCGAACCGCTAGAATTACCAGCATTTGTTGATAGTAAATCTAGCCAAAATGATAATGTGTTAATTTAATGGAAAATTAATTTTTAATTTATTTTAAAATGAATCTAAATTCCTCAGACCCCTATAATTATTTTAAAAGTAAGATAGAAGGTAAGGCGGTCAGATTATTGTTGGCCTAAGCAAAGAGCCATAACAAATATATATATCGAAAAATACATTCATACATAATAAATAAATAAATATCATTTTATTGCCACTTTTAAAAAAACATGTTTACATATAAACTAATTATTTAATCTTAATTTAATTTAGGCAAACGGAGGTGACTCAGCTTTTGCTTACATGGAACTAGATCCCATGAAGCGCTGGTTTTCAGGCACTCCTTCTTCCCTGAGATGTTACACGGGTGTTATGAGAATTTCGAGTTCCCCAATCACCTCTTTCATTTACTCATCTATCATTGGAATTTAACAGGTATGGTTGTGAAATTTCATAATTATTAATTAATAATTCTTGCATTCGTGCGCGCACGCGCGCGCGCGTGTGTGTGTGTGTATGTGTATTTCCAGTAGGTATGTTTCAAGTTTTTTGCAGCAATTTGCCGCTTCAGCAATGCTGATTTATATTTAGCTTTGAAGCTTTCCGTACTCATTTTATTTCTCATAGGAGGGGGCAAATCGTTCCATATCCTTGCTGTAACAAATTTGAAACATCCTCTGTACCGTGTTTTTTTATGTTTTGGCATACTTAACATATTTGACGAGTTCGTACGAAGGCTTCTATGTGAAATTTCTTTGATCCATAGGAGATTTTCAAATAGGTACTCAGGCTTTTTGTTCCATATTACCCTATGCACTGTACAAGCGTACTGAAGCTCCCTTCTAGCACTCATGTTAAGTAAGCACTTTTTATTTAAGTACCGGGTAATAAATTCTCTTTTGGGCACATTAAAGCAAAAACAAACACAGGCATTTTGCACTCTTTGTATTGCCCTCTCTGTGTTAAACTTTAGTCTTGGACCAAAGGTGGAACTGCAGTAATTAAATTGAGATAGTACCAGAGTATCACATAAAAGTATCCGTAAATCCTCCTTAAGATATGGTCTGATTTTGTAGAGCGTTTTCAGCTTGAAAAATGCTGTCCTTATTTTGTTATTAACGCGATGAATAAATTTTTGTTCCCCATCTAAAATTAGACCGAGATTACGGGCGGAGGTTACTTGTTCCAGAATAACATTATTTATTTTAACTTTTTCTACAACGTCTAATACATTTTTTATTTGGCGTTTAGTGCCTAAGACCAACATTTGAGATTTAGCTGCATTGAGAACCAAAGAGTTATTTTCAGACCATGTGTGGATACTTCTCAGGTCATTATTAACTTTCTCAATAGCTTCTCGAGCGTCTTTACTGTGAAACGAGTAGTACAGTGGTGTATCATCAGCATATAAGTGATATTTACAAAACTTTATATGCCTAGGTAGATCTGCTGTAAAAATTGTAAATAGGACTGGACTAAGTAGAGAGCCTTGAGGCACGCCGCGCTGAACTGACCTGAGACACGACCGTTTTTTTTCTTCGTATAGAGTCACATCTAGAGTCAGCTTAATCATCCCTATACTAATACCATCGTGTCCCTCTGCATTGGTCTTTATATTATCAATAATAACTTTTACTTCCTGTTCTGTAGTAGATTTTAGAACCAGCATGTCAAGCTCTGGTGTATCAATTAAACTAGTGAAGTTTTTTTGAACAACTGTTTCGTTACTGACTGGTAAATTCAAAAAGTGATCGTTGATTTTATTGGGGTCATTAAGATGTTCAGGAATTATGGATTTGTGCATGTTATCAAACTGGGTACTGTTTTTTATGTTTTTCCAAAGTAGAGTCGGATTTTTCATATTGTTATTTACAAAATTTATTATAGTAGGCTTTTCGTTCTCTTTCAATAGTTGCAGTAACAAAATTTCTTAAATTTCGGTAATAATCTTTCGAGCTGTCTTTTTTGTCTTTCTGCGCTTTCGTTAGAGCTTTATCGCGAAGTTTCATCATAAATTTGACCATGTTTGTAATCCATGGTTTAGGCTTATCTTTGAGAACAACCTTACGAATTGGTGCATGAATGTCAAATAATTTTATTATATACATGTTAAAAGTTTTAACCATTTCATCTACATTATGTAGAGTATATATAGATTCCCAGGGAATAAGTTTTAAGTCCTCTGTAAACTTATCTTGATTTATATAATATAATCGTCGTTGAAATCTTACTTCTTTATTTAACTTGGGTTTTTTTGATATCTAAATCTACAATAAATACTAATGCATGGTCACTTAAACAGTGGTTATGTATCATATGTACATACAGACATAAACATTAAAAATTAATGTGTACTTTTTTTCTCCGAAATTTCAGAAGTATTTTTGCATTCTTTTTGGGAAAAATATAATATTTGTTCAAAAAAAGGTTAAAAACCCCTAGTTGGCAACTAAACTGCCAAGGGTGGCAACTATGACAAATATCCCCCCCTCCCCCACTGTGTGAAGCAATCTATGGGGAAGGCCTATGTTCAGCAATGGACTTTTAAAAGACTATAACGGTAACGGTAAAACGCCAATAGCCTAGTGGTTAGAAATTATTACCTACTGCGAAACTGTATAATGTGTTAAATTCCCCCATTCGACTTCTGTCGTGAAGACTCCTTGGAAAATCTGACAGTTTTGTTTTATTTTTAGCATTCGTTCTTTAATCCTTTGACGTGGTAGAGTCACGAAACGAGGCATTCCATCTAACTCCTCAGGGGTGACAACAGATCTGCGTTTTGATTCTTAATCGAGGATAAATGTAGATGTCTATAGGCCACAGCATCTTCTTACCATCAGGCGGACTGTGTGCTCGTTTGTCAGCTTCTATAAGAAAAATGAAACAATTGACAGTCTAGAACCTAAGATTCGAGAATATCAGTAGTCTTGAACGAGTTATGTATAACTGTGATCGTACGGATGGTACACCATACTATCGCAGGAATAAAGGCATAAATTTATTTAGGCAAGGTTGTATACAAACCTTTTTTATTATTTTGAACAGATTTTATTTATCATGTGTAACGCGCCAATTTTTCTAACATTTCCACTGGGTGAGAGAATTTTACCGCGCCATCACACGTCGTCGCACTTCTACCAGGTACTTCCAATAATAGCCTGCTATCTTTTTCTGCGTCAGCCTGCTAACGTCTACTGCTGGAATGGACCTCACCCTTGTAGAGGATTTGCCTTAATTGCCATGCGTGGCAGGCGATCGCAGTACGTCAGACGTTTCGCACCTTTGAAGCAGCTTCTCTTCGCCAGTCCAGATATTTTATATCTGGGGTGAACGAGAGGTTAACCTCTGGAGCTTCCCATAGTCGCCTCTTATGACACCGATGGGACTAAGTAGGATGGAATTATCGTACGCTGCAATCAATCGTAAGGAAAGACGACAAGGGTATACGCATACGCAATTACACCAACTTTTCACTAAATTATATCTATTCGTACTCCAGTACATTGGTCCTCTTTATTTAATAAATAATCTTCTATTACAGTTGTGCGCTTGTGGAACCTTGCCTTTAAATAATCACCGTGCTTAGTTCCTTATTTCCTTCGAACATTTGCTCAAAGCTTATTACTGGAAACGTCACACTTCCTGTCCTTTCTTGTATCTATCTTACTTATCCTCATCTGTTATCGTGTTGTGTTTTTTTTTTTTGTATAATTTACCACCCTCTTCGCGATTCGCTGTAAACAACAGTCTTTTGCGTAATGAGGCTGTCTGGAGAAAATCGCTTCCAGTGCGATAAGAGCGCCCATAATATGTTTCATTCTGTTTTCGTTTTAATGTACAGTAAAATTGTCCATTTTTTCACAAATTAAAAAAATCCACAAAAACAGGTTTTTTCAGTTGTTATATTTCCAAGTCTTTCATATTTGAGAATAAACTCAAACAAGAGTCTCCGAGTCATTATTTTGTCCAGTTGGTGGTTGGTGGTCATTTCAGTACAACATGGTCCGATAGACAAATGCCAACTTTTTTATTGGTCTGAGATACAAACAGCGTATAGAAAAAATAGTTGCATTCAGTAGATAACGTTTAACAATGATTTCTTATATTTACGCGAACACTATACATTGATTAAAACTACTTTTACGGATTTTATCGCGTTTTATTTATATTAATTTTAATACCCGACGTTTCGGGTGCTTTCCAGCACCCATGGTCACGGAGGACTGAGGTGACTGACGTCCCGATGTCATTGTTAAACCCGGAGTACCTTCAGCTTTTTAATTATTGTCTTTGGTCCGATCAACGAAGAATGAACTAACTGTATTTTGAAGTCTTGCAGTGGTATGCTTGGGTTTAGTTTTAATTTTATTAATTATAGGATCCCAAGCAGGTGGTAGTACCCAGCCTCCTTCTCTATTGAAATTAGGATGTTTTTTAATTTCAATAGCCTCACGTATCATCCTTGGTAGGAATCGATGTTCTTTCGCGAAGATTTGTGGTCTATCAAATCTGATGTAATGATTGGTGCCATCTAGAATATGATCGCAAACTGCAGACTTCGCGGAACGTTGATGCTTCACGTCAGCTATGTGTTCTTTTACGCGGGTTCTAATTGATCTCTTTGTTTGCCCTATATATGAGAGACCACAATCACAATCAAGCTTGTACACTCCTGCATCTTGTAGAGGAATATGACACTTGACGGATGGTAAGAACTGACTAATCTTCTTCGGCGGCTTGTAGAATGTTCTAATAGCAGCTCGCTTCAAGATGTAGCCAATCTTGTCTGTGACACCTCTGACAACAAAGTAGTTTCAATCAACGTTTAATAATCTTATTCTTGTCCTTAATTAAAATACCAGTCTTCAATGTGGCAGTTAATAATGCCGAGAACAATAATATTTCCAAAATATACTTCCGCGATTCCACACGCTTGTTTTGTGCGCGGTCATCGCATCACTAACGAGGTCAACGATCCCGGTGATATATCACTGCGAATCCTCCCGCCAATAGAAATGGTGATTTTCGACAATCTGAATTTCCAATAGCAATGTCCTTGACCACCGACTCGGCACGAGGAAGCTCGCAGGTGAAAAATAACGATCGTATAACTACGCGTGTAAAGACGGTTCCAAAACGATACTTCTGTGACAATTAGGGTTACCACCTTTTTTGAACAAATATATTATTTTTTCCAAAAAAGATCCAAAAATATAGTATTTTTGAGAAAACCATGAGAGAAAAAAGTATACATTTATTTTTAATCTTTATGCATTTTTCCATATTTATATTTGTTATTGCTCTTTGCTTACTTATATATGTTTATTTATTTGCACTTTTTTATTATGAAATCAAACAAATCACACTTTTCATATAATTAAATCTAACAAAGCAAGCACCTAACAGCACAGAATAAATAATAAATAGCTGACAGCGAAATGTCATTTATGAAATGCCGGTCTTAGTTCCAATTGTGTCCACCTGAACAGATAAGTTGTTGGCACCAACGTTGAAATAATTTTATTCTTTTTAATTCTTTGAAGTCGGCTTTTAATTTTCATTAAAAGGATAATAATATTGTTTTAGAATTGTACAAAATCAATGTAACAACAAGAATATCTCCTAAAAAGTTACATAAAAATCTTTACCCCTATTTTCCTAAACTTAGAGCTAGAATATTTTCTCCAAATTTATTTGGGATCAATCTTATATTTAATTTTAAAAAAAATCTTAAAATCGGTGAAGATATCGCGTATCATACATGCAAAAAAGAACATACTGTCGATTGTCGAATTGCGAACCTCTTTCTTTTTTTGAAGTCTGCTATAACCTCAACACAAACTTGTTTCTTGTTAACAACTAACTCTAAAAACTACAGCGTTCGTTGCTTGTTTATAAAATAATTGATCCTTTTCCAACATTAGATTTTTCAGACCGATGAGGAGAAGAAGAGTAGACCTCACTTTGTCATGATAATTTTAAACATATTGGTAAATATTAAGAAAAATCAATAACAAACGTCCATAGACTCCGCATTGAAGAAAACTATATAACCCCACGCGGACAAAGTCGCGGGCAGCAGCTGACAAATAATAAAGACAAACTTATCTGTGTAATTAAAAAAAAACATTAATCATGACCTCGTAGATATATTTATTTACTTTCTCAATCAGGGTCACGTACTATATATCAATATAAAATAAAATAGCATTATCAAGTAATGTTCGACTTTAAGGTCGAAGAAAAAGCAGGTTATGCTTGTAGATTTTGATGCTTTATAATACTTACTTAAGGTACATTATTTAATTTTTGTACTAGTGCGCAATATATTGGTTACAATTCGGAAATATTACAACTCATGGGATACTTTGATAATCTGTAATGATTACGATCACCGATGACACCAATGACACCACCATCATCATTACAGAATATCAAAGTCCACTGCCGAATGTAAGTCACCTTTGTAGATTGTCTCATATATTTTTTATAGCATTGGGTGACAAACGAGCACACAGTCCACCTGATGGTAGGTGGATGCTGTGGCCCATAGACATCCACATTTATCTTCAATTAAGAATTAAAATCCAAATGTATTGTCACCCCTGAGGACTGAGATTAGGATTGCCTCGTTTCCAGTAAAAAGGGTCTCCGGTTCTCTACACTCACCATACGAAACAGCAGCATTACGCTGCTTTTTCACGCTGGTATTCTGTGAGAGTGTGGTCCTGCCCTGGTCGAGCCGACCCATTCGTGCTACAAATATACCACTTATATTTACCATAATTGCCACGTTTGACAGGCTGCTAAGCAACTGTTTTTTTTAATTATTTTGACTTGTTCATGAAGACGCTGTTTGTTGCCCGTCTTTTATTTCAGTTTCTCTATGTCGCTCCTTACGTCACCCACGGGACGATAGGGATTCCCACGACTGTCACTACATGACGGCCACCACAGCACTATGCTCACACTAAAACTCATACTGCCTTTCCTTCTTTGGTTCGAATCCCGGGTCGATCCAAAGTCAATTATTGGGTTTTACTGTCAAGTAATTTTTAGTAACAGCCTGGAATCAGGAAGTTAGCGGTGTCTCACCCACGTACTTCGAAAAGCAGTACCTAAAGCCGTATGTCCTGCGCCTGATCTCTCTCCGGTCGTGTCGGTTTACTGTCCTATCGAATTATTATAGTGAGGGAATAGAGAGTGCACCTGTGCTTGCACATACACTTTGACACTATAATCCCATCGAGACTGGCCGCTGTGACCGAAATTCGGTCGAAAATACATTTTTATTGAGCTCTCACTGTGCTTCTGGTTAATTTAACAACAAATCACTCGCTAGTACAGTCACAGTTTGTTACCTCGTAAATACTGATAATAGCTGGTTTCATTACAAACATTTTTTTTATCGAATAAAGGTGATAAACGGGCACACAGTTCCCTTGATGGTAAGGGGATGCCGTGACCTATAGACATTTATATTTTATCATCGACTAAGAATCAAAATGCAGATGCGTTGTCACCCGTGAGGACTAAGATGAAATGCCTCGTTTCCAGTAAAAAGGGTCTCCGGTTCTCTACACTCACCATACGAAACACAGCAGCAATAAGCTGCTATTTTACGCTGGTGTTCTGTGAGAGCGTGGTCTCACAACGGTCGAGCTAGCGATGTTCGATATTGATTCGGTTAACAAAAGATCGATTGTTCGCTTGTTAAATTTTTGCGACTATATCGATTAATCTCAAATTGAAATAATCGACCAAATCGAATATTCATTAAACATCTATCGAAACTATTTTAATAAAAATCCTAGAACTTTTAATTGCTAAACGATTAATCCTATTCTAATTAATATAATGATTGCGGTTAATCGGTTAACTGATATCGGCTAACTTCAAAAAATCGATCATCAAATAATCGATTATTTCGCCGTCGATTAGCATCCCTAGGTCGAGCCGATCCATACGTGCTCTACCACGTAAAAAGATTTCAATATCCTTGGTCTTTAATAAAGTAAATTAGGAGACGCTACCAGCATACATATATTTTATGTAATAGAAACTGATGAAAGTGTGTAAACAGTAGCTTTTAGTATTGTGCTTTACTGCTTTAGTACGATTCTCACCGTTCTACTAAAATAGAATCGCTTTTTATTTTTGTTCCGAGCATTTGTCGAGTTTGGTTTCGAGTGGTACTAATGTACTCTCCGAGGGCAATAAGATAATCTAAGCCAACCATAAGCGTTTGATTGCTACTGTGGACGGCATAAGTATTTGTTTTGTACAGTCTTGTCTTTACATAAATATGTCATCATTTCACAAATAATTATTACGGTCCTGTTTCCGTAATAGTCCGTAATAATTATTTATTAGATTAGTCCGAAAAAGACCCTAGCTTATCAAATGTTGTGTTGATATAAAGAGGCGACAAAAGCCTGCTCACTCTTGTACTGTTAGATAATTATTAGCTAGACTAGAAGGGTTAGCAGGCGTAGGACCGACATCATAGCACTGGTAATATTACTCCTTTATAAAAAAAATGTTACATTTGATTTCGGCATATTCGGATGAATTTTAGTCGGTCTATACTCATTTGTGGATAGAATAAGTCTATCTACTTATCCTTCCTTACCCCACAGAAACTAAATTAGTGATGAAATTGTGACAATGTCCTCTGTTAGGTATTAGCTATAAACTGGGATATCTCACAGGACATAGAGCGTTCAATAGGCTAAGATCGGGAGTATGCAACGGGAGGTGCACCAGGATAATTGACTACGGGATAATAACTCAACCGCACCTAACAAATTAATATATTATAAATTAATATAAAGCGTGTGATAAAATCAAACAGTCGCCTCTCCTGATTGAAGTTGCCTAAATTGGCTTGACATGTGTCTATTTACTTATATTTCGAAACTCCACATAAAAATTGTATATAAGATGTCCGTTGATAGGCATATACTGTGTATACTGGTTTAATAATAGACATTAGTTAGACATCAATGAAGATGACGAAATATTTTCAATCTAATCCTGGTGTATTCTTTTTTTATAAAACTATTTTAACAAATGAACTTGCAGTTTACCAGATGATAAGTGGCTTCTGCAGTCCATAGTAAGATAACAGCATATATACGTCCCACCGCTGGGCACAGGCCTCCTCTCACTCTTGAGGGAGTTTTAGGGCAAGGAAAAGGGAAGTGGTCTGCCGCGCTGCTCCAATGCGTGTTGGTGGACTACACATGTCTTCGAAATTGGGTATCTTATTATAAAAATTAATAATTTATTTTCCTTTTAGTATATTTTGGCGAGTATTCAGGCAAAACAGTTGAATAAGATCTTCTATGATATGGGGCGAATTGGATCACGTCGTACGAGACGAACTAGATCACTACGAATTAATTTTTCTCACATTATCGTAGTTATCTATCCAATTTGTTTGTTGTTGTAGATGGTTCGCAGATATATGAGGAATACCAAGCAAGGTCAGTGGAGTCCTGAGACTATGGTGAAAGATGCTGATGAAGTCTTGACCAAAAAACTAACCATGAGTCGGGCAACTGAGGTACTTATACGGAGTGCCGTTCATGAATTTGCAAAGGAGAGTCACATTATCCAGGGGCATAATGCATCGAGGCGGACAACAGACGATAGATGAGCATAATGAAAAAACGCTCGCTGTCCATAGCCAGTCGTAGGTATCACACCAAAATCGAAATATGTCGTTGAATTTGCGGAATGTTAACATATTAAACATAATTTCAAAAAAAACCGGTGGGATGGCAAAAGAGGACTGGTTTCATCGATTCATGAAACAAAATCTACGATTACGTATTTGCAAGCCGGCAGGTCTATCTAGAGCAAGAGTTAATGGAATAAAAAGAGAAAAAGTGACAGAATTTTATACAACTTTAGAAAAAGTCATAAACGACAACAATTTAATAGGTAAACTCGAATGTATCTACCATAGATATAATAAAGAAGGTATCTACAATGTAGACGAAACAGGAATTCCACTCAACAATCGCCCACCCAACGTTGTTGCGAGGAAAGGGTCGAAGGATGTTGTCAGCATGAAGAGTGTAGAACGAGGCGAAAATGTGATTCTTAGCTTGTATGAATGCTGCAGGATAGTTTATTCTACCGTGTGTGCTTTTTAAAGATGTACGGAAACGAGATGATTTTATGATAGGAATGCCTTCTGAAACCGAAGTATCCATGACAGAAAAGGGTTTGATAACAGAAGATGTATTAAAGTTTTGGTTAGAACATTTATATCAATACCGAGCTACAGGTAAAGTTATTTTGATTTTGGATTGGCACGCATCTCACACCAGCTAATTTTTAGTAGATTTGTGTGATTCATTGGAAATTGAACTTGTTCTTCAAACACACTTCACATGCTCTACAACAGCTCGATGTAACGTTTTTTATGCAATATAAATGTTATTACAACCAACAAGCAACTACGTGGCAACACTCTCATTCAAGCAAAGGATTTACCAAAGTCGCCTTTGGCAAAGAATATATACACTACGCGAACCTTTGGTGGAATATGCAAACAGGCAGCTTGGAATAAGGCTGCTACTGTTGGAAATGCCACCAAAGGTTTTGAAAAAACGTGAATATACCCATAAATGTTATTGTGATACCAAACTACAAGTTTATTGGAGATGAAGAGGGAATGTTCGAAAATATGAATTCGATAACACCTGCTAATGAACAATAGTTGGACTTAACACCGCCATCCACATGTACACAATAGGTTGATGATGCCTTGCCATCGACAAATTCGCAGCAGTTGGAAGTATCACAACAATCAAAGTATCAAATCAATTTAGACAAAGCAGAACTTGCTTACAAAGAAATTATAAAAGAAATCATCGCCTCAATGGAAGAAATATCTCTACGAAAAAGATGTAAAGATGAAGGCAAATTTAGATAACAAAAACTTGGTAGTTAATAAGAATGTAAAAGACAAAGAACAGCAATATTAAACGAAAAAAAAGGAACACCAGGGCTAAAAATAAAAAATAAAACAGCATCGAGAGACTGGCCTTGCATTTATTGTTATGAAAAGTTTATTCATCTACCGTCGGAAAATTGGATACAGTGCAATTCTTGTGAAGAGTGGTGCCATGGACTTACATATACGTGTGATTTATGTGCTTTGTGATCACTGATCTCATAATTTGGGATGTTACTTAGTTTTTAACTAACTTTTATTGAAATGTTTTGATTTAATTGAGATTTTTATTAAGGTTTTTGTTTTATATATGATATTTCTTATTTTTTTTCTTTTTTGTATTTTTATGGAAGAAAGTGTAAGTTAAATTTAAGTTTAACATTGCTTAGTTGTGCTTTATTACGCAACCATGTAATGATGTGAATAAAAATAATGTTTTAAACAAATTCGTTGTTATTTTTAATGCTTCAAGAAAAATTTATCCGATTCACCTCAGTCTACCATATAGTGCATTGGGGTAAGATCGGTGATGGGGTAAGACCGTAAAATTCAAATTTCCGGTGAATTATGCTATATTTTTGAAAGCTAGCAATATGGTACAAGACTCCATTTTATTCTGCCCCGACCCCAAGTTTCAGCCAGTCGCTCCGAAAAGTAGGGCGTGTGCTGCGCAGTATTTTATAAAACAAGGTAATTTTTGAATTTTTTCGTCTGTCCGGTCTTTCCCTATCACTTTTATTTGCGATTTTTAGCGATGTCCGGTCTTCCCCTTGATGGCCAATTCTTCATCATGCATATAAAAAATTATGCCTTGTCTTCGCACACGTTTTAAGCAGAAACTGTTGAGTTTTGAAAAGTAAAAGCTTCTTGTAGCTAAATTACATGTAACCATTAACGATTTGCGCCATGTTTCAGAAATCTGACGTATATGGATGTCGAGAAAATAAAGTTTTTGCCAGACTCTTTTAACTAGTCGAAAATCCGTCCGGTATTGCTCCAACGCTTATATATATTTTTTTTATTTTTCGGACATGCAAGTTTCATTACGACGATTTTCCTTCATCACAGTCCATGTCCATGTACACCTGTAAGCAACTTCGAACAAAAAAACCTATAAATGCGATTTCACGCACTATAATTTGGTAGCAGAAATAGTTAACAGAGCACCTAACCAGAGGAATCTCAGGCAGAAAAGAAGTCCTATCACCTAGAGAAAAGTCTTAATAGTGTTGCGCGCCACAGTTGATGGCACTAACGCCATCTGGTATCAAGTATCAGAAATAGGAGTGTCATGATCTTTCTAGAACTCTCCCAACAGCGCCATCTAGTATCGAATAGAAGAATTAAGCTTTCTAGAAAAGTCCACACTCGAACTTTCTGCACTTAGTCGATCGGGACCGGTATTGTCTGGAAAATTCTGGATGTTTCGGCGAAAAAGGCCAATTTAAAGCCGTTGAAAGCCGCAATCGGGGCAGTATTGAACTGGCGATACGAGCGAAGCTTTCGGAGTGAAATAAAGTGAACTAAAGTGTTAAGTGTGAAATATAATCATTAATGTGATTTAAGTTTTAGATTTAAGTGTCACGAACCCTAAACTCGTAACAATAGGTACCTAGTTCACCATCTTTACGCATCCTACCACTAATTAA
The DNA here is from genome assembly GCA_907164705.1 of Parnassius apollo. Lineage (NCBI taxonomy): Eukaryota > Metazoa > Arthropoda > Insecta > Lepidoptera > Papilionidae > Parnassius > Parnassius apollo. The sequence continues at coordinate 3,134,742 of CAJQZP010001679.1, forward strand.
AAAAAGTTTACGTATCTGACAAACTAACTAAATTCCAAACCAATATCACAATTACAGAACATAATGAATAATATTGTCTAGAATTATTGACACTAACACTATCGTCAGTTTACAAATGGCGCGGCGTGTAGAATCTAAAAATATTTAGACATGGGGCGCAGAGGTTGTCGGCTTCACCATCGCTACGCCTCGCCGAGCCCCACATGTATAATACATCATAACAACCGCGGCACGGAGCTACGCAAAAAGTTCAAATAAGCAATGCAAATGTATTTCGCCGTAACCTTGAATCGGGTGACCGTATGCAAACACACTGGCGCCAAACAGGCACTCTTCTATGTTGAAATAGAAAGCACTGATCAATTTAAAAAGAGGAATTGATGGTCCTCAGTTACAACAACATTAATGAAGCACAACATGAAAAAATAATTATTGTTAAAATTACTCTCGCAAATATATTTCATTAAAATTTCCTAGAGATTACTTGAATATTATCATTTTGTTATCAATGAATAGGTGTCTAATATCTATGTTTTATTTTTACGAGTTATTTACGATTTGTTAGTGTAGTAGTAGTTAGGTTCTATGACTAAATATCACTTTGTTTTTGTAGTTTCTTATTTTTTTTTATCAACGAATAATAAGCAAAGACAAAGGTCCTATAGATCATGTCATGAGAATAATAAAATAAACGCTCCGATAAATAATATTTTTTTAATATGTCGTAAGAAATAAAGATTTGATTAATTAATTTCTGTAGGAATTATGCGTAGATTTTGAACTACTAGTAGAAACTTTAGTACAGAATAAATAATAGTGCTCCGTAGCGTTAGTAAGAAAGCTTAGTTAATCAATTGCTTTCAATTATTTGTTGTAGCACCTAGGTAACATTCGGAACAATAAATAATAATTTTATCGCATTTTTTCTATAATATAATAGATAAAAGTAACTCAATCTAACAACACATGAATTATAAAAATTAGTATTTCTAGTGTATAAAAAATTAAAAGTCCCTATTTTGAAAGTTTTACTCGTATTAATGGAGGACACACACGGTTAGTTCAAATGATCATTCCAACTGATCAGTTCAAACTAGGACTGTTGATATTTTTTTAAATATCGGATTTTCGATATATCGATATTTATAAATATACCAATATCGGAGTTTTATATATAAGTTTATTTATCAATATATCGAAAATCCGATATTTTAAAAAATATCAACAGTCCTAGTTTGAAATGATCAGTTGGAATGATCAGTTGAACTGACTGTGTGTGTCGTCCATGTTTAATCACAATTACTCCCCTATTACTTTTTTCACATTTATATTATTCACGGAGATTTCTCTATAACAGCACCGGATCTGGGTCGTAGCTCTGTCGCTTACTACCCCATGTCACCTTTTGTATGTCGTAAGAAGCGATGCAGGAAACCTGAAAGAGGAGATGGACAGCAGCATCTCACTGACAGTACGTTTGCACTGAGAAACATTCAAAACGTAAGGTTTTGAAACAAATCGCAAAAAATAAATCACACAACATGTTTTGATGATGGTGGCGTTCGCACTCACAAAAACTGTGTAAGATTTTCAACAGATATTCAAACTTATCTTTCAACATGATAATATTTCTACAAATTTGTTATTAAACATTTTGTTTTTGTAGTTATAACGATATAATATAGTTTACTCTTAAAAGTCCGAGGTCTCCATTTGGATCCTTAAAATATGTAATGTACATAAACTGTCAAACACATTTTACTACAACATGTTCTTTGACTATGCAAACGCTTTTTGATACATTGACAGAAAACAGTGTTTAAAACATGTTTTTTTGTGAAAATCGCGTCAGTGCAAACTCACGGTGATAACAACTCAAAATATTAAATACTGCGGTTACCAGCAAATGCAGAGAATAATGTTGTTCTGGCCGATGTAGACGAAGTCCAAATGATGTTGAAACCTCAAGAGATATTTTTGTGCCATAAGTGAAAACATTAATATAAGAGGCAAACGGGGCTTTACTAGGCGTTAAAAATTACAATTTTCTCAGAGATGACACCTATCTCCTATCAAGATAAACTCGGAAAAAAAATTGGGCACCGTAATGCTGACATGCATCCAATTCGTTGTAACCGTTCCCCCATAACAAATTAGATAATATATGTGTATTATTTATCACATACGAGTATAACAGCTTCTAAAGTCTTAGCCCCGACCTAGAAGCTATTGTTAAATTATTTTATTGTGTTTAAATTTTGGATTCAACTCGGCTGGCGATCGTTTGTAATTGATAATTTAAATATAAGTTCGTAATTCAGTAACTGATATAGCCCAACGGATTAGTAAACTGAAGTGCCAATGGACCGGCCATATAGCTCGAAGAACCGAGAACTGATGGGGAAGAAAAGTTCATGAGTGGCAGCCTCGTACCGGCAGACGAAGTGTTGGGCGTCCTCGCTCTAGATGGAGGTGGAGCGACGACCCGATAAGACATGCAGGAAGGCATTCCTTGAGGGAGGTCTTTGTTCAGCGGTAGACTTTGTATTGAGTTAATGAATATATTCATCATCATTGATCATTATTGCCTTTCGCAAGTCCACTGCTGAACATAGACCTTCCACACGGAATGCCATAAATCACGGTTCGGAGCCACCTGCATCGATCGACACTCTGCATATCTTACCAAGTCGTCACTCCATCTACTCGGGGGCCGACTAGATGAATATATTATGCGGATAATAATATACTCGCTGCCAAAATGAACATATAAACATGTAAACATTACCGCTACTAATAATCCTATTATTGGAAATAAATGTGATTGATGCCGTCTGGTGACGGCATATGAGTTCATCACCTCGTTTGGCCTCGTGGATGTCCTAAGAGGTGACCAGAAAATTTTAAAATCATATGACCTCCGTTAAGTGGCGGTGTAATCATCTCGTTTATGACACTGAGTACACTGGTAACGCTGAGCTGAGTTAAAAGTGCGTACGTTTGGTACTACGAATGTAGTCCACCTGCGAGATGACTTTGTGTGTGAATAGTAAATTCTCTCTTAAATAGGAAAGGATTATACACAGCAGATATTTATGGCACGAGAACAAGAGGAAGGGAAAAGTAAATGAGGAGACAAAATTACTTTTAAAATTGAACAGAAAATAACGATAAGTGGATACTGCGGTCCATTGAATCAAAATGCACATGAGTTGTCATCACTGAGCAATGAGATGGAATGCCTCATATCTGATTGTTCTTGCGGAAGTACACGGTAACTGGTTTCGAACGTGAAGACGATCGCAATTCAGGGGGCCAATGGAAAATCAGCGTTAGGTTTCCAACTTGACATCATGCTGAATTGGTTCCTAAATTTTGACATCACCATGAGGCACTAGTTTTAAGAATATATATTGTGAAAAATGTTTTCCTAATTTTAATTGGTTGTTTGTTTGTTCTTGAAATTGTTTTGTTTTTGTTTCTGTGTTCTGGTGACTTGTGTGTATGTCAAAAATAAATATTTTTTCATCTTCTTCTTCTTCTTCTTCAGTAAAAAAGGTCGACTGTTCTCTACACTCACCACATGAAACACAACAGCATTAAGGCGGTGGTCTCCTATAAACGCTATCGGCCGCTTACAGCGTCACGCCGTACGCCGCGTTACGATGCTTACTATAGAAATGTACTGTTGTGGTCTCTTAGGCGGTGGTCTCCTATAAACGCCATCGGCCGCTTACAGCGTCACGGCGTACGCCGCGTTACGATGCTTACTATAGAAATGTACTGTTGTGGTCTCTTAGGCGGTGGTCTCCTATAAACGCCATCGGCCGCTTACAGCGTCACGGCGTACGCCGCGTTACGATGCTTACTATAGAAATGTACTGTTGTGGTCTCTTAGGCGGTGGTCTCCTATAAACGCCATCGGCCGCTTACAGCGTCACGCCGTACGCCCCGTTACGATGCTTACTATAGAAATGTACTGTTGTGGTCTCTTAGGCGGTGGTCTCCTGTAAACGCCATCGGCCGCTTACAGCGTCACGCCGTACGCCGCGTTACGATGCTTACTACAGAAATGTACTGTTGTGGTCTCTTAGGCGGTGGTCTCCTATAAAGGCAATCGGCCGCTTACAGCGTCACGCCGTACGCCGCGTTACGATGCTTACTATAGAAATGTACTGTTGTGGTCTCTTAGGCGGTGGTCTCCTATAAACGCCATCGGCCGCTTACAGCGTCACGCCGTACGCCGCGTTACGATGCTTACTATAGAAATGTACTGTTGTGGTCTCTTAGGCGGTGGTCTCCTATAAACGCCATCGGCCGCTTACAGCGTCACGCCGTACGCCGCGTTACGATGATTACTATAGAAATGTACTGTTGTGGTCTCTTAGGCGGTGGTCTCCTATAAACGCCATCGGCCGCTTACAGCGTCACGCCGTACGCCGCGTTACGATGCTTACTATAGAAATGTACTGTTGTGGGCTCTTAGGCGGTGGTCTCCTAAAAACGCCATCGGCCGCTTACAGCGTCACGCCGTACGGCGCGTTACGATGCTTACTATAGAAATGTACTGTTGTGGTCTCTTAGGCGGTGGTCTCCTATAAACGCCATCGGCCGCTTACAGCGTCACGCCGTACGCCGCGTTACGATGCTTACTATAGAAATGTACTGTTGTGGTCTCTTAGGCGGTGGTCTCCTATAAACGCCATCGGCCGCTTACAGCGTCACGCCGTACGCCGCGTTACTATGCTTACTATAGAAATGTACTGTTGTGGTCTCTTAGGCGGTGGTCTCCTATAAACGCCATCGGCCGCTTACAGCGTCACGCCGTACGCCGCGTTACGATGCTTACTATAGAAATGTACTGTTGTGGTCTCTTAGGCGGTGGTCTCCTGTAAACGCCATCGGCCGCTTACAGCGTCACGCCGTACGCCGCGTTACGATGCTTACTATAGAAATGTACTGTTGTGGTCTCTTAGGCGGTGGTCTCCTGTAAACGCCATCGGCCGCTTACAGCGTCACGCCGTACGCCGCGTTACGATGCTTACTATAGAAATGTACTGTTGTGGTCTCTTAGGCGGTGGTCTCCTATAAACGTCATCGGCCGCTTACAGCGTCACGCCGTACGCCGCGTTACGATGCTTACTATAGAAATGTACTGTTGTGGTCTCTTAGGCGGTGGTCTCCTATAAACGCTATCGGCCGCTTACAGCGTCACGCCGTACGCCGCGTTACGATGCTTACTAATGCTAAGTTGCTATTTTACGTTGGTATTCGGTGAGAGCGAGTCTTTCCCGGTTGAGGCGACCCGTTCGTAGCTACAATGTAGCTACAGCCTGGCTCTACCACGTCGTATCAGCTAGTAGACGTTCCTACACTTCGTGTTATTGAGCCCAAAACTATTAATTCAGTACCGAAAACTCAGTCATAATAAATCTCAGTCGAATAACACCACCACGTATACTTCGTTTTATGTATGTCATTATGTACCAACAGAATCGCAAAAGGCGCAAGATAGCTTTCTAACTTCAAGAAGTAATTATTTATTCTGTGGTAAGAGTGACAGTTGAGCACACACCTGATCGTAAATGGATGCTATGGCAAATAGACACCTACATTCATACTTGACAAAGAATCAAAATGCTTATTATGCGCTGTCAGCTGTCACCCTCATAGACCTGTGGAGCGATACGAAAGCTTGTTATTATTCTATGGTAGAAGTGTTATAAAATGAGTACTTATTTTTTAAGTTATGCGATACACCACGAAAGGCATGATGATGTAATTTCAAACAATGACAATACAAAGTAAACAATGGCTACGCTCCGTACATATTTGCGTAATTTAAATTAAAATCTGTTAGGGTACGGCCGGAGTGGGGCGTTCGGTGAGCATGACAAAACACAGTCACAACTCACAATATTATAATATATTACTTGAACTTCAGTGACGGTCACTCGAATAGAGTAAATCACGCACTTCAGACCCCGCCGAACACTCTCCTCTCATGCGTCAGGTTTAGGCTTGTCGTTTATTACACAAATCAACCTTACTTCACGACGATAATTCATAAATATATTTTTGTTGTGTGTAAATTTACATAAGCACTTGTGATAAACGGATTAGTAAGCTGAAGTGGTAATGGGCCCGGTCATATAGCTCGAAGAACTGACAACCGATGGGAAAAAAATACTCCCGAGTGGTAGCCTCGTACCGGTAGAAGTAGTGTAAGGGGACCCCCTAGTAGATGTAGTTACGACCTGGTAAGACATGCAGGAAGTCGATGAATTCAGGTGGCTTAGGAGAGTGCCTTGTGGCATTCCTGGGGGAGGCCTATGTTCAGCAGTGGACAAGTGAAGAGCTGTAATAATGATGATGATGACTTGTTGTAAAATGACAATCGAACTTACAGTCCATCAGTAAATGGCTGCTGGAGCGCATGTGACAAGGGCAACCAACTTCAAACAAAGAATGCTACCAGATACGTTGGCACCTCTGAGAACTAAGATGGAATACCTCACAGCCTGTTATTGTACCGGATCTCTATACCTCTCCAACCAAAACATAATGGTGCAAGCGCTGCTATATGCCGACAAAAATAAAAAACGTAATTCCTACACAGTCGAACTTCTTGGCAGCAAAATAGTCCTTAAGTAATGAATACCTAAGTCTGATATATTGATTTAAACTACTTTTACGGATTTTATTGCGTTTAATTTTAATTATTTTTAATTCCCGACGTTTCGGGTGCTTTCCAGCCATGGTCACAGGGGACTGAGATGACTGACGTCCCGATGTAATTATGAAACCCGGAGTACCTTCAGCTTTTTTAATTATTGTTTATGGTCCGATCTATGCAAAATGAACTGACTGTGTCTTGAAGTTTTACAGTGGTATGCTTGGGTTTAGTTTTAATTTTATTGATTATAGGGTCCCAAGCAGGTGGTAGTACCCAGCCTCCTTCTCTATTGAAATTAGGATGTTTTTTAATTTCAATAGCCTCGCGTATCATCCTTGGTAGGAATCGATGTTCTTTCGCGAGGATTTGTGGCTTATCAAATCTGAAGTAATGGCCATCTAGGATATGAACCGTCGGGAATTAAAAATAATTCAAATTAAACGCGATAAAATCTGTAAAAGTAGTTTTAATCAATGTGTAGTGTTCGCGTTAATATAAGAAATCATTAAGTCTGATATAATTCAAATTTTATGTTATTGATTCATATGATATTGTCGGCATTGAATGAAATCTCTCGGCATCGGATCTCGATGCAATTCTTTATTGGTAACTGGTGTCGTTTTGAAATTAACATGGATGGTAAATAAAAGTCAACTGAAAGAGCTATGTAGCAAAACCATAAACAATTTTATTTTCGTTTTATTGTCGTAGTTGTGTTTTAGTTTTTAACTTAATTCTTGTTTATTTTTATTCTCTTGCTATATAGTATATATGTATTTCATATACAAGAGACGACAAGAGAACACGCAGTCAGACTACTAATGATAAGTGCCATGGACACGGACATCTATCCTTGAATAAGAATCAAAATGCAGATGTCATTGATTTATATGTTACACTAGATAAGTAATTTCCGCGCCAAAGCGTTGTCACTTCACATAAGGCCACAGCCTTATACTCAGCGAACGTCGGTTCAGTGTTCAAGGTGACGCCGTCCGAGTTAAGCCGAACGATTCACAACAAAAAATGGGTAAATGCGTAGTGAAAGAATGCGTTTCAAGGTCACAAAAACATAATAAATCAAGCGGAATCACTTTCCATACGTAAGTTTTAATTTATATATTCATATTAACGTTTAAAACACTAAAAAATTAAATAAAATATCGAATATTGCAATTTAGGTTCAATGTTGCCACTTTTCCGCCTTTGTGATTTTTCCACATTAATGGGAGACTGTATAATTTATGGAATAAGTTAATTTTGTTTTAAAATAAACAAGTAAAATTGATTGCTTAAAAATAAAAACTATGTTTCAACCTTTATACAAAATAATTATTCTTATTTTATTTTATTCATGAATTATCTATTAAATATATTTTACTACCTTATATCTTATATTAATAATTTTATATTAATTAAAATTTCATATAAATTTTATATTAATTATATTTCACTACCTATTTTATATTACTTGATTTATTAGTACAGTAAAAAATATTTATAAAAATATGTTTTATTTCATCATTATGTACTTCTAACTCATCTGATAAGCTTTGTATTCTTTTTTTCTAAGGGGACGCAATAAAGATTTTAAAATAAAATATACTTTCTTAATATAAAAACAATTAACTGAAGCTTAAAAAAAACTCATTTTTATTGCGTATTTTAGGTAAAATTTTATATAGTAAGCCACACCAACCCGCCATTGCATGTTTGTGTTTCTATCTTTATCTAATTTTAGCGACGATATTGTTTACGTAACTTGTGTAAGTGAGATAGATATATGTTTATTTAAAATTGTTATTAGTTTCAAAGCTACGTCGTCGCGTTTGGATAGTGGTTACACATTTTTCGACGCGCGGTAATGTGGTTTGCTCCTCTACAGATGTCTTTATAACCACTGAGGACTAACATGAAATGCCTCGTACCAAACTAAAAGAGTCTTCGATTCTTACCACTTGCAATACGAAACACAGCAACATTATGCTACTATTTCAATTTAGTATTCTATGTAAGCACGATTCTTTCCCGTGTCCAGCCGACTCGTCTACAGTAATAAATACAAATAGCTACAGCATGGCTTTACCGCGTAATAATAGGATCGACAGATGCAAGACACCATAATCGAATTTGTAGTGGATCGATATATTGATGTTCGTGATTAGAGACGGGGTAAAAATAAGTAGGTACAAAAAAATGGCTTCAGATAACCACGGAGGACTAACATGAAATGCCTCGTTCCAAACTAAAAGAGTCTTCGGTTCCTACTTCTTGCAATACGAAACACAGCAACGTTATGCTACTATTTCAATTTAGTATTCTATGTAAGCATGATCCTTCCCTGGTCGAGCCGACTCGTCTACTCACAATAATCGAATTTGTAGTGTTGTTATATTGATGTTCGTAATTAGAGACGGGGCAAAAATGGTGCACGTCGTAAAAAAAATGGCTTCAGTTAAATAGTAAACCATGATTAAAGATTCAGTTCTGGTACACTAGTAAGACATTCCCGGACGCTGTTTATCTTTAACAAGTCTAATCGAAGCTAAGGCCATAAGCTCAGACGGCAGTACTCAAACCACTAATCACTACAGCAGATAGTTACCACCGTACCACGACAAGATTCTGCGGTAATGCTAATACCATGTTAATGTTATTAATGACATTGTTTGGTTAGAAATACTTCAAATACTGTTTGAAGCAAAACGTGACTCTCTAAATGCGCAAATGCGATTAGTAAACAATCTAATAATGGTCACAGCTAAATTCCACAACGCTTTACATTGAATTAACATCCATTGACACTTTTGTTATGGAAAGAAATTTATATGATGAAGGACACTGGCAATGAAATAATACGATTTCAATTATCGTGAGTTCGCAATGTCACGCCTTCAGGCCTTGACTTCAATATTTAACAGATTAACTCATAGCATTTGCTACACTTGAATTCATTTCACATTTAACGGTGTGAACTCAGCCACTTGTTGTTTTGGTAAGCACATTTAGAAAGAAACTTAATAAGATTCTTAGATTCAAATTTGGTACTCCAATTATATACAAAGCTTACAATATCAAAAGTAATGTAAAGAGTCCTTCTAAAATAATAAAAATTTTATATAAAAATATTTTTAAAATTCCTCTGCTTAATAAGGACCATCTTTTCAGGCGGAAAAAATTTGCCGTAATCATTCATGCTCCAGATCAGATAAGAGTCATGCTGTCTGTGTCAATCTGCCTAATTTTGGCGGTGGCATTGCCCGATGTGTCGCACATTTTATCCAGCTTCCAGTCGCCGGTCTCAATATTTTACGTCTGTTATCTGAAATACCGTGTATTGTGGCGACATCAGAAAATCCACTTCTCCATATCATCCGTGGGTATCGTAGGAATCGACTAAGGGAAACAAACCTCAATGGTCTGGATGAATGATGATGAATGGTCCGCAGCATGTTCCTAATAACAACTAAAAAAATTAAAAATAAACTGCTTGCCAACCCGCTTGATAGATATATACTTTTACAATACTTACAAGACAGATAATTACAATTACAATACTCTTTATTGTACACCAACAAAACATAAATATAACAAATAATGAGGGAAAAACAAAAGGCGGTCTTATTGCCACATAGCAATCTCTTCCAGACAACCCAGAAGAGGAAATTAATAAAAATAAGATTAACGGGTAGGGTGCACTAAATTAGACAAAAAAAAATACAACTTATATACTATAAAATGACAACATACCAGTGTAAGGTGTACCCGGTTGACCGAGCTTTGCTCGGTATTTTTCTTTCGGTTTTTTTTTAATTCGTGTGTTTTGGAAATTATATTTAGATACAAATTACATACTGATGAAATACAAATAATATTTTTTGATCTTAGCGACATAATAGAAAAAACTGAACTGGTTATTTAAATAAAAAATCATGAGTGCAATTAGTTTAATTTAAATTGTCGTGTTGTTTAAAATACTAAAAAAAGGGCACGAAAAAATAGATTTTCTCAAAAAAGAAAGGAACTTGAAAAAAAAATTTTAAAAAGCCGGTCGGTCGGTCGGTCTGGGCTCGAACCATGGTATTACGTTTTGTGACCGCCCAATATACCAATTAAGCTATTTGTAATCATTATAAACTGTCGAAATTTACTTTCTTATTCTAACGATATTGTAGCAGTTTTTAATTGCCTAAAACACGGACAAAAAGACATTTTCTAAAAATAAATCCTAGCTAGATCGATTTATTGCCCCCCGAAACTTTTATGAAAATCATTGGAGCCGTTTCCGAGATTCCGATAATATATATATATATATATATATATATATATATATATATATATATATATATATATATATATATATATATATATATATATATACAAGAATTGCTCGTTTAAAGGTATAGGATTAGTGACCATAACTAAGAAGAGGAAAGAGAGAGGAGTTAAAGAGACAAATAGTGTTCCTTAATTTATTTCTTGAACACATTTAATGATTGAGCACTTTTAATGGACTGGGGTAAGGAGTTCTAGAGTCTTACTCCAATAACAGCAAAAGATTTATCATAAAATGTCGAGGAGTGTACAGGACATTGGAGCAAAAGGTTTTCTTTGGACCGTAAGGAAAATCGTGACAAGAGCTAAGAAATTTAAAACGTTCTTTTAGATAAGGAGGACTTGATACATTAAATAAAACTCAGTAGGGCGCAGAAAGTATATGAGTATTCCGACGAAGACGGATTGGGAGCCACTTGAGTTTAGTGCGGTATTCCGAGACATGGTCATATTTACGAAGCCCAAATATGAACCGTATACAGAGATTTTGGAGTCGCTCAAGTTTATTAAGTTGCTCCTCGGTGATATCAAGGTAACAAATGTCAGCATAGTCGAGGATAGGGAGTAGCAAAGATTGTGCAAGCGTAATTTTACAGATATAGGGTAATGGATGCACTTTGTGCTTACTATTTTCACTTAGAAGTTAAGATTTTAAAATTTGTTTTTATGGTAGAGTCCACAACCCCATATCAGCCCATGAGTACCTTTAAAGGCAACGGAGGGAAACTAAAACTGGAGTTGGGCAGCAGCATTCCGCTGATAATGACTCACCTGACCGCCGAGCTTTGCAACTAAGTCAAATATGAGCCAATCTATGGGGGAGACCTCAGATAAGCAGTGGAGTTTGATAAGCTGAAATTAATGAATCAATCAAAGTTTATTCCTATAAAACTCAGTAACTTAGTAGGGAGAGCGGTGCTTCACAATACTGACACCCTCCTCCCCCCGCAGCCACTCCACCACCGCATCAACGGTGCGACCCCGTTAGAGTAGCGAAGGATAAGACGAGTGACGCATCGCCATACCAACACTCTTCTCCTCCCGCGACTCCACCCCGGCTGCAGCGATAGGGGGAGAGGACACCCATCTCATCAACGTCCACCGACACACATCCGAATAGGTCTCGCCAAACCCACTCGGAGTGGCCACCTCGGACCCACCCTATACCACGGGCCAATCAAGTGGGTTCCTCTTTGTTCTGCAGGCGACCAAGCCATGGCTACTAGGCCACCCGCCAAGACAAGGCTGGAACCCGTTCGGGGGGCGGACATAGATACCTACATCTATCCCCGGTTAGAATCCGAATATAGAAGCGTTATCTCACCTAAAAACTTCTCTACACTCACCATAGGAGAGACAGCATGAAGCTGCCACCTTACGCTGCTATTTTGCGAAAGTGTGATCTTTCCCCGGTTGAGCCGATCCATTTATGCTGCAGCCATAAAATAGCTAGAGAGTGGCTCTACCATGTAAAGAACTTTAAATACCACTTCGGTTATTACACAAAGCTTTTTCTATTAAGAACTATTAATAGCTGTAACAAAATCACAAAGTTGTATTAAACTTTTTATTTCAACTTCAAAAGTGTTCTTCCTCTAATGATACAATCATAATACCTATGAGTATTTCAAAGTATGCGATTAATCAACGTCATAAAAACCGTTCCGCTCTAGCGCTTATGCGATAAACAAAAGAAATTATTTGAGTTCAAACAAAGAAATATACAAGTGCATTGTTACCTCTAAAGATTGATTGTTTATATAGAATAATATAGTACAAGTGCATTGTTACCTCTAAAGATTGATTGTTTATATAGAATAAGGGTAACAAATGGGCACACAGTTCACCTGATGGCAAGTGAGACCCTTTTTACTGGAAACGAGGCATTCCATCTCAGTCCTCACGGGTGACAACGCATCTGCATTTTGATTTTTAATGGAGGATAGATGTAGATGTCTATGGGCCGCAGCAACCACTTACCATCAGGTGGACTGTGTGCTCGTTTGTCACCCTAATCTATAAAAAAAAAAATAAAGTGGATGCAGAGGTCCATATATACGTACAACCATTCTGAATTAAAAATCAAAATGTAAATGACTAGTCATCATTGAGAACTAAACTAGAAAGTCATGTTACCAGTAACAAGGGTCTCCGGTTCTCTACACTCACCGTACAAAACCCAGCAGCAACAAGCTGTTATTTTAGGCTGGTAATCTGTGAGATCGTAATCCTGTCGAGCCGACCCATTCGTGCTACAACCATAATATAGCTGCAGCGAGGCTGTACTACGTATAGCAGAACGTAACAAAAAATTATGATTGAAAGAGATAAAGCCCCGTAGCATGTAATTCTACGACTATCTTACACGTCAAACTAAAACAATAGTATCACAAAGCCATCTATGCAAACATGGCTGTAGTTTTTGAGTTACAAGAAAGTGTATTAACCGGATGAGCATATTACCTTCACGTACTATTCATTGAGCTACTTAAGACGACTTAAAATAAAAATAAAAACTTTGAACGGTTCATAAAAAGTTAAACTGGTATTTTTCTATAAAGAGAAGTTTCTGTGCATTTAATTTACTGCAATACGGTTCTTAAAAAGACAGCGAACTTATCAAACTACTGGGTTAGTTTGATAAGTACGCTGGAAATTCGAAGGAGGGTTATGTTTTTCAAGATTGATAAAAAGTTTAAAGTTAAAGTTACAGCCTATATACTTACGTCCCATCGCTGGGCACAGGCCTCCTCTCATTTCTGAGAGGGTTTTAGGTTAAGAAAATATCCACCGAGCTGGCCCTGGCCTTCGAAATATTTTTTTCTTATTTTTCAGACATGCAAGTTTCCTCACGATGTTTCCCTTCGTGGTAAATCAACACCTAAAATTATTATAAATAATTTCATTGGTGCTGGCGGGGATCGAACCCGAGTTGCTCGCGTACTGTGAAATTGACAGCAGCTTAAATGCTGAACTACCACGGCTAATACGGCCACGGCTATTAATAAATTGATAGTAAATATTTATTGGAAACTTGGTCATAAGTTACAAGTAAACTGACTTATTATTCATTGTCCTGTCAAAGTTCAAAACTTCTTCCAAAAAATTTTCATCTACCACTCCTAAAACTTAGAAAATAAGGAAGTATACTATAAAAGCTAAAAGTATTACTATTTGGTGGGAATCTTCTCTTCTGCCCAGGATTCCGTCTGGGTGTAGGTAACAATTTCCGTGGCCAACAACATCGCTTACGGTGCTGTGTTCGGGACTGAAAAGTACAGAGAGCCAGTTAAATAACAGGCCATGATGCATTCCGTCATAGTCCTCAGAGGTGACAACGTATTGGTAGCCTTCTTCATTTGAACTTCGCTGCCCATGGTTTGCAACAGCCACTTACTCATCAGACTGTAAGAATGTAAGTTCGGTTCTTCTTTCAAATTTAAAAAAAAATACAATAAAAAGTAAAATAAGACAAGAGTGCGTCAGGAGAACACGTCCTGCGTTTCGTGGAAGAACGAAGCCGATGCCGCATAGAGGATCCGATCTCTTTACATTTGCAGCGTCTGGAGTCTAAAAGGTCACTGAACTTCAAATCCTACGTACCTACTTCAGGTTCCTGCGAAATACAAAGAGACATTCCTCGCTCCCGATTCCTGGCCCTCTAGGGTAGTAGGTATTTCGCCGATACTGGGACGCTTCAAAGAAGAAAGTTCCCTAAATAGTGTTATTATTTATATTTTACACATATTTTTAGTTTAAGGTAGATTAATTAATTTTTAAGTCCTTGATACCTGAAATAGTTATTGTATTGTATTGTATTATAATATGAATCATCAATGTGGGAGTAAACATAACTAAAAAAACACAATTCAATAAGTCTACTTGTGTGTATTAAATCCTTCTCCTTTCTTTCATATTTATTTCTAACAAACTAATTGCCTATTGTTTATGATTTAATTTCTTTTTATAGGATAAAGGTGACAAACGAGCACACAGTCCACCTGATGTTAACTGGTTGCTGTGGCCCATAAACATCTACATCTATCCTTGATTACGAATCAAAATGCAGATGCGTTGTCACCCGTGAGGAGTAAGATGGAATACCTCGTTTCCAGCTTTCCAGTAAAAAGGGTATCCGGTTCTCTACACTTACCATACGAAACAGCAGCGATATTTATGCTGGTTTCTATGAGAGCGTGGTTTATTTCTTACCTACGTACATCCTACGCTAGTACTATTATTATTTATTTATTCTATACTATTTCGTTAATTTCCCTTATCTTATCTTTTAAAAAAAATACGATACTTTCACACTAGAAAATTCTCCTGAATCACGGATGTGTTTTGCTTACTTTTTTTATAGAAGTAAATAGTGATAAACGAGAACACAGTCCACCCACATCTATTCTACAAAATGCAGATGCGTTGTCACAATTACCTCCTCAACAATTGCCTCCTTACATTAAAAAAGTGTCTTCGATTCTGTTACCTCACCATAAGAAAAAAAATATCTTTCGCTCATTTGTGCCCCAGCTATAATGCATTAGCGTGGCTCTGCCGTATGATATACATATATATTATATATCATACAATCTTTAATATTGAATTATTTCTTAACTCACTATACGAAGCACAGCATTATTACCTATGCTACTATTTTATGCTGTTATGAGATTTCCACTCGGAAAACTTCCTCGGTCGTCATTTCTTCGAGTGATGTATTTATATTCCATTACAACGTCAGGTGTTGTGTGAGTACGAGTTCGCATACCATCCGAAATCCGAATCAAACACAAAGGAATACAAAAAATTGATCCGCAGGAATACCCCGACCCGATACAATCCCCTGCACAATAATATATGAGCTATAAAAGCCTCTATTGTTCTCAAATGAAACATACTATCTACTTTAACACAATGCAGTTACGTTGATATTTGTTTGTTGGTCGGAAGTCGTAGGTTTTTGTGGCATGCGAATGTTGTCAACCGTACCTACAGGGATTTCGGTAGCAGTCACACTTTTAAGTTAGGAATTAATTCTTTACATTGCACAGTGTAATTCATGTTTTTTTTTTCGTTTATTAAATATAGTATCGAAAAGGACTTAATCTTTAAATATTTTTAGTCATGGATTTTAGTAAGATACAGTTGTATCACACCTACGCGTCTGTAGTAAATTATGAATCCCTAAAACAAATTAATAGATCAATATTTTTATTTATAGAATAAGGGTTACAAACGAGCACACAGTCCACCGGTAGATGACCGGCAGAGGACGGACACCGTACGAAACACATAAATAAGTTGTTTTATGCTGGTATTCTGTGAGAGCGTAATCCTTCCCCGTTCGAGCCGATCCATTCGTGCTACAACCCTAATACACTATAGATAGATATATTTAAACTGCGGCCATAAATGTATCCTTTCTTTCATGCGTAGATTTTTTACATTCTTCCATACATTCCATGGCCCTTTTCTATATAATCAAGTCACTGTAATTTTGTACATGTATCCATTAAAAGTGGCTGATTGTAATTTAATTCGAGCATGGTTACAAAATTTTGTCATAGGATGATGCGGAAAACTTGTTGATTGTTGTAAGTTAATTAATATCATAAGTAAACTAATATTACTATATTTTAATGAAATTAACCCTAATTGGTAATATTATTGGTAATTGTTATGGTTATTCATTTTATATAAGAAACAGAAAATATTTGTTTATGTACCTATTTATTAGCACATACACCTGAGATACAGGTTTATCCTAGTTCAGGTACCTGTTCTTGTAGACTATTTTAAATTAAGACATTGTTTTACAGTTTATTGAAATAAAAATTATTATTATTATAGCTGCAGAGTGTCTCTACCACGTGAAAATATATATTGAGAGTACATGCTGGGTACTGGTCTTCTCTCATTTCTAAGAGGGTTTAAAGGCGAGGAAGTGACCGCCGCGCTGCACTCTACGCTTTGGCGATTCGGACACGCAAGTTTCCACACGCTGTTTTTCTCTACTGCCGAGCACGGGTAAAGGATTTCACGGTACAACGTGGTGCGGCCGGGACACGGGGACACTCGCAAACATCTTAGTTAAAACATCTTTGATCTTAGTATACTTTTTGTATGAAGTGATTCATGCTTGACCGTGGCCCCATCGCGCCCCCTTCGTGCGCAGCCGGGACCCGGCCGGGGCACGGCGTCGAAAATTGAAATGTCGGTGGGTATTGTTTCCCGGCAAGAGCCGGCCCCGACACGTTGTAACATGAACGTGCACGCCGGGCGCCCGCAGGGCCTGTGACTCTGAGGCCTCTGCCTCGAATCTTGCGGGCAGCGGAGCGACGGCGACGGCGGCGCGGGATCGGGGCGGGCAACGCAGACCCGTTCACGAAACTAGCGGGCAGATCGCGCGACACTATAGCGGCGTAGTGATGTGTTCATTTGCGAATGAAATGTCTGAACAACGGCGACAACATCTTTTTGATTCAAATTTATTTCTAAGCTCGATTTACTGTGGTCAAAAGAAGAAGTGAATCCCTACTACTTATAGGGCAAGGAAAAGAAAAGGCGAGTTTTATCGAAATTACGAAGAACAGAGAGAATGTCCCGACAAATTCTACGACTACACCAGAATGAGCGTAGAAACTTTTGACTATATTCTTGAAGCTATCAAGGGCGATTTAGAGTCTGTATCCAGTTCGTTTTTAATTTCTTCTCATAACTGGTTAATTACTCTTCTATTTTTATGGTTCACATCTTTGCTGTTCCATATCGGTGTTCTCTCAAAAATTGCTGAAATAATTTTCTCTTGCACGTCCGAGGACATTTCGAAACGTCACAAAAATTAATTGCGCAGCACTGCAATGCAGACGCGCGGGCGGTCACCGCTTGACTGGAGTACACCTAGCGTTGCCAACTCAACTACTTCAAAATATGCTAGACTGGTGTAAAAAATATGCCAAAAATATGCTTACCTTCTCTAAAAAATGCCAAAAAAAAATGCCAACATAATTAAGAAGTATCAGTATTTATTGAGAAATTAAATCAAGGGAATAGAATATTAAGGTCTTCATCTTCATCAACATCAGCTGATGTGGAAGGCTGAGAGCCGGAGTCGTAATACTCTTTGGTTCCGATACTGCGTAGTACATTGTCTGGAACAGTGTAAGAGTAACAGCACTTTCCTGCTCTTTTTAGGCCGAACCTAACGTACAAAATGGCATTCAGGGTTCTCACCGCCAAACGGTTTCGGAGTTTTGTTTTTACCAGACTCATTTGGCTGAATACACGTTCAACGTCCGCATTTGAATGTGGCAATGATATAAGAGACATTGCAAACTCACATAACTCTGCAAAGGGGTTATTATCAGCTGCATCTTTATATTGCATGACTTCATTCCAGAACTTTACTGTGGAAGTCAAGGATTCCCATTTAATGTGAACTATATTTCTCCATTGAGATACCAGTTTTTCAATCATAGGTGCATTAACTCGGAACTCTTGGGCTATTTCGACAATGGATGGCTTAACTACTTTTAAAGTCTCTTGAACTGAAAACATGGATATCTTCTGAAGTATTTTAAAATTAACCGGTAATCTCGAACGTAGTTCTGTCACAAGTTTCAGTGTGAAATTATTACAACGTTGGCGTAAATAGTTTGCTGCATTAGGCTGAAGATTGTATTCAAGTAATTTGGTCTCAAAAGCATATCCCATGTATGGTTTCGGATCTAAATAGCTTTCTATGTCTTCTGTTAAAATATCTACCCTTGCCGTTGGGTTCAGAATACGCCGACCTATCGATTCCACTAAGCCAATCAAATCATTGTACAATCTTGTTGGGTCAACATCGTTACTTTCAAACAACTTGTTTACCACTTGAACTTCCTGTAAGATAGGTCTTATGTATAATAAGTACAAATGATTCTGTGGATCATTATACATGTTATATAGTATTTCTGCCGTATAGCAGTGTTCATCTCGCCTGGCAATTTCAAACAGGGTTTTTAATTCTATCCATTGATCAAGAATACGGCAGACCGCTGGTTCAATTGATATCCATCGGGTATTGCACATCTGTGGAATTGTCAATGGAACGGAGCCACCGTTGATCGTTTGAAACATGTTTTTGTAAAAGAGTCTTCGGTTTGATGAATGGCTAAACCAGTTATAGGTTTCTCTTATAAGAAATTCAACATTTCTTGGTAGGGTTTCTGCTGAAGCATGAGACATAGCCAACTGTAACGAATGACACACGCAGCGGACTAACACTAAATTGTCATTACCAGTTGCATTTTTCAACAATGCGTGCACTCCACTGTTAGTTCCTGTCATGACCGAAGCGTTATCCGTGCCGATATCGATCAATTTCTTTAAATTTATTTTTATTTCTGCCAACAATCCTTTAATGCCGTTCACTATGCTGACTGCAGTTCCGTCTTCAATCTCAACTAATCCCAAGAATGTGGAAATTATCTTTTTTAATGATCGGCTGAAATATCTTATCGAAACACCAAGCATTTTAAGTACCAATATATCTGTCGATTCATCGATTAAGAGACTGTACTCCTGATCTCCTAAATCTGTCACAATTTCTTGAATGAAGTGTGGTGCCAAAACATTTTTAATAATATTCGTGCATTTGGTTCGATGTAACTTGATGTCGCTGTATTTGCTGTCGACAAATCGGTATTTGCATAGTTCCGATAAATGATCTACAGCCATAATTGCACAGTGCTCGCAAACAAACAAAGCCAGCGAAGATTCTGCTTTCTGGGTATTCAGATCTTTTTTACTTTAGGGAAGTTCATTTTTTTTTGACTCTTCATTGGCTCTATTGCTTTTCTGTGCTTTGCTGATGAAATATGTAGCCTCAAAACAGACAATTTTGCAATCATTTCGCATTTACAATACTTACAGTACGCTTTCGAAGTATCGTTTTCAACGGGCTGCAACCACTCTTTAAAGTCTGCCATTTTCTCCCAGTCTGCCCGGTAATGTTGACTATACTTAGGCACCATAATAAAAATATCAAATTATAAAAAAGGAACACGAAAACACGGATAAGACGAGACGACGATATGAGTGAGTCCACATCCACAACAATAAACAATGTTTTTGACAGAAAGCGACGTAGGCGCTGGGGAATGGATAATAGTAAGGGAATTCTATCCCATAGACATCACCCTCACAAAACTGACCACTCTCTAGAAAGAGACAAAGTGAATACGCGGCCAATACATGTGTATTTTCTGCAAGGCGCAGGTAAGGCGTAGAAAGAGACAATAACTGGCGGCACATTCGCTTTGTCTCTCTTGTACTTCGTCCATATTTACTTTATACCTGAATAAGGGCTCAGTCCATTCTCTATGTCTAAGGGGAATCCCGTAGCACAGAGAATATTATATTCGCTTCAAAAAAAGGGTTGCCATGCTAGTGAATCACTAGTAGTGAAGTGGGAAATTGATTGAGGTAGGTATCGATATCAAATTTTATTTCAAGAAAGATTGTAATTTACATTCTTTTCATGTTTTATAAGAATATGCTGAAATAATATGCTATATGCTAAAAGCAAAAAAAAATATGCTAAACAAGAAGAAAATATGTCAAATTTAGCATATAATATGCTAAATTGGCAACACTAAGTACACCGCTCGTTGCCCGCCCCCCGCGCCGCTGCAAAGCCGCTGTTTTCGAGAGTCGGTCCATTTGATTTTACGCATAAGTTCCTGCCGCTCCCGCGCCGCCGCCGCTGCCGTCCCGCTGGCCGCAAGATTCGAGGCAGAGGCCTGAGACAGACTGGTAGTCGTTCGGTTGGAAATTGGGAGATATAGGCTTTTGAAATTATGATTTTTTTTTTTTGTATAGATCTGGTTTTACTTTTTCAAGTAAAAAAGTAAAGCATTATTTAGACATTTTAAATTTACAATAAAACTTGCTCTCGTCCTGTATCAATTCTTTGTAAAGTTAGAGTAAAGCGAATTCTCCTTCTGTTTCTCGCTTTATCCAGGTTGAATCTTCTTTTAGTAGTTCCACCTTGTGTTTCCAAAACTTCAATTTCTGAAATTTGCATATTTACTCAAGCGTCACGTCTATCGACTGATGATATCACTATTATTATATTTGACCGTGATAACACGCAAACAGCACGGTGTAGCATGAATGAAGCCCGGCCGGCGGACGGTGGACGTGCCCCGGGTGGAGCCCAGCCCGCGTCTGTAACTAACGTGAATCATTCTTTAACCAGGACTAAAAATTGTAATTAATGTAGGTGCTACAATTTACAATAATTTTATTATTTTTTTCCAAAACAGTTGGCATACCAAAGATACTGGCAACGTCCGCGTCGAACACTCCATAGAGTAGAGTATGAAGTGTATTAATAGGTGTTGACGTGAAAACATTACGATGTATATCTATATATTAAAATGGTGGATGTTTCTTAATATCAATGTCCTGACCCAAAGTTCATTTCAGCTCAGTCGTATAGCATCTACCCTTCTTTTTTATACGATAGGGTGACAAACGAGCACACAGTCCACCTGATGGTAAGTGGTTGCTGTGGCTCATAGACATCTACATCTATCCTCGATTACGAATCAAAATGCAGATGCGTTGTCACCCGTGAGCACTAAGATGGAATGCCTCGTTTGCAGTAAAAATTAATTACCCAAATCTTGGACCATTAGAAATAGGAAATACTGGCAACATTCTCTCGTTACGTAATCTCGAAACATTGACATTCGTGCCTCGAATAACCTTCAAAATTGGAATGTTGCTGCTGGCCCATGGAGGTAGGTACGTCATTCTACGCCGTAAACAAGAAGCAATTTAACCCCATATTTCCTGCCATAACGCACTAAACGTACCAATAGGTATTTCTTAGGAAACTGGCCATTTTGTACTGTAATATACTCAGACTTTGAATTCAAAATCTAAATAAATTTTATTATTATGGCACGTTATTCCTTTTTCAAAATTAGTCATTGATATTGTTACTTAGGATTTTGTTTTTTATGCAATATTGCTTTATTTATAACTGCAGACTAAGAAATTCGTGTTATTTTTGAATAGCAGTTCTACAGCTCTCTGATACCCTATCCACTACTCTAGGCGTCGTGGCTTAGGCATATTTATAAATAAAAATGTAAAATCGAAATAACGCTAACTTATATTGAGCCGAAGGGGCAATTTGTATGCTAATGGCCATAGCAGACATGTATAACCTTTTTTTTAAATTTTCGTCTGTCTGTCTGTTCGTGGTAATCTTCGTAATGGTTGAACCGAACATTTTTTTTTATAGAACATATTGAATATATTGAAACACAAGGAAACGATTAAAGATATAGACTAGAAAAATTTAAGAGAATTTTCGGGAGTGATTTAGACTAAGTATATTACTTTATTAAAAATTGGAAATTTTTTGGGAAATTTTTTTATGGAATAAACGGTCTTTGATTATTCAATAGACCCTACCTTGGCAAAGCTGGGTCAGGTCGCTAGTCTTCAATATGGCTTTCGTTCGGCAATTACCTCACAAATTCGGATAGGGTGGTATGTATTTAGCGTAGGATACCCGCGTGACGATTTGGAGTGATGGATGTTCCTACACCATCACTACACGGCTACCACAATCCTATAATTCATAACCGCACAACACAATGCTAGTCAGCGGAAGGTACTGCACTCCAGCATCTTCCGACTACAAGAAATAGGTAGTAGTAGGGCTGACTCGAATATAATAACAATATAACAATAGTCCCCCAGACCGAATTTCAGCCACGGTGGCCAGCCTCAACGGATTATAGTGCCAACGTGTATGCGCAAGCACAGGTGCACTCTCTATTTCCTCACTCTCATAGTCCGATATCTATATCTCACAGGACGGTAACTCGACAAAATTAACAAATAAAATTAAAAGAAATCAGAATTTAAAAAAAATTAAAGTATTAAACATCTAATTAAAAACAACACAGTTAGTAGAGTTGGGCCGAATATTCGTTTCATATTCGGCATCTTTACCGAATAATCGTATTCGGCCGAATATTCGGCTAAATCACCGAACATTCGTTTAAGGGGAAATATAATCTCAAATGGCTTAGCAAGATCCTTCGTTAAGCCGAAAATATTGCAGCATTAATTTTGAAACAAATATATGGTAAAGTTGAGGATTAATGTTAAGGATTATGTTAGACGAAAACACGATTTCGTAAAATTTTCTCAAAAGAAAAAAATCCAAAGTTACCTCCAAAATAAACAATAAACCGCTGTTATTCATAAAATACTTTAAATAAGATCATGAAACTTTGCATACTAACTGAACTAACTACAAAGCAGTGCTTATGTTATTTACTTTTTTTTAAATACCATTATTTTCACTGTAAAAAGAAATTACCTAAACCAGAGTTCCCCAAACTTTTTTGTGTCGTTGACCCCTTGCCATGTTTTTCCGTGTTGGGTAGACCCCTACTTACCTGATATTGATATCCTGTAAATTTCTAACTGTAGTGAAGTTTAGTCTTAAAAACTTAAAGTAAAAATACATATTAATTTATACATTTATTAATTGAATTGAAATTAAAACTACTCAAAATAAAATATTGTATCTGTTATGTAAAATATACATAGCATTAAATAAACATAAAATAAACTATAAATAAAATAACATAAGCAATAAATCAATATTTTAGTGAGAAGGATGAACCTGATGCTTTAATAATAAATTATCAACATTTGGCGTAAATTTTGTAAAGGTTAATCTTAAATCTACTCGGCTAATGATGTCCAGTCTGTTTCTTTTTTCGTTAGGAGATTGGTAACAGCGCTGAACCCCCTTTCCACTAGGTATGACGATGGAAAGGAAATAAAAATTTCCTCGCTATATTCCATAATACGGGATAAGTAACGGGTATGTTGTTTTGCAGCCAGAATTGCTGATATCCGTTTTTAAACTGAACCTTAAGTTCTTCGTTTGTTCTTAGTTCAGTCAGTTCCTCTTGTATTATGACATTCGTTTCTTCTATGTCACCATATGGATTAATTATCCACGGTGGTATTACCATAGTCAAAATATCCTCAAACCTAGATTCAAAATCTGAATAGAGGACATTTAAATGTTGAACGTAAGTTGAAACGTCATCTTCCTGGCAGCTTGTCTGTGACAAATTGGGGAACTGAGAAAATTCGTCCCGTCCAATATTTTGCTTCATTATTTTAACTCTGGCAAGAAACACTGATAAGATGGACTTTGTTTTAATCAAATTTAAACTGTCGCCTTGTAATTGCAAATTAACCACATTAAATTTTGTAAACAAATCTGTTAAATAGGCGATGTCTGTTTATCTCTTCATTAAATTTTCTTTTAAAATTTTATCATTAGTATCCAGAAATTCTAAAATAGTCTCAAAAAGTGCAAAAAATCTTGTCAAACATAAGCCTTTCGTCAGCCAGCGTACTTCAGTGTGAAGGAGTAATTGATGAAAGTGTTCGTCATTTTCTTCACACAACTGCACAAATAACCGCGTATTCAACGCGTTGCTTCGGATTCGGTTTACTGCATCAATGACTAAATGAAGTGATTCATGCAATCTAACACTCAAAGTTTTAGCAACTAAATGTTGTCGATGGATGACCCAATGTATTGCTAACACCCCTGACACATTTTGTTTTAAATAGCTTATAAATCCACGGTAACGTCCAACCATGGCAGGTGCTCCATCTGTAGCTACTGATATTATATTTGATAAAGGAATTGCTTTTTCAATGAAGTAATCCTTCAAAACATGAAATATTGATTCACCTTTAGTGTCGGTTATCAAAGTTCTTGCGAAGAGCAGTTCTTCGTAGATTTCTTGATCCATAATAAAACGAACATATGCCAATAATAATGCTGCATTATCAGGTAAAGTTGGCTCGTCCACTTGTATAGAGAAATGGGTAGTTTGCAAATAATTACATAAGAAGCTTTCAATATCAGAACTCATTTCATCAATACGTCTTTCAACAGTATTGTTGCTTAAGGGAATTCTTTTAATGATATCAGATGCAGGTTTGTGTAAAACAGTTTTTAAAACCTCTTCAACGGCTGGCAAAATTAACTACTCTCCGATAGTATGCGGTTTTCCGAATTTTGCTATATGTAACGAGATATTGTAAGACGCCCGCAAACCATCATCATTTCTTTGTGACGTCGAAGAGTCTGAGTCTGAGTCTGAACATTCTGTCCAGTGTAGGTCTCTTCTGAAGTTCTTTGTGTGTTTGAAAGTATTTCAAATCTTTCTCTGTTTTATCACGGTGGCATCTTCTCAGATGATCTTGCAGTTAAGATGGTTTCATAGCGTCATTGCCCAAAACTTTGTTGCATAAAAGGCACATAGGCAATTGTTTGTCCAGCAATGATCGAATGAAGCCAAATTTCAAATAATCGACACTGTACTGTCTACATTTCTTTTTAGATTCGGACATGGCATCAGTCATCTGTGGGCAAAATTAAATTATTTAAATAAGAGAAAATCCAGCAGCTGTATATTAAAAATATTTTTTGATTTTTCCGAAAACAGTCCATAATTCGAACATCTTCTTGCAACAATTAGCTCGAATTACGGAGATTGCACTGTAATTATAATACCGATTGCTAAAACTTTCAAAAAGAAACTATTGAGGAGTACTCGTGTAATTTTGCATAATTGAATATTAAACTACTAATAACTAAAGTCATGATTGGCGTAATTTATCTATCTTTGCTAACTACGAGTACAAAACTAAAATTTAATAAAAAATAATGTACTTACTTTTCTCCAGCACTCTCAAACAAAGTAACACTGACTCACTATAATTTGTGTGATATACTATCTGTTTATACTTTTTAAAATATTTTCTTAGCACTTTCCTTTTCAAGATTCAGGAAACGAATAAACGTATTTGTCCCACATTCGTATTTATAGAGTGACGAATTGAACAAGTCAGTGCAAGGTAGCGAAGCTCTGAGACTGCGACTCTCAGGTTTTTAGTAATAGTAGTAGTAGTAAGTTCAAAATGTATTGCGACCACAAAGCGAATACCAACATCCTACAACTTACACAATTTTATAAACATATATAATAAATTTTTTACTTCATAGGTACTTTTATAAATAATGTATATGTTTTGATATTATAAGATAGTATGATGTAAGTAAATAAGTACTATCAGTGTATGTGTTGAGATCCACTATCGTGGACCCCCATTTTCATTTCATGGGCCCCCAAATTTTTTTTCGCTGACGTAGACCCCTTGCAAGTTGTCATAGACCCCTAGGGGTCGATATAGACCACTTTGGGAATCACTGACCTAAACTATCGGCCTCTTGTAGTGTAATTCCTGCCGCCCGGTCACCTCGCTTCGGCCTTTGAAGGGGGAGGTTGTGTCGCTTACGATCAGAATACACATTACGCAACAGGACGACGTAAAATTAAAATGGGAAATAACCGTAATAAAAATAAGAAGCGACTGGCTGGGCGTTAAGAAACAGTCATAAATATGATAAACCTAATGAAATAAGTGTCTAACGACCTTTCTACTTACAGTATTAGTGATTACAAACATGTCGGTACATAGCATACGAATACGACGCGCGGGCAAGTGGGGACGAAATTAGAATTTGAGCTGACTTACTATATCCCCTTAAGTGGTACTCAGTGTCCACTGTATCTAAATGTACGAATTGAGTAATGCCATGTCTTTCATAATTTTACTGTTGAAAGTATATTTTATTTATGGGCTTAATCTACTTGAAATGTTATGTTTTTGAGGCACTGTAGATTAATTTCTAATTATAGCAAGTAGAAAGCTTGATAAAATATTTTTGAAATCAAACAAAGAAACATTACATTACATAAATACATTTTACTTTCCTTTGTTCGTCAGTTTCTCTAAAATAAGTCCAAATAGTAGATCTCCTACCACTCATTTTTATCATAAAATTTTTATCAATTTTCACTAAGAATAACGCAACAAAATACTTTTTTTCTCACCAAAATAGTCTAAACATAAGCATGTGCCGGCAATTTGCTCAGTAATAGATGATGTGATAACATGTCAGGTGTGGCCTTGCGCCCTCCTTTCTGCCAAGGAGGGTCGCGTCCGTTTACGGCCTAAAGATCTCTCGTCAGATCAGTAAGCCAATCCCTAAAGGTGGAGTTTAGTGGGTAAAAGTCTCCACATAACCACGCAGCCGGCTGCGTGGTATGCTATGAGCATTCTCCACCTCCCTCCCCCATTACCGGAGGGTTGCCCTTAATTGCTTCGGACGCAAAAAAAGTCAGCTGTCGGCCAAATATTCGGCTAAATCACCGAACATTTTCATAGTGTCCAATGTATTGAAACGTACGAATTAAGTAATGCGATGTACTTTACACTTGAAAGTATATTTTATTTATGAATTAAGGGGATATAGTAAGTCAGCTCAAATTCTAATTTCACCCCCACTTCCCCGCGCGTCGTATGCTATGTACCGACATGTTTGTAATCACTAATACTCTAAGTAGATAGTTCGTTAGATACTTATTTCATTAGGTTTATCATATTTATGCCTGTTTCTTAACGCCAACCCAGTCGCTTCTTATTTTTATAACGGTTATCATTATTTCCCATTTTAATTTTACGTCGTCCTGTTGCGTAATGTGTATTCTGATCGTAAGCGACACAACTTCTCCCTTCAAAAGCCGGAGCGATACTAACGGGGCGACAGGAATCAAGCTTACGCGCCGATAGTTTAGGTAATTTCTTTTTACAGTGAAAATAATGGTATTTAAAAAAAGTAAATAACATAAGCACTGCTTTATAGTTAGTTCAGTTAGTATGCAAAGTTTCATGATCTTGTTTAAAGTATTTTATGAATAACAGCGGTTTATTGTTCAGTTTGGAGGTAACTGGATTTTTTTTCTATCGAGAAAATTTTACGGAATCGTGTTTTCGTCTAACATAGTCCTTAACATTAATCCTCTACTTTACCATAGGTACATTTATTTCAAAATTAATGCTGCAATACTTTTGGCATAACGGAGGATCTTGCTAAGCCATTTGAGGTTATATTTACCCTTAAATCTACTTACTCTAAGAGTGCCTCAAAACGCATACATCTATACATTTATGTTTTTGAGGCACTGTGGATTTATTTCCGACTATAGCAAATAGAAACTTGATAAAATATTTTTGGAATCAAACAAAGAAACATTAAATTACATTAGTACATTTCACTTTACTTTGGTCGTCAGTTTCTCTAAAATAAGTCCAAATAGTAAATCTCCTGCCGCTCACTTTTATCATATAATTATCAATTTTCACTAAGAATAAAATTCTTAAGGCTCTTTACCTTATTCGCTAAGAATAAAGAGCCATGGTAGCTCAGATGGTTAGCGGTCGCTGTAAATTTCACAGTGCACGACCAAACCGAGTTCGATCCCCGCTGGCACCAATGAAATTATTAATTGCAATTTTAAGTGCTGATTTACAAAAATTTTGAAAACATCGTGAGGAAACCTGCATGTCTGAAAAATAGGAAAAAAATTATTTCGAAGACATGTAAAGTTCGCCAACAAGCATATTGGGGCAGTGCGGTGGACAATTCCTTGCCCTATAACCCTCTCAGAAATGAGCGGAGGCCTGTGACCAGGAGTGGGACCTATATAGGCTATAACTTTAACTTTAATTAAGAATAAAACAACGAAATACTTTTTTATCACAAGAATAGTCAAAACATAAGCATGTGCCGGCAATTTGCTCAGTAGGTACTAGATAATGTAATAACATGTCAGGTGTGGCGGGAAGCGAGAGGCAGGGTCCGGCGCTAATCCCGTGTGCTTTACGGTAACAAGTTTCGACATAAATTGGTTAAGTCCCGAGGTTATCCTGCCGAATAATGTTCAGCCGAATATTCGGTTCGGTAAAAATTTTACCGAATATTCGGCCAAATATTCGTATTCGGTGAAATCCATATTCGGCCCATCCCTATTAACTACACATCATAAAATATATTACAAATTACAAAACCTGTAAAAAACGTTTGAATATTTACAAAATTATAATTAGAAGTAAAAACCTCTAAAATACAATATACGCTATTAAAATAGAGTAGGAGCTCTAACTTGTATCACTTTTATCAACGTAGCACTATTATTTATTCCGTGCTTGTATGCACCGCATGCACCGTATGTACCGCAATAGCACAGAATAAATAAAGTAGATATAGAAGATAGAATAAATAAGTAATAATATTGTCTTATTATTACTATTTCTGTGCTCAATACATATCAATATACTTTAAGCCTACTACGTACGTTGCCGTCCACGTCCAATTCAAGAGGGTAATGTTATTGTCGGTCACGTAGGCAAACAAGCGAGAGGTCCGAGAAGTAAAAGAGATGTGCGAGTTAGAAGAGTAAAGAATGGCGGCTAAAACGAGACAGCTGGGTGGCGTGACAACAAACATGGCGACGCCGGTTGCCGGTGGAACCGGTTGCGGTTGGCCCGTACCACGTGCGTATTGCGTCGTGCACTCGCTGCCGTACATTGTTTGTCAACAAACGCCCTGACTGTGAAGGTCATTCATAGAAGGGTTACGAAAATAAAAGACATCCTATTGCATAATGTACAAAGAAAAGCTTTTATTAATGATTATGTTATTTCTTAGTTTTACAGGTTTTATTGGTTTCACTGATTAAATTTATACTTAAAAATATTTAACCTTCTACGACAATCTTTATTGCAGTCATAAGAGAACGATCTTTATTGTAGTAATAAACTAATAAGTCTGTGTTAATTGAACTTTAAAAATGATTTGGGTAGACACCCACAATATTAAAATATCATTGGGTAGTACAATATTTGAAGTGTTATTCCAACTAAGCACCAAACAACGTTTCTAAATTTTTAATAGGTAATATTAAAATCATTAAGTACATCCTAGTAATATAAATATAATTACCTATGTTGACAAATTTAGACCTATGTAAGGTGACAACTACCTATTCAGTTAAAATTTGGCGTAGGAATAGTTTTGTATAAACCAATGGTATAGGCACACTATAAAAATTCTATTTTTATCCACAACTGATGCAATTTTTAATTTATCGTATACAGCGGCCTTATTATATAATCCTGCTTCTGTTATATTATAGGTATCTATAGACTATTACGAATCTAGTAATATGGGCTAAATCTAAATGCGTTTGTATTGGGAAGTTTGGAAAGATTATTAATTTATTAATATCGATAGCGACAAAGAGAAAAAATAAACGACAAAAAATGTAAACACGTCAGCGTGTGAAAGAGTACGCATGCGAGGGAAGGGGCGGGAGCGGGAGGTGACCACACGAAGCAAGTTATCGGAGGTGAAGAATGAGGCGAGGGACGAATGGTAAATGCGCCGTACTGCCGCGTCGCCTGGGCTGAGCCGGGCCGGCTGTTTTTCTTCACTTCAGTTGGATTTTAGAACATCGAATGGACGGGCGTGTGTAGAATGGATCGCTAAAGATACCTGATAATTTTTTTTCATTCCGCCTTCTAACAGTGTTTGTTTCATACCTTCCGTCACACTTTTCGTGAATCCTTCTCGACGGTGGTGCTTTTTAATTATTTCGGCGTTAATTTTTATATCTTGTCTTAAACGCCGTTCCGATTTCACGTCGAAAAGGCGGCCGTACAAGTTTGAAAGCGGCTATTCAAGAGTAGTAACACCTACTCATAATATTTTATTGTCGCTGTATCTCAGCATCAGGAAAACATCAGAATGGTGAAGAAGATATCAGAGGAGAGTGTAGACAGTGGTAAGGAGTTTTTTATTTTTACCGAATTGAGAGTAATTCCAGGCGAGTGGGTTTCGTAATTATCGTCTATTGTGTAATTTCCGCAATCAGATTCTACAATTTTGTTTCGAGTTATCCGTCAAGTATAGTTAAAGCAACTTCATAAAAGAAACAACATAATATGTTAATTCGCTAAATAAACATTTGTAACTGTATATTTAGTTTATTAATCGTTATAATAGACCAGTTGAAAAATAACAGGACCGTGGATTTAAATTTCGAACTATTTGCAACAGTAGGTAGGTTTATGGCCGCGACACAAAACTAACATCATACACCCGATAATTTCGATGTAATTTTTCCAAGTACAAAGTATTTTTAGATTATTATAGGGTATAATATGTTTCTTTGCATCGTTCACAATAATTGGATTGATCAGTAGTTATTTTTGTGTAAGGGCCGTTCAAGGTCTAGATACTACTAATAAAATGCATTGCTTCGAGTGTAACTCGAATGTGTGTGCAGTTTAAAATTTAAACTTACGTGTTTATTTTGTATGAACTCTATTTTTTCTATTAAATTGAAACTCATTTATGCATTATTCTAAATTTAAATAAAATGGCCTTCCATTGAACGAAAAAACAGCATTAGAATGAAATTCAACTCAATACAGATTTCGGTGTGTTTTCTGCCAAATATTTTTTTAAATAATATAGGGACAAAATTGTTACAACTAATAATCATTACTATTATAAACATTATTATATGATTCAACATAATTTATTGACGTAACATAGCTGGGTTTAAAATGTCACAAAACGTAGTCGCCCGGACGTTGACCGGTCACGGAACCCTCTTATTTCATAATATCCTTGTTTTGTAACAGCAGTTATATTGAAGGTGCATATAAATAGGTAACAAGATTTCTTATAGATAAGTTTCTTTTGGTATTATTGCAACTAGTAAGATGATTACAAAATGTAAAAACGATTTTTCCATCACATTCAAAATATTTTTTCAAATGAGCTCTTCGTAATAGTATTTCTACTCGAAAAATATGATTGATTAGTAATCATTAATAGCGTTTAATTTTTTTAAGTATTATTGCCAACTATCTGATTAATTATAATTTAATTCTTATATAAGTTACTACAAAATAAAATACATTATATTATACATAAAATTACTCTAAGCCGTGTAGTTCGTAGGTCCTAAAGAAGAGAAATGAAATAGGATATGGGCAGCAGTATCTTCCTGATAACAACTCCCGGAGAGAGGCAGGTGTTCAGCATATGGACGTTATGAGAATGACAAAATGAATGATGAAACAGATGCTATTAATAACAATATGTTCATTTTTAAGTTTTAATGTTCCCATGTGTCTAAAGTTTAGATAGTCCAAACACTATACAAATTAATAATTATCTTGGACCTGAACATGACCTATAGTGTTGTGTATGGTATGACTAAAACAAAGTTGCTAACGTTCGTTAACTGTTGTGATAAGCAGACATTCGGACTAGAATATATAGTTATATATGTTGAGAGCTATCTTTACATAAATTGATTTAATAAATTTCGAAGTCTATCTGTAATAACATAATAACTACCCTTTACAAGTCCACTGCTAAACGTAGGCCTCCCCAATATAATTCCTTATCCACTCGAATGTCGGGGTCATTTTGGCCAATATGGCGCATCTGTCGAGCACTTTCCGAAGTACTACGAGGGTGGCACTGAAAATTTCGGGAATCGAGGAAGTGACACAACATTACTATTTAAAAATGTATTTATTGCTTTTCGAAGTATTCTCCGTGAAATTTGACACATTTTTCCATACGATGGAACCAATCATTGAAGCAACCATTCCATTCTGAAGTTGGGGTCTCCAAAATGGCCGTTTTGTAGGCTTCTTCAGGTGATGAAAATCTCTGTCCAAGCAATTTATTCTTTATTTTAGGAAAAGTATAGAAATCATTAGGGCTTAGGTCTGGGCTGTACGGCGGATGGTCTAATAATTCTATGTTTTCTTGCTCTAAGAACTCTTTTGTTCTGTGTGCGGTGTGATAACTCGCATTGTCGTGATGGAGGATGATGCGGCGGTTGCAGTTCTCTTTACGGAGTTCGGTAACGACCTGTGGCAAACAAATGCTAGCTTACCATTCTGCATTAACCGTTCTTTGTCCCTCAAGAGGAATAGTCGTAACATGGCTGGTTTTGGAGACAAACGTGGCCACCATTTTTTTTGCAACACTCCGTGAACGAACAATTTTTGTTAGCTTTAACTCATTTTCGAACACCCAAACTCGTGACTGGTTTTTTGTTTCGGGTTATTACGCGTATATCCAGGATTCGTCACCTGATACGATGTTGTATACAGCATTTGAGGATCCTGCGTGGAAATTTTCGAGTTCTGACGCACCAAGTAACGCGAGCCGTTTTTTGCTCTTCACAGAGCGAATGCGGTATCCATCGGGAAAACAACTTTTTTACACCTAATTGTTCATGCAAGATTATTTGTATTTGACTCATGCCATTGTCTAAAGTTGCCTGAATTTCACGGTATGTCACATGTCGATCTTCCTCAATCAGCTTATGCACAGCATCAACGTTTTCTTGGGTGACTGCAGTTTTTGGACGACCTTGACGGGGATCATCACTTAGCTTGACACGTCCACGTTGAAATTCAGCAAACCAGCGATAAATTGTGGTTTTGTCATAATAAATCATCGCTCTTGAATTTTCTCGAGTCAATTCCATTTTCTCAACGACTAAACAAGTTTGACAAAACCTTGTGACCGAGAATCATTTTTTAAATAAATAAATGGTATTCGATTTTTAAAACCAAGGAGTTTTCAATTAAAAAGATTTTAATATGACAGGAATTGTGGAAACATTCCATTCCCGATACTTTTAGTGCAGCCTAGTAAATTTATTTAATAACGTTTCCATTGATATGATTTTAATATATAATATATTAAAATCATATCAATGGAAACGTTATTAAATAATAAAAGCTATCCGATTATGCATAACAGATATATATGTTATATATATATGTGTTTTACAACCATATATATGTTACAAATATGTAGTTTGCTATCACTCGACGCCATATTATGCGTTTGACAGATGCGCATATTATGGGTATGTTCCGAAATACAACGCAGTGTACTGTCCAATGCAAATGACGTATCATTTGACACTTTATTGTACTAGCGTACCGCCGCCATATTGTGTAGGATATCCGGCCATAATAAAACAATTTTTAATTGTGTGTTTGCCGAATGAAGCATGCCAGAATTTGTTTCTATTTATTCAAATACAAAAAATTATAGAATAATTGATGGTATATCCATTAGGAGGATATAATGATTTTTGGAGCACAAAATGACAAAATAATCGCCAACACTTTTCCATATGGCACAAAAGTATGACGTCATATACTGTCCAATGTTTTGGAACGAATCACCAGTATAGCCTCGATTCATGACGTCATTTGCATTGGACAGTACACTGCGTTGTATTTCGGAACATACCCTATTTGATAGCGTCTCAATATGGCGTTTGAACAGACGAGGGCATATCCCCTCCATTTTCCATAGTTGCTACTTTTCATGGTTGACAATAGTTGCCACACGTACTATAATATGTAGTAGAAGTCTGAAACAAAAAAAAGTCTGAAAGTAAGTTTTACGGAAAGAATTATTATCGTTATGAATGTAAAATTGAAAGAAGAAAGAAATAGAGCGTTATATTAATTTTATTGAAAACTAATTGTTAATATATTTTATTATTAATCTAAATTGCGCAGACCTCTATTATTATTTTAAAGATAGGATAATTGACAGCCAAAGCAAAGATCAATAACAAATATATACGGAAAAATTCTTAAAAATTAAAAATAAATGTGCAAGTTTTGCTTTTTCTCCGGAATTTCTCAAAAGTACTAAATTTTTGCATATTCTTGGGATATATACTGTATTTGTTAAAAAAAAGGTGTCAACCATATATGACATCCACAATTTTTCATCATACATATTTGATTATTATCTTATATTAATACTGCTGCCCAACTCTTGTTTCAGTTTCCCTCTGTCACAACTAAATTCTATTTCGTGTTTATCAAATGATTAAAATAAATAACAGACTTTCAAAAACGAAGGTTATGGATTCGACTGGTTTTTTTTTTCTATGTAACATTCATACGTAGTAGGTATCTTGTCAATTGGTAACTGATTTTCATGTGTTATAGATGTATCGCTATAAACGTGAAATCTTCTGTCGTGTCTACAAATGAAGGAACAAAATCAACAACTGCTTAAGTAATTTAATTAGATGAGAGATTAGAAACAAGTGATAAAGTTATACATTTTGTACAACCCATTTTAAGACCGAATCAATGTATTCGAAGGTAATTAAATAAGCATTATTAAAGATAACCCAAAAACTACTGGTCAGATCTTGATTAAAATATGAGAAGCACCAGCTTTCAGATAAAAAATGAATCATCAAAATTGGTTCGGTTCGGTTCGATTCACCCAGAGAGAAGTTATGAGGTAACATACATAAAAAAATCATGCAGTCGAATTGAATACCTCCTCCTTTTTGAAGTCGGTAAAAAGTAATTGGTAACGTTTTTTATATTTCAGTATAATCCTTATACACAGTTAGAAATTCTAGTAACCGTAATATTATACGAGTAAGAGATAGACTTGAAAACAGCCACGAAAATGTTTAAACTGGCTTAAAATATAATAATATTTTAAAATATGCCAAGGAAGATAATAAATTTCATCATAATGGCGACTCTCGGCTTAAGCTTGCTTTCGCTTTTATATTCATCTTTAACGTGATTTTTAATTTAAATTAAAAATACTTACTAAATTATTTTATTTATTTTACATAGCTGTACCCAACCACATGTGGCTCAAAAAGTATACAAATACGCGCGTATTCAAATGCAACGTTGTACAAAAACTTCAAAGCAATATGTGAAGAAATTTCGAAAATTAAAAATAACAAAGTAACATTTACATTTTTATTTTAGATGATTAATATCTTTAATGTTCAATTGTCACCATGTCGCTGTTAACCGTGAAGTTTCTACTTTCTAAGCCGGCCGGTATTTGAATGAACTCTCGTTTACCGATTACAAACC
This sequence comes from Parnassius apollo, assembly GCA_907164705.1. NCBI lineage: Eukaryota > Metazoa > Arthropoda > Insecta > Lepidoptera > Papilionidae > Parnassius > Parnassius apollo. The sequence continues at coordinate 3,170,695 of CAJQZP010001679.1, forward strand.
CAATACTTGTGTATACCCTTAGGCCGAGTAACGAACTACTTTCTAATTGCATGCTAATGCCCTTAGTGTAGCGAACTTACAGATTAAGTACTCAAGAGGTAAAAATAGATGCCACGTGTTGTAAGGCTTATAGGTGGCTAACGCTAAGTTATTATGGGATCAAAAGACCAAGTATGCAAGATCAAATATTTCACAACTGGACTAATTGCCAACTAGGTTTGGCATTGTCAACTTACCCAGATATAAATTAATAATAATTCCACCAATACGATACGTATAGGAATATAATCATAAACTATAGGATTCACTTTTGTCTGCATGTAATTACACATGAAACGTTAGTAAATGAATATAATTAGAAAAAAGGGAGGAAAATTGTTATATAATTAGAACCCCTCTTCTTCTTCCGTAGCTTTATTATGTAGATAAGTCATCTTTCGAGAATTATAAGCGCGGAACCTCACCCTAACAAAAAAAAAAGGATCGGCTTGAAGGACAAAATTAACTTTGTGGAAATAGCGTTCACTTCACCCATATAATTGCTCTATCGCACAAGATGATCGTGGCTTCAAATGCAAATCTAAGTTTGTAATCGCAAAAAAATATTGTTATAATATATTTACAAAAAATTTACTAGTTTATGTTTACTTGCGCCGTGTGACTGCTTGCCAAATTTTATGATTCTAGAGCAAGGGGCAGTACCCGAAGTGTTATTACAAAACGTGGTTAATTTGACAGTTTCGGGTTTAACTGTGATTTAATTTTTAAACGATAATTTATAGTTCAATAAACCGCGTTTTCTATACTTCATTACTACATGATTAAAGTACTCATTATTACCTGCAAAAATGTCCGCGGGATAATGTCTAACTATCATAGTTAAATTACAACGGTAGCTTTTGTTCTAAAATTTAATTACATCGCTGGTAGAAACAAAAGTTGGTTACATTCGTATCGTAGTATTAGTAAGTAGTAATATTATTATAAGACCGTAGGTTTTCATAAGTGATTTGCGAGTATCAATATATTATATTGTGACAAAAATGCCTGCATCTTTTGATTGCTTTGACTCATAGTCAGCTTGAAGCCTGACATTTTTACTCCTAGGGACCATTATGTTTGATATTAATTTCAACTTGATACCTCAACCCGTTACCGAGAAAAAAGATTTTGACAGACACACAGGACCGGAAAGTAAGTTTCGTTTTTTCTTTTGATGTTATGTACCCTAAAAATAGATATTACGAATTTAATGCATCTATAGCTATATTGTTTTTCAATTTCATCGTTACAGCCCTCCGCAATTACTCTACCAACGCCATAGAACTAAGAGAAGACCTATACCTTGCCAAGATCCGGTACTTTCAAATAACATTGATCATTTATCATCACTAGCATCCATTACAAACAACGAACACATTTCTCCTTCTTCCATCGACTGCCTGCTTGTCTTACAACGTCACTTCATATCTAGTGAGGGTTGCCCTACACGACACGAAATCACAATTATACTAGTTAAGAAAACCTTTTACAGCTTAGTCAAGTTGTATTTTACTAATAATAGGTTAATAGGCTCCCTTTGAATTTTACGAATTTAGTTTGCAAATCGATGTTTTTATAATGACTTTTTAAAATTTTTTAAAGGTAATAAATTCGTCATAATTTGTTACATGCGGAAGCAAATTTATCAGTGAAAGCGTAACGCTGATATTGTGTAAAACGTACTTATTGTTCCATATATATGCCGAATGGCCGAATAGCCGAATATTTCGGCTATTTAGCCAGAAAGTTCGCAGAATATTCGTTATTCGGCGCTCGTACTATTCTTTGCATGTCTACAAAATATTACTCTAATACGGATATTAGATGTTCGGTATTTCATCAGTTCAGTCCGTCCGTCTGATCCATCTGACTGATGCCAGAATGATATATAGCCGACTACTTATCGTAGTCGGCGGTTACGCGATCAGTCTCGCATCAGTATTTCATCATTCACAATGCACTGACGAAAATTACCTAATATATTTAATTTTTATCAGTCCTGACCATCAGTCCGTTAGTGCGTGGGGTATTCTGACCGGACTGACGGACTAAACTGATAAAATACTGAACGTGTAACCGCCGTATAAAAGTATAACCCTATAATGCGACGTTATAGTACATTATGAAAGAAAATAAATTACATTGTTTTTCTTATAAGATTTATTTTAAAATATATTGGGTTTTTTTTAACAATAAAGTTGTTAACCCTACCCTGTTCAATGTAAACAAAGATATACATTCAGTATACATGCATAAGAATCGATTCCAAAAGCGTATTACGCAGTAGGTTGGGGGAAGAGGATGGGGTGCATAAAGCGGTAACGAACATTGGTCACGGTCAAGGTTACTCTCCAACTGGTAGTATTACATGAATCATTTATAAGTAGTTTTTAGTTAGTTTTAAATAGGTACGTAATACATAATATATTTAAGGTTTTTGTACTTATTAACCCTTGTTCACTAAATTAGACAAAAATAAACACTCACGCCTGTCACCCAGAGGGGTAGGCAGAGACTACAGACTTCCATTTGGCACGATCCTGACACACCTCTCTCGCCTCCTTCACATCCATCATACACCTACGCATACATGCTCGTCGGTTAAGGGTACTCCTAATTTGGCCCGTTTTCAATAAATCGCCAATTTGGTCGATAAATTTTCGCCTAGGACGTCCCTTTCCGACTCTGCCATTCACTTCTGCAACATAAATTTTCTTTGTCACTCTTTCCTCATTCATTCTTTCCACATGACCAAACCACCGAAGCATTTCTTTCTTAATCCTGGTCACAACATCATCTTGCAAACCACACTCTTTTCTTATTACACAATTTCTTACCCTGTCGTTCAGATTCACTAAATTGGAATACTATTTTAATAATTTCATTACACAAATATAGGGATATTTGCTATAGTTGCCACAGCATTTTTTTATTTTGTAGATTCCTAGTTAGGAAAACGCTGTTGCCTGTATAAGACCATTGTATATTTACCACTATTAGATAGATATTACTATTCACAAATGCTACTTTTATGTACCTATATTAATACCCACGCGCTCTATTACTAAGAATATCTGGATTTCTGGATATTATCGAACATATGTTTCCTTTTCCACTGGAGTTGCCGCTATGGATAAAATCAAAGATAAAAAAAACAATTACAAATTCAAACCTAATAACATCAAAACATAGTTTACAGCACTAGGTATCAGAAAGTATATTATTAATCTCTTAGCTCGAGCCGTGTTAGCTGTTATATAGGTAGCAGGAAAATATTTAGTATTGGACCCTCTACTTTATTTTAAAAATTGTACACTTAAATCTGAATTAAATTCCTAATATTAACAATTTTTATTACATTTCCTATGAGTACATTTTAGGATTCTAAGGTAAAACACATCTACTGCGCAGATTGGTGTAAGGTGACCTTGACCGTGAACGCGAAGCGTCTACATCTTGCCTTTACACAACGATGTTATTCCAACATGGCCGATATTGTAATAAATCGCTGTGTAGTTTTTCTATTTATCAATACATGCGTGCATTACTTGGCTGACCAAAAACATTTAATATCCATATTAAATACCTCTATTATTCTAAAACAAAATATTATATTCATGAACATAATATATTCTAATGAACATATCGTACTTGTAATTTTTTTTTGTTAATATCAACCACCTTCTCAGTTTTCCTGGCTATTTGTGGTGGTCGCATAATCGATTTTAATATTCCTTATTGAATTACATAGGTTGATATCTTTTTGTCTTTAGTAGGTAGGTATTATGGTCTAGAGTTTACCTAGCGTTTTTTAACTGGTTCTATTTTAAGGGTATTTTTGATGATGCGTCTCTTCATCTGCATTTTAAATTAACGTCTACTTTATTGTACCTAGTAATTAAACGCTCTTAGTAAAAATATTAATAGGTATAAATAATTCCAAAAATAATTCCATTCAGAGAAATATAAAATTTATCTGGATACCTATATAAAATTTAACATTTAATAAAATAAACTGACTTCGAAGAATTAAGAATAAAATAATTTCTACATAATAGCTTCTGAAGTGGGGATTCTTCTACAGTTCTACACACTGCCAACTTGAGTATCATTCATTAAATTATATTAACGAATACACGTGAAAAATTGCACGTTTGAGATTTAAAAAAAATTTTTTTGGTACTAATTCGCATTAACAACACGAAGTGTTTAATCACAATGGTGGTTAATATAGCATTGATTAAAATTTTGATTTACCAATGGGAAAACTTATGATTTTTATGCCGTTTCTATACTGGTATGCTTATTTATTGCGAGTCAACAAGTATTATTATAACCAGTTGCTTATTTTTTCGTTGCGTGCGATAATTAACGATGAGGCGACTAATATAATTTTATATAAATAATATAAAGCAGTCTGTAAAACAGGAAGTCTGATATTAAACGGGTGACTGTGAGATAGGTGCTGGCGCAGCGCTAACTGAATTGTTTACGTTTGGTTTTTTTAGAGGTTTAATGCAACTCTATTGTGTATATAATTTTTGATGTCTAGTATTGTTGTATTTTTAATTTCCTTGTTATTTTTATCGATTAGGAAGAGAAAGGATATCTTGAATACTGAACTATAGTTTACAAACCATTTGATTTATATGGATCATAGAAGAGTAATTAGACTTAGAATGATAGTGTCATTCAAAATTTCGTTCAAAGTTGAAGCAACAACGCAATGAATGTGTGCATAAGCGGCCTATAATTACGTTTACCCACACCACAAGCAATTGAGTAATGTTTGCAAGTAAATGACGTTTTCCCCAAAAAATTGGGAATTTGTAATAGTAAACATAGCCATAGAATTAATATTTAGGTTGCGTTTAGAATTATTTATTAACTACATATTTGCATAGAGAGAAATGTAAAATTACTCATATTTTAATGTTTTATTTAAATTATTTATTTACGTAATATCTTGTGATATAATATTAATATATATATATATATATATATATATATATATATATATATATATATATATATATATATATATATTCACAAATCTATTATGTAATTATATTATTCCGTTAGAAATAATATATTTATATTAAATAGTCCCATATTGGCAGCATGTAATTACAATAATTAGAAAATATGGGGTAAAACGTTTTACTATGCCTAGCAACATTTTCATTATATTGGCGTCTGTCAAATTTACGATTTATTATTTTGTTTTGATGAATGTTTTTTTACAAAAAATATGAAATGCTAGGCAGTATTGACACGTGAAATGAGATTTTTAAAAGAATTTCATGATTGTGTGACATTGAGCTATTATGTACTACGTACTAGAGACGACACTGCATTCAGTTCCTCTGTTCCACTCAACTGCGGTGCGTACACCGCACTTGAGTGGAACAGAGTAGCTGAATCAGTCACTCGCTAGGCGCTTGAAGAGTTATCACATGGTGTTGATTTAAAAAGAAATCTCTTGAAAAAAATATGCCGTCGTATTATTGATACTTATTTATTGACTTAGATATTGCACAAATAATTCAATAAATATCAGTAAAAACCAAGGAATTACTTTCATCGGTTAATAAGATACTTAATCAATAAAAAAGTATTATAGATTAATAATAAAACAAATTCTTCCTAAGACGCCATCTCGTGTCATGGAATATAAATTATGAAATTAATATGTTCAGATGCGACATTTCTGTGGGTACTTAAGTATAGGACGCATATATTATTATACACATTTTTTTGTAGAAACGTGTATAAGTTATTATAATTAGGCTAAATTTTTCATGTTCATATCTGCTTATTATTCTTTTATTTTATTTTTAGGTTTCCACTACAAAGTAAAAGTGGAATAAATTCGTCCATTTTTAACTCTCACGCGCCCAGCATTTACGAACGACTCTTATTCTAATTTAAATAAATATATTTATAATTTAAATGTTATGTTAATAACTTTTGTTAAACATACATTTAGTATGTTTTTTTTATATTTCACATAGATACCTTTTAAAATATTCAGATAAAATATCATTAAAGTGTAATTGTGATATTAATATTATGTAATATTATATTAAATAAGCAAATAAAATATACAAAATAAATGACAAAATTTAAATATTGTTCTCGATATAATTTACCTATTTAACAATACAATCTACTATTACCTACGGATCATTCTACCTATGTTTATTCTATGATAAAAAAAACCAACCGCGCGATCACAGAGTAGCGCACATTTATTGTTTGAGATAGCTGTTCTAGTACGTAAGTACATATTACTTCAATGTTGTGTGATGAGTTGTGACACCCTTTCACAGCTCAGTACATCATTTTTTTTCAAAATTGCGCGAGCTCTTCACACGACTACGTGTAAAGATGGTTAATATATATATTTTAACTGTTAAAATAAACAGTTATAAAAAATTAACAAATTTATTAAATAAATAAAATTAACCTTATTGAATAAAATTATCCAGTCATAGCCGTGTTTTGCCATCTAGCGTAATCTTTGCGTACCACCTTTAGTGTGAATCAATTTTCGTTCGATAAAATGACTTCATCTATAGAATGTAGTAGATGGCGCTATTAAAATTTTATATACTGAAGAAATGAAGGAAATATTCTTCAAAAACATCAATACATGTATTCTTTTGATTTCGTACCTACATTAAAATTTAGGCTTCACATTAAAAAAGGATTGTAACAATCATGTGCTATAAAATTAAACTCATTGTGGTTGAAAATTATCATATTATTAAATAACAAGTCATTTGCCGTTAAGTCATTTGAAGTGAAATATTTATTAAACCGTTCAAACTGATATTTTTAACGCTATTGGCTAAATATTGGTTGGTGTTAATTTAAACTGTTTAAATGAAGCGCGTCAGTTTATTATCATTTTATTTAGAGTTTATTTCTCCGGTAGGAGTTATAGTATATTGTTGTTTACTTTTTCATCAAAATTGTAAAAATAAATACTATGAAAGTTAATTCAGATTTAGTGAAATTAGTTTTTGCTTATATTATTTAGTGTAGTGTACAAAAATATAGGATTTTGGTTAAAGTTTAATTTTCATATTTTATCATGCCCAGACGTCACACACAGCTATGGTACCATCTTAAAAAATTTGTAATTTTTTCTACATTTAGTAAATACCTAATAATCATTGTTAATATATATTATAAATCATAATAAAATATAAGTAATGAATTAATAAACCTTTAAATACTACTAGCTTAGTTAGACGTTAATAATAAAGAGACTCGTGTACCTATTAAAGTATGTTTATTGAATTAAAATTTCATGCGTAAAATAGCAATAAAATTAACACAACCGATTTTAAAAAAATCACTACAAAAGTAAGTAATATTTTTAACTGTTAATTTTATCTGTTAATAAAATTAACAAATAACTTAACAAATAAATTTAAGGCGACACCGTGAAAAAATGCATCTCCTTTCATCGAATAGTATAGGACTATGACACGACACACTAACGAAAGTGGAATTTTGATATAGGTAAATTCATGTCTTTATCTTGAATTTGATTGTTCAAAAACAAGATTGTATAATTTTGACTCGATCATAGTTATTTGCGAAAACACCTCTAAAAAATCAGTATAGTTGAAATTATAACGAAATTACTTAATCTATATGCTTGGGAATCACTCAAACAATCATAACATCAATATTCATAATTTACTTGCTCATTATTTTGATTACTTAAATCAATAATTTTTAAAAAATATATGTTAAGATTCTGACAATTTCTAAGCGCTTTTAATCGTCGCGGGCGCTACGCTATTTTAGACCTTATGACGGCGTTTTTTCAAGTTTTTATAGAAATTATGTATTCACTCGGATCAGTACGGCGATAGCCTTTTCGATGTGTCGTCTTAACTATTAACGCCATGTCTAACTACGTGGACTCGAGTACTGATGCACCGAAAGTCGTACGTAGCCTGAAATGGCTTCACTTTGCGTGAGCCCACTGCGGTTATAAGCCTAATAATTCTATGATATGGATAATCTCTTTAGAGCTTTATACTATGATATTTACCATCAGAAGTTGTAATTCGCTTTTGCTTTTCTGAAGCAATTTTAGATAAAAAGTACGTGTATGTTCCTAGGTAGGTAGTTTAAGCTATGTCTTCGACCAATAAATTACTATTTTTAAGCTATTGTTAACAAAATTAAAAATGTGTCTTGAAGTCTACAGACATAATATGTATAGAACATAGAAAACAAATAGACAAAATGTGCAGACTGCAAAAAAAGATTTGTAGTCATCAACACATTTTTAAAGGACTATTCTAGATGAGAGTTCATGCGATGACGTAATTTGGTAACACAACTGAGTAGTGTTCGAATGGTACTGCTTTGTTTTATTGGTGAACGAACTCAGTATTCAAATTTGCCTGGGTTTCATAATAATATATAATTTTTCGATGCAAGCATAATATAATAAAAATTATTTTACTTGACTTTTACCAAATTAGGTACGTGGTAGAAAAATGCTACAACTATAATATTACTGTAGCTGGAATAAATCTGCTCGATCAAGGAACCACGCTAATGGAATACCTGCTCCGCATTTTGATTTCTTATTAGGAATGCCGGGTAGGAAGACAAATATTTGGACAAAATTTGAAAATGTTGGGATTTTGGGGTCGCTGTCGAAAGAATCAAATAGGTATTGTAAATAAAAATGTTCTTATTTAAGTACTACCTATACTTAAAGGAGACAATCATTTTTGGGCCCACTAGAAATATTAACGTCGTTTAATTGTATTTACACCAAAAAAGACACCAAATTATAATACTAAATGGCCTATAGATTTTTCAAAAATATAAACGTAATCAAGACATCTGAAAAAAATTAGTTGTTTTGATATTCGTGTTCTGATCATTGGTTAAGGTAATGTAATATTTAAAAAATTATTGTCTTAGCGATGTACCGTGATAACTCGCAAAAAAATCGACTCGAGTTGAAATTCAGGTAACTCGATTTTGAGCTCGAGTTACGAAATTCAAATTAGCTTAACGAAGCTGTGTCATCATCATCATCATCGTCATTACAGCCCTTCACAAGTCCACTGCTGAACATAGGCCTCCCCCAAGTAATTCCACAAAGAACGGTCCTGAGCCACCTGCATCCATCGACTTCCTGCATGTCTTACCAGGTCGTCACTCCATCTAGTGGGGGGTCGCCCTACACTACGCCTACCAGTACGAGGCTGCCACTCGAGAACCTTTCTTCGGGAAGAAAGGTATTACATATTCGACGACTTCCAGCCTCCCGAACAAGCCGGTTTCCGAAAAGGCTTCAGTACCATAGACCACATACATACCCTGCGGCAGATTGTACAGAAGACCGAAGAGTACAATCTGCCACTTTACCTGGCATATGTGGACTATGAGAAAGCCTTTGATTCCGTCGAAATTTGGGCGGTGCTACAGTCCCTTCAGCGGTGCCATCTGACTGTCGGTACAAGTATATCGAAATGCTGAAGTGTTTGTACGGTAGGGCTATGATGGCTATCCGAGTACAGAACCGGAGTTCGAAACCTATCCAACTGCAGAGAGGTGTAAGACAGGGTGATGTTATATCCCCGAAACTCTTCACCGCTGCGTTGGAAGACGTTTTCAAGCTACAGGACAAGAAAGGATACGGTATTAACATCAATGGCGAGTACATCACTCACCTTCGATTTGCCGACGATATAGTCCTTATAGCAGAATCGCTGGAGGACCTTAGCACTATGCTCAATGACCTCAATGGTGTCTCCCAACGGATAGGTCTTAAGATGAACATGGACAAAACAAAGATCATGTTTAATGTCCATGTCACACCTATGCCGGTAGTTGTTAGGAGCACTATGCTCGAAGTTGTTGACGAGTATGTTTACCTGGGACAAATAGTCCGACTAGGTAAGTCCAACTTCGACCGAGAGGTCTCTCTGGCGGATTCAACTCGGCTGGGCAGCGTTCGGGAAATTACGACACATCTTCTCGTCAGGTATACCTCAATCTCTGAAAACTAAAGTTTATAACCAGTGCGTGTTGCCAGTGATGACTTACGGATCTGAGACGTGGTCCTTCACTGCTGGCCGTATGAGGACGCTCAAGGTCGCTCAGCGAGCTATGGAGAGGGCTATGCTCGGAGTTTCACTGCGTGATAGACTCAGAAATGAAGATATCCGCAGTAAAACCAGAGTGACCGACATAGCCCAACGGATTAGTAAGCTGAAGTGGCAATGTGCCGGCCATATAGCTCGAAGAACCGATAACGAAGCTGTGTCAATTTGTCACAAATTATTTTTATAATTGTTCTTCCATACAACACAATTACTATTATATATAGCACCCTCTGAATCTATATGATGCGCCGAGTTAACTCTGTAAAATTTATTTTCTATCGATTATCGAGTTGGACAAATTCACTCGATTCACTAGAGTGAAATAAAACATGTTTGGAGTTGGAGTCGCATCATTATGGTCAGAACAAAATGAAGTTTTTATTTACAAGCGTTACTAGACTAATGTTTAAGAAAATATGGATATTATCAGTTATCATGAAGGTTAGCCAAATATTAATTGACACAAGTACGTATGTTTTTCTCTTTTTATTTTTTGTAGTAAAATTCGCAAATAAAACTGACGAGTTTAGGTTAATCAATACAAGAGTTTCTTAATTTACACCTATTCTATGTTGTGAAAATCCATTATTAAGTTTGTCGATTTTACCTAAAACAAATACAAATAACAAACAGCTCTTAGAACCTTATTAGTTTGTTAAGTTAAGTAGTAAAATCTAAATTAAATAATAAATAGAATAAATGCACAAAAGAAGTTATTATAATGTTAAAAGAAAAATAGAATATTTGCGTCGAGGGACTTAAAAGAGGGTTTTGAAGAGCAATTCATATAACTGCATTTGTGTACAAATAGGTACATTACAGCAAGTTGCTTAATTCTAAATGGCTTTTTTGTTAAGCCATACACGGATCCTGGATTTATACCAGCCATAGTAGATAGGCAATATAAATGGTACATATATTTATGTGTAAAAATGTAATAATTATTTGTACTAGAAGCAAATATAAAGTTTAATAATAATAGTTTGCATAAAAAGTGTAATGGTTGTACTTATTATGCTTAGACAGCTGTGTTGTTCACTCTGCAGAAAGGAATATTATTTTGTCATCTAGAATCAGATATACTTAATATAACAATAATATATTTGTCTCATACGTACATGAAACCAGTGAAAGTAAAATGCGTGACAACTTTTACATGGTTGAATATCATTGATGTTAATATCACTGCTTTTGTATTTGATCAGCTGGAGCTGATTAATGCTGTATAATTTATAATAATTTCTTTATTATTTAACATATTAAAAGGCAGATATAAGAATATGCTCACAGAAATATGTAAATACAGTTTATTGACATTGAAAGCATAGTCTTATCTCATATATCTTATTATTAAAAATGTCTTTTTAATCCCTACATAATATAGAAAAAATAATATATTGATAAGAAATATTATTTAGTTAAGACACCTTTACATTTGTCATTAACTTCTTTTCAGGTGGATCGCTTAGAACAAATCTGTATGCCTTGCAGGCTGAAAGCTTGCAGAGACAAAAAGTGTATGGATATTGAAGACAACAGTCTTATATCATATCTCTTATAATTGAAAATGCCTTTTGATTGCTTACAATATCATAAATGTACATGTTACCATCAAGTTATTTTCAAAAAACCTTCAGAAATATATCTAACACTAAAATGTTTCTACCTATGTCCGTTATAGACAAAACATAAGAAACCATCCAACCAATTTCAATGAAAATGTTTGTGTGTGTTTGGATGGATCCCTAGATGGTTTATATTTACATTTGGACCCGGTAGATGGCACTGTTGTCGAGATCCATAAACCACCAGTGCTGCAGCTGAGGCGCATCGCCAGTAATAAATACATTTAAATTAAGCCTGTGTTTTTGTAATCCTCACACAAACAGTTTAAAACATCTTACTTCCTCACTATTTATCATTGTGTAATAACATAGAAAGCATGTTAATTCCCAGTCATTTTATTATGATGTATACTACTTACTAATCAACCAAAACATATTAAAACAAAGTCTTGACACCGCTCCTGTCTATATATGTCAGCTCAATCATCAAACTAAGTTTGTATAAAAGGGGTTATTATAGTATAAAAGAATTTATGGACAACCCGTGGGTAAGGTGATCGCTACCAAGCTATTTCTAATTTGTTCTGTGTTGTAAATTATGACATGCATGATTGTAAGCTGGCTTTTTTTTAAAAGACCCACTGGGTATTTTGCTGGTTCTCTTCAAGTCAGAGGTTTTTTCCGAACCAGTGGTAAATTAAAAAAGTGACTTTCAATAAGTATTATTTATAATCAAAATTGAATAAAAGGTTTCTGTTTCTGTACCTACTAGTGTTTATCGAATACTTAAATAAATTATGATTTACAATAATAAATAGAGTTAACTACATTATATATTTTTTTTTTTGTAATACAACCAGCTTAAAACATTTCTTACTGTGTGTTGGTAATATCATAAATATAAATAGACATTATCCCTTAGCCATCTTGGTATTTAGAATTACACTCACAATCAATCAATACATGTCAAAAATAGAATACATACGACATTTGTGCATAGACAGGCACTATGTTTTGCCAGAACTAGTGAAAGGTTTTACATCGATTTTAATATATTTATAAATGCTGAATATAGCTACAGCTTAGTTTAATATGTACTATTATTCAAGTGTGCACTATTTTAACTTATAATACCGATTAATACTACTAGAAAATCGCTTTCAGTTTGTTTTTAGGTTATTGTTAGATTCACATTTTATTTGTTAATTTCTCAGGAATCCGTTTAGATGCAGTAAAACTAATAATATTATTGTAATCTATGGATTATAAGGAATAAATCGACATGCATTTCATTGATAATCTTTAAAATTTGTAGTGGGCCCATTCTCCATAGAAAAATTGATTGTCTCCTTTACACATAAATTTGGATCCTTTATAAGTATTCAGTGTGTGAAGAGAAGCTGGTGTCTGAAGATTTTGAGTTTTGTCGGGAGTCTGGGGATCGTTTAAAATGTCAGGGGAATCCAGACGAATCCCGACCATCTGGAAGCCCTATTCTTAATGGAAGATATAATATGTCAATGGGACCCAGCTCCAGATCCATTTCACTATCACCTGGATTGTATGGTAGTTTGTCACATTCGTTCTACAACAAAAATATTTAAAATCATACTTAAATAATTCATTTTGTATTCTCTGAAAATGTAAATCAGTTCAGTGTTATTGTGTTCACATTTGTGAATGAAGTTAAATCCGACTCGGACAATATAAAATGCCTGGCATATGGTGTAAACTAGGTAGAATCCGAGACCTCGGGTTGGAATGCCCGTGTACGTGGGCGCGTGTGTGCAGTGGGCGCGGCCGGTCGTCGAACCAGCTTTGTTTGCCAACTCAGCTGCACTCGCCGTCACACGTCACAGCCACAATCGTATTCATGTCGAGTGGCGACGTGTTCGATGTTCCCTCGATATGCGATCAATTGACATTCTTACTTAACGATAAAAATATGTAAATATAAATTCAATGGCGTTTAATTTTTTTATGTCTAACTCTAAGGTTTTAAAGTAACTGAATCGATGATTTCAAAATATAAAAGATTGTAAATATAATATTTTATGAATGTTTTCCTTTTTATATATTGTAGATCTTGTTATATTAGATAAACATGAACAAAGCGTCCTAATTTGTAACAATAACAGTGAGCTGTTCACTGTTAGAATTCAAGGACTATGAAGGACTAGATGAAATAAACTAAACGGTCGTGTCTTATGTATTATGAACGACTTTCAAATATTGTGGCAAGGAAAAGCATTTTCTTAAAGGATTTAAAATATTTAAAGCCGATTTTAAATATTATAGAATATTAAAAATTAAAATAATTATACTTTTTAAGTGTTTTCAGCTCTGAAAAAGCAATATGCACACTTTGTTTCCCTAGTTACAATTTATTTACAAGTACATTATATAATTTTGTCTTAGTACATATAAGTATAAAATACCATGTTCAAGCTTAATCCCCAAACCAATTAACCGATTTTTATGAAATTTTGTAAATGTGTATTTGCTTGCTCCAACTTGGCCTTGGCTCCAACTTTGACCCCGATAAGTGCCTCTCAATATTTTTTATTGCAAGCTGAATGATTTTTTATACGAGACAAAGGGTCGTTGTAAAGGATAGAATAACATCTGCCTAGACAGACGGCTTGTATTAAATATGAACTAAAATAAATAAATACAAAGAAAGTGAGTAGAGGTATAAATAAGCCTTCAAAACAAGACATTCTTGAACTGCAGTCACATGTATTTTTTATTTATGAATATAGTTAATTTTGTTTCCTACACTTAAAAAGAATCTGCGTTTTCATATTAGTAATTGGTCTCAATTCCATTAAAAAAATCCACAACTACTAAACTACAAAATGGCGACATATTGTTTTAAATAGTTTTTGACGTCTAAAATCTATTATGAAGTCTGTCACGTCAGCATTTAATAAAGACGCAAACAAATTCGAATGCCGAACACGGTGAAAACAAACAATAGCTCGACTTGGCTCGGAAAGCAAAGTGAGAGCTATCGAGACGGGATAATGACTCGGTATATGCAATGGATAAAGTAAACACGCATTGCAGTAATATTTAAACTAATACGCTCATAGTGATCTACCTCATTCTCATTAAAGTTTCGCGAAATTGATTAAATTAACTATAGTATTAAGATTAAAATTGAAACTTAATGATAAAATTTACATAATAGAACTTTTGATTTTCTTTGAAATATTTTCTCGGTAGAAGTACGTATTACTATTATTTATTCTCTGGTAGAAGGTAATAGTGTTATGTGCTCTAAGGTATATAGTTATAAAGTCTATGGTTATATGACATAATAATAATCTTTGGGTGTTTATTTTGTCTTGTGAAATAGATTCCATGGCGAATAAAATCAAATGTCATCCATTTATAAGATAATATATCGTCACATTTGTTACCGAAAAAATGTAATTAATAATTTGTTATGATAATATACGAAACTGGTCTTATGCACTTTATTAAATCCAATTGTATGATGGAAGATTTTGTGAAAGCGAGCATGACATGTAAGTCAGTAGTCGAATTTTTATAGAATTTCATTGTAAAGTTATCAGTGTAGTGTAGATTTTCACCCTCCCCCATTGATCTAAATGACAGTATAATAAGTCTATGTCCTCCCCTCACATTTATCTCTATTATCGAGACCAAGTGTTAGGCCGCAGTAGTTTGCAAAATTAGAAAAAATTATTTAGCTGTGAACAAACCGAAAGCTTTGACTTGGCAAATTTTTCGAATCGTGTTATTATAAGTAAGCTTTAGATAATAAAATGATATTGAAACCAATTACTGGTTCCATTTCCATCTCATGCCGAAAATGATAGCAGCGATAAGTGTGGGTTTTCACCAAAGCAGATTTTATTTATAAAAAAGATTTAGAAGTATTTTTAACACATGACGACCCAAGCGAAGCCCGCTCCTGTCTGATACATCTGTCAGTTGTATGTAAACACCTTTACACTACGCTTGCCAGTGGTAACATGCTGCACCTAGGGAACTCGTTTTGGATAAATCTTATAGAAACATTTTCTAAAGTCCCACAGCTGAGTAACCTCTTATTTCTAAGAGAGTTTTGGAGCAGGGAAGATCAGTCGCACTATTCAAATAACCCGACTCCACATACTCTAAGTATATTTCGTAAGCCAGTGATCAACCAGTTTTAGTTGTGTGGTAGCTTTGATAAAGAATCTATCACCGCATTTCGCTCCGAGTGTGGGGCTTCTACGGGGATACCAGAGAAGTAGTATGGCTACCAATAGTTGGCGGTACAACCATCTCATTTACGTCATCAAACCAGCACACAATCCACCTGATGGTAAATGGACGCTGTGGCTCATAGACCTCTACATTCAACCCCGCTTAAGAATCAAAATGCAGATGCGTTGTCACCCTTAAGGACTAAGATGGAATACCTCGATTCCAGTAAAACGGGTCTCCGGTTGTCTACACTCACCATACGAAACACAGCAGCGTTAAGCTGCTATTTTATGCTGGTATGCTGTGAGAGCGTGGTCCTGCCCCGGTCGAGCCGACCCATTCATGTTACAATCATAATAGCTGCAGTGTGGCTCTACTACGTAAAAAAAACCGAAATCGAAAGAATTTATTTTATAATGTCATTATTATGGAGATATTTCTGGAGATGGGCCGAATATGGATTTCACCAAATACGAATATCCGGCCGAAAGTTCGGTAAATCTTTTACCGAGCCGAATATTCGGCCGAACATTATTCGACAGGATCACCTCGGTACCTAACCATTTATGTCGAAACTTGTTACCCGTAAAGCGCGCGGGATATAGCGCAGGACCCTGCCCCTCACTCCCCCGCCACACCTGTCATGTTATTGCTTCGAGCAAATTGCCGACACATGCTTTTTTTTTTTTTTTTTGCATGGGGAAATGCCTACGCATACCCGCCTCGCGGGGGCAAGGACGGGTTATGTCGGACTCGCACCGACTAAAACCCCATGGTGTTCCACCTTTGTCGCATATTGGCAGGGCTACGGGAACGCTTTCGCACACATCCGCGGCCCTACTAGCGCCTGCCGCCCCATGGCAGCACCTCCTCGGGAGAGGAAAATTCCTCCCCATTCTCCTTCCCAGGTAAGGCGCACCAGAACACATGGCGCGCCTTCCTCCAACTACGTCTGTGCAACAGACGCCCCCGCGTCCGATGCACAAAGGCCATGGGGCCAGGAAAAACGAGCACTTAGAAATACTAGCCTTCCCGACCCCAGCGGCGGATCTGGTCTATGGCTCCGCCGCCAACCAAGATTCGGCTGCGGAGGGTAGGGAGAGCGGCGCCTCGCAATACCGACAATCCTCTCCCCCCGCAGCCCCACCACCACCGCATCAACGGTGCGGCCCCGTTTGAGTCGCGAAGGATAGGGCGAGTGGCGCATCGCCATACCAACACTCCTCTTCCTCCGCGACTCCACCTCGGCTGCAGCGGTAGAGGGTGCGCGAGTCCCCACTCGCTGCAGTCCACCAGCACACATCCAAAGTGGGCTTCCCAAGCCCACTCGGAGCGGCCACCTCAGGCCGGCCCTTCACCTCGGGCCAGTCACGTGGGTTCCTCTTTGTTCACCGTGGGAGACCAAGCCACGGCTACTAAGCCCCCCCGCCACGACAAGGCGGGAACCCGTTCGGGGGGGACACATGCTTATATTTTGACTTTTGACTATTTTAGTGAGAAAAAAAAATATTTCGTTCTTATTATTCTTAGTGGAAATTGATAATTATATGGTAAAAATTAGTGGCAGATCTACTCTTTGGACTTATTTCAGAGAAACTGACGACCAAAGTAAAGTGGAATGTTTCTTTAATTCCATAAACATTTTATTAATTTTTCTATTTGCTATACTTGGACATAAATCCACAGTGTACCGAATAACTAAACAAGTAGATTTAACCCATAAATAAAATATACTTTCAACAGTAAAATTATGAGACATGGCATTACTCAATTCTTACATTTCTTCAATACAGAGGATACTTTGAGTACCACTTACTGAATTTAATGAAACGAATATTCGGCCCATCTCTAAATATTTTCATTGTGATCCGTTTTGATTGAGTCGCATCAAATACGATATAGGAATGATGCAGAAAGCGGTACAAGGAGTACCGCTTTCTGCATTTGAGTCCAGAGCTGTCCGTCACGGAGTCCCAGACGTCTCAAATGACCCGAGATAATCATTACAATAACATTATTATAAAAGCTCATAATCAAGGATTGTTTCCACTTGTTGTACAGGTGTTGGGCGCTGCAGCAGCCAGTCTGGCAGCGAGCGCGAGTCTGACGAGGGCGCGCGATGCGCAGAGCCGTCCGCGCCGGTCGCGATCCCAGACAGCGAGGAAATGCAGCGACGCAAGGAAGAGGCGCGCAGGAAGCGCCGCAGGAAGAAACGCTCCGGCAGCTCCGTCGTCACCTCGTGCTTCCAAGGTTCGTACGCACGTGAAACTTTCGAGCCGTACACTCACTATTATGCCCGATTTCTATATTCAAGGAACGTTACGTACCTACTCCTTAACGATCCGTTTTATTACATACTTAATGCGTGCAGTCGGTAAGTTTTTGTTCAAGTGGGAAAGTGAAGCAGGAGACTAACAGAATGGTATAATATCCAAGAGACAGCAAAAGAAGACGAGGAAAGCAGCATATGGGAAGATGAAATAAAACTTACAGCAGTATTATTATTATAAGTGCGTGCAATCAGCAACTTAGGATAACGTGCATTAAAAACTAAACGCTTCGTAAATAGTTAACAAGTATTCTATAAAAGGAAACCAAGCGTTTTTGAATATAGAAACTCTGCGTTAGTGGTCCAGCTGCAGCCAACGCTTATGTTTCTATAAAATTAGAAAGACAAGGGAATTAACAATGCACTCGATGGTAAGTGACTGCAGTCCACACCACACGTGCTACCAACTTCAAATAAAGAAGTCTGCAGATGCGTTTTCATCTTTCTGGACTGAGATGGAATGCCTCACGTCTTATTGTAATAGCTATGTATATCTTTGGACTGGAACTTAGCAGTACAGGCAGAAATAGGCAAGGGTGTTTGTCTAGACAGAAATATTATCGCAGAGAACTAATATGTAATTCTTCGTAGCCTGTAATTAAATGGTTGTACTTCAATTCGAAACACAATAGTGGGTGGCTGATTTTAACTAGATAAAGTTAAGAAGGGATTTTATTTATAATATATTTGCGTTCTCACACCGATGTTGTTAAATCTATAACGCGACGAAACTTTCTATTTAAATTTGTACAAACGGTCGAAAACGAGACTTATTTTAAAGCAAAAGTAATCTTTGCGTATATAAGGATGTGTATGTCATTCGTAACGCCCACGTTCAAACGCTACCGGTCCCCTAATTCTTAGCTCGACCGTATCTAGACAGACTGGCATTATTAGTCATAGTTTGTTATGCTTTAAATATAATACATTAGAACTTATTTCTCGAATGGTATGAAATATGTTTAGTGCAGGTGAACCAGTTTTATGTGTTTGTATTTTGTATAGAATAGAATTTCCAATCAGATAGGTTGAGGTGAGGAAAACAGAGATGTAAATGTTAGTTATGCCCCGTAAAGAATGTTTCCACTTCTAAGATTATGTCTATTATTATATATTCTGTTTTATCTAGGCATATCAACGCTTAGACAATTAATATTATACTCTATAGTCGAGTCCTTAAACCTACGTCGGCAAATAACTAAAAGCTGAGTAAAGCATTGCGTCCGTTACTGCTGTCATCACCGATCCCCTTATCAAGATTGATTTGCGTGAAATTTTCACTGAATTTCGCAGAAATCTCATCACGAGCACTCTTACTTCAAATTATAAAGAATGTCATCAAATAAAATAACATCAGTTTGAAAACCAATGAAGGGTGATGGTATAACCCATAGTTGTCGGCATTGACTTTAGTATGTTAAAAAATCTAGCTTTTTTCAATTGGCTATTTACGTTTACATTCATCGCTTATGCCTTATATACAACACGAATAGATTTTTCCTTCAGTTTGAACCAATCACGTATTTCTTCTTAGTCCTCAGTGCTCATAAAAGGTCTTCATTATTTATATTCACCATAATATATTTATTCTATACCATGAATGGACTGTCTTAATCTTTACCATCGGAGGTTGCTAAACATTACGACTAATGTAATTTATTATGAAAGCATTACTTACAAATAATTACAAAGTAAAACGCATCAACATATAACCAGCGTCTGTCCACCAGTAAAGCATTACATAAGCTAATTAGTCCAGACAATGAATACTTAAAAACACACACTACGGCTTCCAGTATTCTTTTGGGGCGATTACCTTCGAACGTCGAATTAGTCACTGTACGTAACGTTCATTGTCTCGTCTATTGATATTCATAACAATAAAAATTGTTGAATACAGCCCATTGAAGTAATATGTACTTACGTACTAGAACAGCTATCTCAAACAAAAAATGTGCGCTACTCTGTGTTCGCGCGGTTGGTTTTTTATCATAGAATAAACATAGGTAGAATGATCCGTAGGTAATAGTAGATTGTATTGTTAAATAAGTAAATTATATCGAGAACAATATTGTAATATTGTCATTTATTTTGTGTATTATATATGTTTATTTTATATAATATTAAATGATATTATATCACAATTACATTTTTATCATATTTAAATATTTTAAAAGGTACCTAAGTCAAATATAAAAAACATACTAAATGTATGTTTAACAAAACTTATTAACATAACATTTAAATTACAAATAATTTATTTAAATTAGAATAAAAGCCGTTCATAAATGCTGGGCACGCGAGAGTTAAAAATGGACGAATTTATACCACTTTGACTTTGATGTGGAAACCTAAAAATAAAATAAAAGAATAAAAGGCAGATTTAAACATGAAAAATTTTGCCAAATTATAATAACTTATATATGTTTCTACAAAAAATGTATATTCGTCCTATACTTAAGTACCCACAGAAATGTCGCATCTGAACATATTAATTTCATAATCTATATTCTCTGACACGAGATGACGTCTTAAGAATAATTTGTTTTATTATTAATACATAATACTTTTTATTAAGTATCTTATTAACCGATGAAAAGTAATTCCTTGGTTTTTACTGACATTTCTTGAATTATTTGTGCAATATCTAAGTACATACGACGGCACATTTTTTATCAAGAGATTTTTTTTAAAATCAACACAACACGTGACATCTCTACAAGCGCCTAGCGAGTGACTGATTAAAGTGCGGTGTATGCACCGCAGTTGAGTGGAACAGAGTAGCTGAATGCAGTGTCGCCTCTAGTACGTAGTACATAATAGCTCAGTGATACAGCCAGAACAAACTACTAACGATTTACGACATAATTTATAATCGTTTAAATTATCTCAATATGTAATATGTCTTTTTCTATTGTAATTCAGTGACGACAGTTAGAAAGCAATTTTAAGTGCTGTCGATCTTCATGAGTAAATAAATCCGTTAATATGGAGCCTAATATAAATATAAGCTTATAGACTTGTAAATATAATTGAGTAGAATAAGAATTAAAAATACCCCCCGTCATCAAAGTTTATTCTTGAAAACTCGTTATAAAGTCAAAAACACTAGGTAATAGATGCCTTTGGTTCTTGATTCTGAGTTAACGGCTTTTTAACCGACTTCAAAAAAGGAGGAGGTACTCAATTGCACTACCATTTCATCGGTAGTTTTTGAGTTATCCCTAATATTGCGTATTTAACTGACTTCGACTACATTGATGTTGTTCTTATATTGTTTGTTTATTGAAGTCTGTTGTATAAAATTTTTAATTTTACCACTTGTAAACAATGAAAATTTATGCAGTAATTCTTCACGCGTAATGTAATTTTATACTGTGCTAATCGCCCGTTGTCAGTGTACTTCACGAACCTTTCTATTTCTATGAAGTAGAATGAGCTTTGGACCCCTCCGAACCATACGTATAAGTTGTATCGTGAAAATTAGGGTGCGAAGCTTTTCGGTGAGGTATCGATTTGTTAGGGGTATACCCAAACGGATCTACTCTCATTGTGTAGGAGTCGACACTTACTTCACCCAAATTATGTACTCTGAACGATTGAAACAAATATTTCTAATATGTTACTAATCAGTTTTGAACGTATATCATAGTACTTGAAAATTGATTTTACTATTTTGTTATTGTTTTAGCCTAGTTTTAAATATGTACTGTTCCCATTTGATAGTGCTTGCTTTGCCTTAATTATCATGTCGGTTTATCAGTTAAGCGATCGAAATAGCGGTGGTAGTGTCTTACCAAGATATTGGATACTGTATTTATTTGGTTGCCTCGTTGGTCTAGTGGGTGCTGATCATAAGGTCTGAATTCCGAAGTTCGGGTTCGAATCCCGGTTCGAGCTAAAATCAGTTATTGAGTTTTTCTGTGAAGAAGTTATCAGTAGCAGCCCGGAGTCGGGAAATTGGTGGTGTTTCACCCTCGTGCCTCGGAAAGCACGTAAAGCCGTTGGTCCTGCGTCTGATCTCTATTAGGTCGCGTTGAATTACCGTCCCATCACACTTAGAGGGAAGAAATTGAGAGTGCACTTGTTTCGCATATACTCACGCATATACTCGGACACTATAATTCTGTCCTACGCTGATTTCTGTAGTCGTTGAGATATAGATATAGGAGGACATAATAATTAGTTATTTCTTATTATTATAGTTGTTTAATACGTTTTTCTATTTAACAATGGCCGCAGTGTGAAATGGAGATGATGATAAGTATTGACGAAAGTGTTTTGCTTGATCCAACAGACCTGTACAAGCTGACAGGCGAGGTGCTAGGTGAAGGCGCGTACGCGTCAGTACAAACGTGCGTGAACATCTACACGGGGCGCGAGTTCGCAGTTAAGATAATAGACAAGGTGCCAGGACACGCCCGGGCGAGGGTGTTCCGCGAGGTGGAGACCTTCCACTATTGTCAGGGACACCCCAACATAATCCAGCTCATTGAATTTTTTGAGGACACCGACAAGTTCTATCTTGTCTTTGAGAAGGTGAGTCAACGTTTATTTACTATTCTCGTTTAATTTGTAGGCAGAAACTTAGACCACGCTCTCAGAATGCCAACGTAAAATAGCAGCTTAACGTTGCTGTGTTTCGTATGGTGATAGATAACCGAAGACCCTTTTTACTGGAAACTAGGCATTCCGTCTTAGTCCTCACAGGTGACAACGCATCTCGTAATCGAGGATAGATAGATGTCTATGGGCCACAGCAACCACTTACCATCAGGTGGACTGTGTGCTCGTTTGTCACCCTTATCTATTTATTATTATTCACCCGAAAATTCACAAAACAAGAAAATTTAAAATGAATTTACAATTTTAATCACTTTAAACGTAGAATATTTAAAAAATTGAACATAATATTAATTCATAAAATTGTTCAAAACGAATGAGGGAAAGAAAATATGCGTGCGCACCGCTCTCTCGCTTATATCCCCCACTCAACTACCGTTCGCCTCGCCCGATCACACTTTTCGTAACGCTG
This sequence comes from Parnassius apollo, assembly GCA_907164705.1. Lineage (NCBI taxonomy): Eukaryota > Metazoa > Arthropoda > Insecta > Lepidoptera > Papilionidae > Parnassius > Parnassius apollo. The sequence goes on from CAJQZP010001679.1 coordinate 3,194,041, forward strand.
TCGTCACACCTTCGCCAGCTTACTCCCCAAGTCAAGCGTGCGTAGAGAATTTCACTTCAAAAAAGTTCGTAGAATATTTTCAATTGAAAACTATAAGGGAGTTAATTTTATGAAAATCGCTAAAGCCGTTTCATGGAAACTAGTTACGAGAAGACTCGCATTAAACCTTATGCACAGGCCCCCGGGCAATGTGAATGTCGGGCCCCTCTCACTTATTCCACGATCCTATATCACGTAAAGATATTTTTCCTAAAATTGCAGGGTACAAAGGCTAATCCGGCGCTGGTTATGAGACTCATATATAACAATAAACCCAAAAAAAAACTACTTAATTTTGATGTTACGCTTGTAAACCATTTTGTCATTCTTACGAAATCTATAATTTCTATCCGAAACATTATTCTCGTATTTTAACGATATCTCATTCTTTAAAAGATATCCAGGCGGCGTATAGACTATATTATAAAGGTATTACTCTGTTTTCTTCCTGAATTGGAGAGTTGTAAAAATATATGCATTAGGTAAATATTTTTACAACTGTTTTGTTACCTGCAAAAATCTTATGTTATATATAGATCGTTATGGAGAAGGGAATAAGTTTCTTAAGAAACTTATTACTATATTTAAATATAATATATACAGTATACAGTAGTATATTTTGACATTTATGATCAATCCTAAAATATAGGTTATCGAAATAAGGAAAAATCGCTTAAATGAAAAGATTTTTTAGAAAATAATAGGAATTAATGCCTCATAATATTATATATTTTTTTGGCTAAAGTTTACCATCAAAACCTTAGAAGTCTGTCAGTATTATAAGATTGACACATTAAAAATAAAACGTGCCTGTTTTGCTACTGTTTACGATATGTTTATTATTTACAACATGTGGTTTGTAGATGGTCTCTCCTTTGAGAAGTCTTTTCCACGAAAAACCTCCCTTAGCCGCCGCGCAACATCTTCAAATTACATACTTTACATTTTATTTCTCATATTTCCCACAGTACTTGTTTATTAGAATCAGACTTTAAACCTGAGACTAATCATAAACTGCCTTTTGCAATAAGACAATATAAATTTACGTCTACAGTTGTCAAGGAGTCTTGTTGTCGAACTTCAAAAATATTTTTGCTCGTGTTGCATGTGGCCTTGTTATCGTCGTTCATCCTTAAATAGAGTATTAGACATGTTACATATTAATATAATGTGTTCTTTGTATTTCTAAGAGTAGTCATTTATTTAAATTGAAACATGTGCTATTTACTATACGAAGTATGACATCAGTTTTTGTTGCGAAATAATCCACTGCCTTAAAATAGATTTAAAATAATAATAAAATCATTACAATATTTAATTTATATCTTATATCATAATAAATATATGCCGTTTGATAAGTTATCAGCTCATCTAATTCCCTACCATTAAGTGTTGAAATCAATTAATAATGATAGCACCTTCATGTGACTTTGTGAACAGAAAGCAACATAATGGTAACAAAGGTGTCCCTTGTAATTTCATTCCCAATCTATTTTTACAATAATTTAGTGAAGCGTATTTACGACATACTTAACACTTTTAACTAATGATAATGATGCTTTGTTTGGGGAATGATCCGTCGATTTACCTCATTGTGATGTAAACACAACATGCGTCTGTTAAACATTAGTCATGTCATATGGGGGCGTTGCTATTAAACAATTGCCAAGGTTATATTTATAATGCAAGATATAATGAGGCAAGGGAACAAAGTCGATGTTTACCATTTTAATTGTTATGTATTAATATACAATTATCACTAAACAGTATAAAACAAAGTCGCTTATCTGCGTTTGTCTGTATATTCCCTTAAATGGTGTTAAAGCCAAGCCTTTTTGTGGCTACAGCATGAGTAGGTGCGACTGGAGATGGACCTTCAAAAAGGGTTGCCAGATCTCTTCACTCTACTTACAAAACACGGCAACGTTATGCTGCTATTTTTTTAAAATTTATTAATCAAAAGTATTCATACATATTTGCTTGATTTGTACCATTATACCAATTTTTGTATTGGTACTCACATTCGCTACTAACGCGCTGCTTTACATAATAAATATTTAATTAATTAATTAAAAGTAAAAAATATACATTTAAGTATATGTCCCTTCTTTATTGTGTAAGTGGTAAGCACCCATTTGCAATTCTCAAGGGACAAATTGGAATTGAGCGCAACCGATGTGAACACTCATTGCTTTCGTCGACGAACCGGTTCTATTAGGCAGCGCAAACTACTTAATTATATACTTACAGGCGTTTTGACTATATATTTTTTAATATTCGCTGGTATTATGTGAGCAAATAACTTTCCTGTCGGTTATCCAAAATACATAATTATTCCGTTTGCAGATCAACGGCGGCCAGCTCCTATCTCGCATCCAGGAGCATCACTACTTCTCCGAGCCGCAGGCGGCTGAAATAGTGCGCGAGATCGCTAACGCCCTTCATTTCTTGCACGGCAAGGGCGTGGCACATCGCGACCTTAAGCCCGAGAACATTCTATGCGTGCATCGTGATCGCCTGTGCCCCGTCAAGATCTGTGACTTCGACCTGGGTAGCGGCATCAGCTTCACCTCCAGTTTGGCCAGCCCACTCGCCACGCCGCAGCTCATGACACCGGTAACACGCACTGAAACATATAAGTCGTTATTATTTAGCATTATAACTTTGTAGAAATGATTTTTAAGTCATTTACATCATCACAATAAGACAAAAAAGGTGCCTGAGAAATTAAATTTCATGGTTTTTTTGTTAACATTTCCATAGCCCATAGATATCTTTTTTTTTTTTTTTTTTTTTTTTGCGGATGGAAAATCATCTAATGACCCCTTTCGCTCTGGGTGGAGCGTAAGGACGAGCCCATAGATATCTGGGGTCTAAGTTTAAAAAGGATGGTTGCTTGCTCTATGTACTAAAATGGTACATCTTCATAGCTTGAAAATATATTGGTTTGTGGTAGAAATTGATGAAAAGGTGGTACATACTTAATTATACTCCAAGACTGATTAGAAATCTACCACCTAGTAAGTTTCATTGAATAAGGATTTGCTGATATACTGTGATATTTACAAGTGTTTATCTAAACTGCATGTCTTTCATTAAGGTGATATTTACTATGTACTACTACTATGTACAGACTGCGCACAAAATCTGTGCGTCAGTGCAGTGAAGAAGCCATAGAACACTTTTTATGGCATAGTATAAGTTTGAGATGATGGAAGTCAACTACCAATTTGTTCCGATCACACTTGTATATTTCTTTTTCGTTTTTTCATTGTAATTTTAAATATTTTGTGCATTTATCTTAAGCCTTTTGCTGTCCTATGTGCTACATATACTTCATTGCTATTGTTTTACTGTGTGTCTGAAAATCGGATAGTGAAAGTGTTAAGATGATGATAATTTGGATGGATACCATGTGTGGCATATGAACGTGTTTGAAGTGGTTGAAATTGAAGTTGGTTGTGGTGCGGCAGGTGGGCAGCGCGGAGTTCATGGCCCCCGAGGTGGTGTCGCTGTTCGCCGGGTCGGCGGCGACGCACTACGACAAGCGCTGCGACCTGTGGTCGCTGGGCGTGATCGCGTACATCCTGCTGTGCGGCTACCCGCCCTTCCGCGCCGACTGCGGCAACGACTGCGGCTGGGAGCGCGGCGAGAACTGCCGCGCCTGCCAGGAGCTGCTCTTCACCACCATACAGGTGCGCGGTGCGTGTGCTCCGTGCACATGGTTGTAAACGTACGAATCTGGAAGTCCATCTGCATAGGTCCCTCGATGGCAGTATATTCAGGGATGCATTCTTGTTTGAAGAGCAAAAGTCTTCCCTTGTTTGAACCTAGTTGCTGGTGTCCATGGCACAAGTAGTCACTTACCATAAGGTGAACTGTGAAGCCTTTTAGTTATTAAAAAAATTCAAACTTTCTATTTTTGTTTCTGAACCGTCTCATGTCTCTTTATATCCACCGATGAGTTCTTGTTTGAAGTATAGAGAAGACAGTTATAATTAAAGGTTGTGAGGCATGTTCGATCATCCTATCACCTGATGGTAACTTCTTCCTTGTTTGAACCTGCTTTTTCAGATGTCCATGGGCTCCAGAAGTCCCTTACAATAAGTTGCACTATAAGGCTTTAGTTTAGTAAAAAGCACTGACCTCTATATATACAAGTACGCTGGACTGGCTATACACCGTGACATGATGAAGCGATTTGATTTCCGCCATTTTCCGCGCTGACAGCAGAAGTTCACGTCCACGGAACTAATAATAGTGATAAGACAGTGTACCAAATTATATCGATAAAAATTCTATACCCTACCTATACCTAAATAAATAGAATGGACTCTATGGATAGATGGACTCTACCCGTAACGTCCATTCCATTTGTGTATCATATTAATATAATGCCATTATTATTCATCATCATTAAAACCCTTCACAAGTCCACTGATGAACATAGGCCTCCCCCAAGCAATGCCACAAAGCACGCTCCTGAGCTAACTGCATCCATCAACTTCCTGCGTGTCTTACCAGGTTTTGACTCCATCTAGTGGGGGAACGTCCTACACTTCACCTGCCGGTACGGGCCTGCCACTCGAGAACCTTTTTTCGCCATCAGTATTCGGTTCTTCTAGCTATATGACCGGTCAATTGCCACTTCAGCTTACTAATGCGTTGGTCGATGTCGGTCACTCTGGTTCTGCTGCAGATATCCTCATTCCTAAGTTTAAACCCCCGAGCATAGCCCTCTTCATAGCTCGCTGAGCGACTTCGAGCTTCCTCATATGGCCAGCAGTGAAATACCTCGTCTCAGATCCATAGGTCATCACTGGCAACACGCACTGGTTGTACAATCTAGTTTTCAGGTATTCCTGATGAGAAAATGTGTTGCAATCTCCCGAACGCTGCCCAGCCGAGTTGAATCTGTCGATTGACCTGTCGGTCGAAATTGAACGTACCTATTCGGACTATTTGTCCCATGTAAAAATACTCGTCAACAACTTCAGCTAAGTGCTCCCAAAAACTACCGGCAAAGGTGTGACATGGACATTACACATGGCTTTTGTTTTGTCCATGTTCACTTAAGGCCTATCAGTTGGGAGACACTATTGAGGTCATTGAACATAGTGCGTAGGTCTTCCAGCGATTCTGCCATAAAGACTATATTGTCGGCAAATCAAAGGTGAGTGACGTACACGCCATTGACGTTAATACCGTATCCTTTCCAGTCCAGTAGCTTGAAAACGACTTCCAATGCAGTAAAGTATTTCGGAAATATTACGTCACCCTGTCTTACACATCTCTACAGTAGGATTAGTTTTGTACTCTGCTTCTGTACTCGGATAGCCATTGTAGCCCTTAGACCACTAAACAAAAAAATTATTAAGATTAAACTAACTACACGAAAGAAAAAGAAAAACATAATTTCTAAAATAATTTATTGTCAACAGTTAATTTAGTTCTAGTATTATAAAAAACAAATCAGCTGCTATAATAACGCCTATTCTAATCAATTACAGGTCAGTCTATAAACAGTAAAATATTTTCTACTATATAAAAAAATATGTTTGTTCGTACTTTCTACGATGCCATACCGTTCATCAGATTGCGGTAAAATTTGTGCGAAGGTTATACGCATGGTACAATTAATTGACACTAGATGGTGTGCGTATGACTATTTATTTGAAAGTTATAGTTATATATTATTCTATTTCAATGATTGTATTATCATTCCTAATTACACAATATAACTGCTCCACATTTCTAACGATATTTCCACAATTATTTCTTCTGCGGCAGCAATGCGCCGGGTACGAGCTAGCAAGATAATGTAAAAAATATAAACTTTGAATTACATAGTTATCAGTTATTTACAACGTCATTTTTGAAATTAAAATTACAATATTAAAAAAAATTAAAAATAACTGAAATATCATACAGTCCTACTTTCCGTAGTATCGTCCCAAGAATGCTGGCTACGTGTCCTCGTGTCTTCAAGCGAGGAAACAACAAACTAAACAACTTCTTATTACCAGCAGCGATTATCAGTCGCAGATACAGTTTTTTTAGGAACTACACAGCACGTGCACCCTATGGACTAATAGTCTCTACAGCAAATTGCACAAATATGTACTCATCTTCTAGATACTCTGGGCTATTTACTTAGTTCAGATGCCTCTAATGCCACCCCTGCTTTAGACGAGGTACCCCTGAGATGGGATGCTGTCAAAGTGTTCGCAAGTAGTATCGCACACTAAAGCTTTATCTCTCTCTCTCTCTCTCTCTCAAGCAACCAAACCCATACTGTCGGGTCTCCTGGTATCGTCTCTAAATATTCTACAAAGAACTTAAATCGACGCAACACTCCCTTCCCTTACGACTCCACCTCGACTACAGCGGTACAGGGAAAGGAATCTCCTCTAGCCACAGCTCACTAACACACATCCAACGTGGCTCGACATCATCAGGCAACCTTTCGACACTTGGCTATGGCCCTTGAGTTTGGTGAAAATGAGGAAAGAAAAAAAGCATTCGAAATAATAATCTAATAATTTTATATTTACTGGTACTGGTACTACCAGAAAAAATTGTCGGTATACTGCACTTTTTCAAAGCGGTGCAGTTCTCATGTCTAATAAAACAGTCGTCTGTGAAATGTTTGCAATAAATATGATCATTTTGTTTCGGACGCCAATTCACAATATTTATGCTTTTAAGTCATAATTTTAGTCTAGCTTCAGTTGGAAACCTGTTAATTAATAAACATTTGATAATTATCTGTTGTTGGCGATTTTGTTTGTTAACAGATATGGGTAAGAAAGAACATCGATAAGTATTATAGACAAGGAACTCGACATCATCATCATCATCATTTCATCATTACAGCCCTTCACAAGTCCACTGCTGAACATAGGCCTCCCCCAAGTAATGTCACAAAGCACGGTCCTGAGCCACCTGCATCCATCGACTTCCTGCATGTCTTACCAGGTCGTCACTCCATCTAGTGGGGGGTCGCCCTACACTACGCCTACCGGTACGAGGCTGCCACTCGAGAACCTTTCTTCCCCATCGGTTATCGGTTCTTCGAGCTATATGGCCGGCCCATTGCCACTTCAGCTTACTAATCCGTTGGGCTATGTCGGTCACTCTGGTTTTACTGCGGATATCCTCATTTCTGAGTCTATCACGCAGAGAAACTCCGAGCATAGCCCTCTCCATAGCTCGCTGAGCGACCTTAAGCGTCCTCATACGGCCAGCAGTGAAGGACCACGTCTCAGATCCGTAAGTCATCACTGGCAACACGCACTGGTTGTACAATCTAGTTTTTAGAGATTGAGGTATACCTGACGAAAAGATATGCCGTAATTTCCCGAACGCTGCCCAGCCGAGTTGAATCCGTCGATTGACCTCTCGGTCGAAGTTGGACTTACCTAGTCGGACTATTTGTCCCAGGTAAACGTATTCGTCAACAACTTCGAGCATAGTGCTCCCAACAACTACCGGCATAGGTGTGACATGGACATTGAACATGATCTTTGTTTTGTCCATGTTCATCTTAAGACCTATCCGTTGGGAGGCACTATTGAGGTCATTGAGCATAGTGCTTAAGTCCTCCAGCGATTCTGCCATAAGGACTCGAAATCGAAGGTGAGTGATGTACTCGCCATTGATGTCAATACCGTATCCTTTCCAGTCCAGTAGCTTGAAAACGTCTTCCAATGCAGCGGTGAAGAGTTTCGGGGATATAACGTCACCCTGTCTTACACCTCTCTGCAGTTGGATAGCTTTCGAGCTCTGGTTCTGTACTCGGATAGCCATCGTAGCCCTACTGTACAAACACTTCAGCACTTCGATATACCGACAGTCAACTTGGCACCGCTGAAGGGACTGTAGCACCGCCCAAATTTCGACGGAATCAAAGGCTTTCTCATAGTCCACATACGCCAGGCAAAGTGGCAGATTGTACTCTTCAGTCTTCTGTACAATCTGCCGCAGGGTATGTATGTGGTCTATGGTACTGAAGCCTTTTCGGAAACCGGCTTGTTCGGGAGGCTGGAAGTCGTCAAGTCTGCGTGCGAGACGATTCGTAATGACTCTCGAAAACAGCACGTAGACGCGGCTCAGAAGGGAAATCGGTCTGTAGTTCTTTAAGAGAGCGCTGTCGCCTTTCTTAAAGAACAAGACCACCGCACTTCTGCTCCACGCCTCTGGAGTAGTGCCACCATGGAGGACGGAATTGAAGAGCTTCTGAAGGACTTCAAGTACCGGTGTTCCACCCGCTTTCAGAAGCTCCGCTGTAATTCCATCCTCGCCTGGGGCCCTGCCGTTTTTAAGGTGCTGGAGAGCCATTCTAATCTCGCTTAGACTGACGTCCGGGATATCATCGGAATAGTGTCGGATAAGACTTGCTCTTGGATCGTTACTCACACTTGCGTGTGGCTCCAACGATGATGTGTACAGCTGCCCATAGAACCTCTCAATCTCACTCAAAATCTCAGGTGTCCCGGAAACGATGTTGCCACACTCAGTCTTCAGCCTTGACAGTTGGCTCTTTCTGGCAGACAGATCTCTGGCAAAGACTTTGGAGCCCTGGTTCCGCTCGATCGCTTCTTTAATACGAGAAGTATTAAAGTTGCGTAAGTCTCGCCGTATGCATTTGGAGATCTGTCTGTTCAGTTGCCTGTATGCTGTCAAATCTGTTGACGATTGCAGCCTCATCTCCCGTCTAACAGCCATAAGATTAAGAGTGTGATCGGAGAGTTTTTGTGTTCTTCTGCGGCGGGTCTTGCAGAACTTAGCTCCGACCGCATGGATAGTTTCCACGAGCTTGTCGTTCATATCGTCCACTGCATTGCAATCTTCTAGGCACTGGAAGCGGTTACGTAACTCGAGCTGAAAGGTTTCGGGATTCTGGATTAGAGCACGAGGGGGACGGAGCGTTGACTTCATTAGACGAGACCTCTCCAACTTAACGTTTAGGTTCAGTGTGCCTCTAACCATTCGGTGATCGCTGCCAGTTTTCACCCTTGCGATCACTGAGACATCACTGAACAGTTGGCGTCTGGTCGTCATAATGAAGTCAATCTCATTTTTTGTCGAACCGTCGGGGCTCGACCAGGTCCACTTCCTGTGGGGCCGCTTCTGGAAGAAAGAGTTCATCATAAAGAGTCCCTCTTTCTCCATAAAGTCGGCCAGCTGCTGGCCCCTTCGGTTCCGTTGCCCTACTCCAAATTTCCCTACCTTCAGCTCACCGCTTTCTCTTGTGCCCAGTTTTGCGTTGAAGTCTCCCATCAACACCGTGTAGTAGGTTTTGGAGGAATGTATGGCTCTGGAAATATCCTCATACATTTCCTCCACCTCCTCATCGGGATGTGCCGAGGTTGGTGCGTAACCCTGAATGACCTTCAGCGAATACCGTTTGGTGATTCTGTGTATCAGGTACGCGACCCTCGTCGACACACTCCCAATCTTTACAACGTTGTTGACGAGAGATTTGTGGACGATAAATCCGACACCTCCTTGGGACAGATGGTCGCCCTCCCGGTGATAGAACAAGTTGCCGGACTCGAGGATTGCCGTGTCCTCCCCTTCTCTTCGGACCTCGGATAATCCAATAATATGCCAGCGCAACTTGTCTACCTCTTCTTCCAGCTCCAGTATCTTCTCGTCAGTCCTCAGGGTGCGTGCGTTATATGTTGCCAGGTCGAGTCGTCGTAGGTGGCAACCGAACCTCCACCGGAGATTCTTAGCACCCCCCTGCCCCGCCGTTACCATGGTCGCCACCGTAGCCAGGAATAGCGGGGCCGCCGGGGACTGGGGGCCGTCTGTTTGTGTATTTATTCATTGGGGGGTATTTGCCATAGTTGCCACGCTTGGCGAGCGGGTTGGCAACCGCAGTTTTTTTATTACGTCACAGTTGTCATCAGGAAGACGCTGCTGCCCATCTCCTGCCTGTCTCCCTCTGTCGCCTCTTACGACACCCACGGGAAGATATGGGGTAGTGGATATTCTTAACCGCCACTACACGGCAGGAACTCGACAACCCTATTGAATTTTATTGTTTATCAAAACTCAGTAATATACAGCCAAACATGTTGGTTTATATGATATTAAGATTAGTAACAAAATTTTAAGTACTTATGTTATCAAATAGTTTTAATTTGCTTAATATTTGCTGCAAATTCACTTACTTGTGAAATGTTATACCACTTCCCTTTTGGTAACGAGTTTTACAGACTACGCACACTCTCATTATTAATAAAAATAATTTTTATTATGTAACTAATATTATACACAATCAAACAACATAAAATACTTTCGTTTTTTAGTTCAAAAGTTCAAAATACAGACTTATTAAATAAGACAATATAAATAAGACAACAGACTTTGGCATATTATGTCAATTTTATTTTTCAAGACATCCTTTAGCGGCGCTTCAAATTGGCACAGTCATTTTGTATGGTATAGCCAGTCCAGCGTACTTGTATATATAGAGGTCAGTGGTAAAAAGACGTACATTATCTTCTCTATGACATCCGCATTTTAATTTTTTTAATTAGCTGTTGAATATAGGCCTGAACATAGATTAACCTTATAGAAGGTAAATTTGTCATGGATGCCACGCTTGGCAAATGGATTGGTTAGCGTATTTTTATTATTTTGAGTTTTTATCACGAAGATGCTAGTGCCAATTTCCTGTTTCTTTTCATCTTACACTGTCACTTAACGGCGAACACATATTTACTTGGATATTTTTAGAGCAATTAACTGCAGCATAATGGAACTAAATGGAATAAATTTGGCTTTCTACAGGAAAATAAAGTTCTAAATCTTAACTCAAAAAAGTCGTGGGTTCGAATCCGCCATTCGACTACTGGCGTGAACCACTCGTAACACAAGCAATTTAAGCTTACCACGAGTGGTTAAAGGGAATATAAGTATGTTTATAGCATTATTATTATTCTTTAAAAAAAAAAGAAAAGAAATTGAACAGATTACTAGACTAAAGAAAATGTTTAAAAAATATTACGGTGGGCTTCAAATAGCAGAACAATTGATAAACATCCCAGTAATTATAGTTATTCTATTACTCGATTAAGGTTTCGCCTTGATTGTAGTAGTGACGTGTACAGGCGCGTTTGTATGTGTGTGTGAGTGTAACTGCGATTCGTTCAACTCGCGATCGTCGATCGTACTGAGCGCTTCCAAGGCTTACTTACACAATATATATGTACACGGCTAACAACAACCAAAATCAAACCTTCATAGTGAAATAGAATAGTCATACCTTAACCAACAATTTAAGGTATTTGTTTCTGCAATTTATCTTCCAAATACATAATTTTCCCACCACGTAGCTCTCTCATGAACTACCACAGTAGAATAGAATAGAATAGTTTTATGCAATATATATCACACGTAATTCTTATTGAAAGGTATTTTTTACTTTGCCACTTGGTTTGGTTTGGATAAACACTTTGTCCTGGGAAGAACCAACAAGCAACCCAGCGGAACTTTCAACTAGTAGAGTTACAATTAAAGATATGTCCGGCAGGAGGGACGATACTCGTTTCCGGAAGAGGAGTGGGCTCACATTTCGTGGGAGGCAAAGGAGCTGATAGGGCAGCTACTGGTGCGCGAGGCGTCGCACCGGCTGAGCGCCGAGCGCGTGCTGCAGCACCCCTGGCTGCGCCGCGCGCACCCCGCGCCCGCCGCCGGTGCCGGTGCTCCGCTCCGCACGCCCACCAATATGCAGCGGTCAGTGCAAAAAAAACACACGTAACTCGCCTGCATTTACATTCGCAAACCCACATGTGAAGTCTATGCACCTACAAACTCACATATGCACACAAATATGCACCAGTAAGTATATACACATGCTCATCTAAATCAGAGGTTCCCAAACTTTTTTCTCATAGACCATTCAAAGTTTTACTATTTTCGATAGAGCCGAACCCTGCTGCTACATTTCTACTGTACTCCCAAAACTCCTAAAAAATATCACCCCAAATTGGGGAGTGTTAAGAAGAAAAAAATTGGCACATTTTCTTGAGTCCTATTTATTAAAATAATACTTGTGGTTATACAAAATTATAAACATTTATTATTACAAACAATCAACAATTGACAAAAATACGCAATGAATTCTGAAATGTAACTAAAAAATAGTCATACTTTTGATGACTATTTACTCGATGAATTGACAGTAAATTATCAATATTTGGCTTCAGTTTTGTAAGAAGTAATCTTAAATCTCCCCTTTCAATCCGCTCCTTTTTTTTTGTTAATAGGTTGGTAACGGCACTAAAACTTCTTTCGACGAGATATGACGAGGGAAACGCTATCAAAAATTTTCTTGCAATTTCTCACAGCCCAGGATATTTTTCGGGGATTTCTGCCTGCAGCTTAAATGTTTGATAGCCTTTTTTAAATTTCACCTTCAGTTCCTCATTGATGCTGAGCTCAAGTAGTTCCTCTTGTAACCACATTCGCCTCTTCCGTTTCATCAAATGGGCTTATGATCCGTGGTAGTATTTCCATCGTCAGAATATCTTCAAATCTATTTTTGAAGTCATCATGCAGCGTTTTTAAATATTGAACGTATGTCTGAATATCATCATCAAGACGTTCTATCTGTGGCAAGTGCGGAAACTGGAATTCGCGCTGACTAATATTTTGCTTCATTAATTTCAATTTACCAAGAAAAACCGAAATTACACACTTTGTTTTTATTAAATTAAGGCTGCACCCTTGTAACTAACAATGTTAACGTCATTGAATTTTATGAACAAATCTGTTAAGAACGCAATGTACGCTTTGTATTTGACCTGATTTTATTTTAAATCTGGTGCTGTTTCCAGATACTCTATCACTGATTCGAAAAGTGAGTAAAATCTTGATAAGCATGCACCTTTCGACAGCCAGCGTACTTCAGTATGTAAGAGCAGTCATTGGAAGTCTTCATCATTTTCATCGCACAATAGTGCATATAAACTGGTTTTCAAAACATTGCTTCTTATAAATATATATGATATATATGAAATAGATTTTTCTGTAAAAAAATCACTCAACATTAAATATCGATTCGCCTTTAGTGTCTGACTTCAAAGTTTTCGCGAATAGCAGCTCTTCATGGATTTCTTAGTCCATAACAAATCGAACATATTATGCCAATAATAATGGTTCATTACCAGGCAAAGTAGACTCCTCCAATTGAATAGAAAAATGAGTGGTTTGCAGATAATTACACAAGAAGCTTTCTCTATCAGAGCTCATTTTATCAATACGTTTTTGTACAGTGTTGTTACTTTAAAGGAATTCTTTTGAGTACATATACATATACACATCAACATGCAATGGTCAATGCACTTACCTTTACACACCCATTCCAACATGCAGTTTTCAGTGAAAAATACCTGCACTCCTAACATACAGCTCACACACTTGCACCGACATGCAACGACAAAAAAACACTTTATTGTCATAATATTACTTAAATGAACATAAATTATGTCCATATTATCCATATATTTAATCTAAAATAAATCACAATACGCATTTAAAATCTAATAAATAATTTTTATCCCTACAGTAACATGTCGGCACGCAATCTGTCCAACTTTGCGGAATCTGCGATGGCAGTGAACCGGGTTATTCAACAGCACTTTTCCATGAATTATTCTTACATGGAACGACCTACTGCAGCGCTTCGCTCCAGCAAATCTTGCCACCCTAGCCCAGATATCATTGAAGATGAACTCGAGAGAGCTGGTGTGGCCTTGCGAAGAATGTGTGCTGATGACTACTGCCCGCCGCTGGGCCTCTCCCCGCCCACAGAATCCCAGCTGCTGCGACGTCGTCTACAACAGCCGACGGAAAAATCTGTGCAAGTGCATTAGCCCAGCGTATTTATTGTATTTATCATTCTACCCTCAATGACCATACAAATGTACTACCGAAAATATTCAACTGGAATGGTGAAATAATAACCTGTAATAACTGAAGAGTCATTTTAACTAAATATTGATCAACAGTGGTTTGTGTGCAAATGGAATGATTCCAATTAACCTTTAAGAGTAGTATATTGTCTATACATAGATATACTTTGTAGCTGTAAGCCTCTGAATAGTTTGGCTTAATTGTGCTTTAAAGTGTCTGGTCGCAGATCCGAGGACTCGAATGTATTTAATAGTACGATATTGGTGCAGTAGACACCCGCCGATATGCGTCAGTCATTATTGTGCGGCAGTGCTTCTTTCTTTATGGCCTCTTGTGACGTCGGGACTCAACTAACAAACCGTCACACGCGCGAGTGAATTCAGTCGAAGGGCACGGACGACTGACAGACGGACAATACAGTGTGTGAAAAGTTTACTAGTGATTTGAGCCATACTGGTTCCGTCACATTCCATTGAGCGCCGCAGTACAAGATTCAACCCACCGCGCTGTGAAGACCCCGCGGGGTTTGATCGCTTGCAACGGCAACATTTAAGATCATCAGTTGCCATTATATAAAAGCTAATTTCACACTTGGCAACTAATTTTGTTATAAATTTCATTTATAAATAAGCCTTAGTTCTTAAATGCATATACATATATATAACTAAATAAATACTTTCATATAAAAAGTTTCATTGAGAAACTAAAAGTTGACAAATGTACCAAAAATTGCTTAGTGTGATTTTTAGCATAAATAGAAATAAAAAAAATATATATTTGTAGAGTATATTTTAGAGGGCCATGATCTCCCTATTGCTGTTGCAAGCAAATGAAGGCACTGTTACCTTCAAGCAGTGGCAACGAGGCGGTCCCTAAGGCCGTGACTCTGTGCCAATGGATAACTCTCCAGTGATACACGTCCGATCGCAATTCTCCTGTGAACGGTACTTAGAGCTGTAACAGTTTTATTTGAGCCTTTTAAAGATATATTTTTATGGATAAATAAAAACGACTGAATAGTTTTTATCAATTTGTAGAGTATTTGTGAGTTTGTTGCGGCGGCCGCGAGCCGCCGGAGACCGACGTCGGTCGATAAAATCGTATTATATGAACATAGTTGTGCTGATCTACATTATATTCGATAACAGATAAATTTTTTTTGTTTTCCTGGATTTAAGAAATCCGCTGTTTTTGTGATGAGCTTAATTGTGTGATTGACTTCAGTTCGTGGCCTATCCTTTGCAATAAACTATGAGAATGAATTTTGTTATTTTCGATAGCGTGTTCGAATACTAGTCTGTTATGTGATTGTTTTTTTGCATTTTTACCAACGATGGAAAAAGCACATCTCATTAATAATTAAGAGTGAATCAAGCTAAGTTTTATACGAGAGTTAAGGGCAATATGTGACATTTTCGCTGAGAGAGGTTCAAGGATGGTCGCGTTACTATACTTTTGATTATTAAATTGAATTAAATTCGCTTTATATTGTCAAATGTCGAGAAGCACTTCTGGACTTGATAGTAAGGGAAATGTCATATAGTTGTAACTATACCGTTGGTTAAGTGTTGCATGGTGTTCCATGGAACTGCCATAAAATTGTGATCAGTTTGAATACTTTTATATTGCTGAAAGAATGAAGTGTTGAGATAATGTTAAGCATAGACCTGCTAGAATGTAATCCTGCGTAAATCTTTGATTGGAGAAAGATTCGCGCAGCGCCACCTCAGTTAGGCCGTTATAGTTTCTATTTTCACAAATTTTATATTTTTTCAATTTATGTAATTATATAAATTTTATAACATTTTGTAATCCCGGTGGCTTTATCCAATCGATTTTAAACATACGCAGTACTTTGTTAAAATTGTTTTTCGACTAAATCATTGATTTAAACTGTCATTGAAATACAGATGTTTGAATTTTTAAAGTTTGTTTCTCTCGTCTTCTACCCCTATATAAAAGTATCGAAACTTCTTCAGGCATTAATTAATGTGAAAAACCAATTACCACCACACTGTAAATGGTATTTTCCGTGAGGTTGGGCCTTATTCAGATGATGCCTTTTTTGCTTTGCGTATTGTGCGTTACATACGTACGACTGAATTATAATGTAATAAACACTACGCGAACCGATACATAAGTACTCTTAAAACTCGCTTAAACTGGACAAGGCCTTCCCATTATCCGGAATACTTCCCAGACTCTCGTTTTAATATAGGTTGGCAACCTTACTTAAGAGGTCGACAAAGGCTAGTGTTTTTAATTAAAGGGCTTCTACACACTGTACAAAACTTCCTTGTGACCATAGTATAACTAATTTTGAGAATGTTTTAGCGACACAAAAGCAACTATATTATAAGGGAAATTGTTAGTATTAAAATAACCACGGGTAAAATAGGTACATAAAACAAACGCCAAAAGGAATTGTTCCGGGTTGGGTTGTTCAGTGAGTGGAAATTCTACATAAAAGGTGTACTGGGGCAATTAAGTAAATAGGTATATTCCGATTTATATTAATTTCTACCAAACGCAGCGACATATTTACTGGAGTCGACCGGAGGGACGATGGGTGAATATGATGACATCTAATCCTAAGATGCTAATAAATAATGTCACTGCGTTTGTGAAAATTAATATAAACCGGAATATACCACCCATTTTCGTAATTGCCCCAATGCACAATAGTAAAATTGTATTGCAAGTCGCAGATTAATATTTACCAACTGATTTAATTAAAATTAAAAAACTTGTCTTTCAAAGTCTCTTTTTGTTGTGAGCTCCACGGGATTAAAAATATTTGAGAATAATTTCGACGCAGATATAATACATATATAATTACAAATTCTCTAGGCACTATGCCTAACAGCCAAATTGTAAATTTTCAACATATTTTACCCAACCTATTGTAACGTCAAAGGGAGTATTAGACAGACCCCAAACGCCATGACGCCATTGTTCGTTTGATATTATTTTTGTTTGTGTTGTTGAAATAAAATTAAAACCCTAACCTAGTGTTTTTCTACATGTTTTAAGTATGTATTCCTATCATATTTGTTTTACATATGGAGTGTAGAGGTTAGAACAATCTCATAGGAGAATGGTTGAAAAAGTGTCTCACCTGTAAGCTAGGTATGTCGATCTTAAATCGATTATTTGGAGTAAAATAATCGATTTTTTAGATCGATTTGGTGCACCGCATCGATTCAATGAATCGATCCAAAAACCTCTCGAATCGGGCTGATTCATCTTATTCAAGAACTAGCGATAAAGTTCTCAAACTGGCTGGGGTAACGCAGTTTTTTTAATTTTTTGCTGTTGGTGGACGAAAAACAACCGGTCATACTACGTTGATAATATGAACGCAATATATTTGAATAAAACACACATTTATGAATCGCTAACCCGTCAAATCTAGCGGGAAACCCGTCAAGCTGTTAACACTGAGCACAAAGCGCACATGTGGCGTACAACAATAAAAAAACAGCGTACATCGTATGTAACATTGAAGTAATATGTACGTACGTACTATTGCCCCATAGATTACTGACTATATACTAGAGATTGGCATTAGAGTATTGCCCGTTCATCGTAACTTGACGCGTGATCCGATTGGTAGCCCTGTAATTTACAGTGTTGCATGTTTCAATGCGAATGGCGTTCCCGAAATGTAGGGACAGGTATTATGGAACGGGATATAAGAGCATGTATGCATGCATCTCAAGCACGAGGTTGCGGGTTCAAACTTGGCATGTACAGTCGAACGCAATTATCGCTAACAGTTAAGCCTTAAAAACGTCTTTATCTCGTATGAGTAAGAGCATAAATTTCGAAATTTAACTGTTACTACGGAGGTGCTGATGACTATACTTATGTGACTTTTTAAGTATCACAGTGTACTCTCTGAAATAATTCATATATCAATGGGGACATTCAGGTTAAATTAATTAAGACAGGGATAAAAGAATCACTTTATATAATTATGATCAATAAGGTGTAAAGGGATCATATTTTCTTCAATGTTACTTGGATGCTCATTGTCGCTATCACTTTCGTCAGTGTCACTGCTAATCCACAATAAAAAGCGATCATTTCCTTCAACTATTATTTTATCTTTCACTATGTACTCATCTTCAACTTTTGTAACATGTGAGCACTCTTTATTCCAAAGCTGATTGCTTATTGAGCCAAATAATTCTTTTATAAGTGATTACTTTTGATCATCATTACCTCAATTGGATTTAAACGCGCATGATATGGGGACAGTTGCAAAACATTATGACCATGTGATTTGATTAATTTTTCAGCTTTATACATGGGCTTTGATTTATTTTTTTTTATTAATTCATATAAAACATTTTTTGGCAAATTTGGTAAAAACAACAGTCCCTTGTTTTGAAGCCACTCTACCATATCTACATTGAGGCTTGCCATATTAAGGCTTTTATATGTTTGAACAGTGTGATATGGTACATTGCCCATCACAATGACACAATTACGTGGCAGGTTTGGTAAAACAGTCGTTATGGTAGTCTGATGATTTAGTTTGTGACTTGAATAGCAGTAACTCATTATTTATAAAGCAGTCTGTAGTTCCTGAATCTGTGTATGTACCTTGCTCCTCTGACCAATACACCTTCTTCAGAAACTGACTGCCAAATTTGGGACCCCATAAGAATAATGCATAAATGTTTCATCTAAGTAGACTATAGTCCGGCTCTCTCCTCGGTATTCTTTAAATTTTATTCAAGTAATTAAATCGCCAGGCAGATATATCTGTTCGTTTCATTAAATTTTTTCGTTTTGATTTACACTGTATTTATATCCTAGTCGTTTTAACATTTTTCATCGTAGACAGAAAAACCTATAGACTAATGATCGGCGTGGCCTCGAGTGAGAAAGGACGATAACGAATTTTTAGGTTATACAATAATCTTTATGACTTTTAAACACATTTAGATAAAAATTTTAATTGTTCTAAGAACTGAACTGAACAAAATTCTCCAATCTTAAGCTCACACAACACTTTTTTCTCACTTAAATCATCTTGTAAACTCCTTAAATCACTACGCTGTTAAAGTTGTTTAGCAAACTGTAGAGTTTGCTAAACAAAAAAACCGGCACGGAGAAAGGGACAAACAATCACACCGCTCTATCTCATTTATGCAAGACGTATGCATAAAGATATCCTTTTCGTGCGCGAATGCGAAAGAAGGCGTCAATTTGTCTATAGGTTTCTCTGTCTACGTTTTCCATAGTGTAGTACACACACCTTTACAATTTATTTTATATCGCAATTCGACAAGTAATTTGTTCAACGTAGGAATTTGTTTTATCTTTTATCACATACAATTATTTTAATATTTAGCATTTTACAAACTGTTGTTAGTCTAAATCTTTGTAATTGGTCACCCTAAAAATATACCCGTCATGGCGGCAATTCGGGCATGAACATGTTGCAATGGCTAAATCAGCTTGTTTTCAGCATTTTCTTTTTACAAAAAATGCATAAACTTGAAGAATAGTTTGTCGTTTAGCAAATTTAACCACTTTCAGCATTTTTAAAACTAAGATTACATAATTAAGAAGCAAAACAGCACACAGATAGCAACCAATCAATTTCAAAGAAAGATGACGGCTAAGGAAACAGTGCTACCAATCACTCACGCGTCAAGTTAAGATGAACGGACAATAGAACAGCTATTTCAAACAAAAAATGTGCGCTACTCTGTGTTCGCGCGGTTATTTTTTTATCATAGAATAAACATAGGTAGAATGATCCGTAGGTAATATTAGATTGTATTGTTAAATAGGTAAATTATATCGAGAACAATATTTAAATTTTGTCATTTATTTTGTATACTATATTTGCTTATTTAATATAATATAACATAATATTATATCACAATTACGTTTTAATGATATTTTTATCTGAATATTTTAAAAGATATCTACGTCAAATATTAAAAAAAAAACATACTAACTGTATATTTAACAAAACTTATTAACATAACATTTAATATATAAGAATAAGAGTCGTTCATAAATGCTGGGCACGGAAGAGTTAAAAATTTACGAATTTATTCCACTTTGACTTTGAAGTAGAAACCTAAAAATAAAATAAAAGAATAATAAGCAGATTTAAACATGAAAAATTTAGCATAATTATAATAACTTATATATGTTTCTACAAAAAAATGTGTATAATAATATATTCGTCCTATACTTAAGTACCCACAGAAATGTCGCATCTGAACATATTAATTTCATAATCTATATCTCATGACACGAAATGGCGTCATAGGAATAATTTGTTTAATTATTAATTTATATTTTTTTATTGATTAAGTATCTTATTAACCGATGAAAAGTAATTCCTTGATTTTTACTAACATTTCTTGAATTATTTGTGCAATATCTAAGTACACACGACGGCATACTTTTATCAAGCGATTTTTTTTTAAATCAACACAACACGTGACAACTCTAGTGACTGTTAAAAGTGCGGTGTATGCACTGCAGTTGAGTGGAACAGAGTAGCTGAATGCAGTGTCGCCTCTAGTACGTAGTACATAATAGCTCAATGGTATGTAACAGTATTATTGTACGTTTAATTTTCATACGTAAGACTATAAATATAGACAATAAACTAGAGTGATCTCTGAAAATAATTTCAACGGTGTGCAATTCCAGAAAGCGAGAGTCACATTGAATTTAAGTAAAATAATATTTGAAAACATTTTGATGGAGTCATGAAGTCGTTTATTCATAAAACTTAAAAATGTGTATAAACAAAAAAAAAAACATGCGTGCAGCTCACACGTGACAGAAGTGAAACCTTCAAATGAAATGAAGTGTAAAATACAAAAACTTTACGGCAAATGATTCATTTAATATTATAATTTAAACTGCAAGTTCAGCATAAAATATAGGAAAATTTAATTTTACAGTAAGTAAATGTAATTAGACACATGGATATTATATTTTCTTTCGAGTAAAATTATAATAGCGCCACCTACTTCATTCTATAGGTAGTCACTTTATCGTACAACTGATTGACACCCAAGGTGGTACGTAAAATAGACGCTAGATGGCCTGAATTTATGAAATCATGAATTTGTAATAAATTTTTTTTCAATATATATATAATATAGTACTGACTAATTACAAAATTATTTACGAGTATATCAATTTTACCTATTACGAAGTTGAGGTTTAGCCGTTCTTCACTGCTTGTTTATTAATTCCATAGGCATACGACAACTTCGTATCTCGTTGAACAAAACGAATTTTTTTACGACATTTTTCTCGCGAGCGTTGAGCTATAATGCATCCTATCTCATTTTCTCCCACGTTAAATGTTACGAATTTATGTGTCTGTCTCTTTTTAATGTCGCTTTTTCGTTTTCGTTTAGACTTTCAAATCACAACGATGCTATAGAAGTTTTCACTTAAAAAATTTAAATGCTTATATATAATATTGTTACGAGCTTGAGGTTCGTGACAATAAAAATTGCCGATAGAATTACCAAAACTAACTCTTTAATTCACTTTACACTAATTAAACTTAAAAAACTAGTAATTAATCACACTGATTCACTTCATTCCGCTCCGAAGCTTCGCTTGTCTCGCCAAATTCAATACTTCCCCGATCGCACCTTGCAGCGCCTATAAATACACATTAGCACCGAAACATCCAGAACATTCAAGTAAATACCAATTATTGTCAATTGTTAGAAGCTTAGTTCTTCGTTTCGACACCAGATGGCGCTGTCGGTTGAAAGATTAGTGATGTCATTTTCTGGAAAGCTCTCGCTTCGTTACCCGACACAGATGGTGCTAGTGCCGGGTACATGACGTCAACTTAGGCGCGCAACACTGCCCCCTCCTAAGACATACTCGTCCCGAGCATTATCGGCCCCATAACAACGCGCCAGGCGATCCACATGGACGATCTTAGGAGTCCCTCTTGCGCCTTTCTGTAACGGCTCCGCAATGTCAAGGGCTGTCCTATCCCATGGTGCACCAACATTGTACAATTTCGAAACTCTCCTTCTACGTGTCTGAGGTTCCTTCACAGCCGCACAACTTGTACATGTACGACACCAATCCTCGACATCGTCACGATAATGGACCCAGTAAAACTGTTCTCGGACCTTCAGTAGAGTTCGTTTAACTCCCAGATGGACTATTGAACGACCATTATGGCACAGCTGTAGAACATTCGGCACTTTAGCTTTAGGGACAACCATTTACAAACGACAGCTGTCTCCTCGACCATTTACGGCACAGAACTCCATCTTGAATCAGCAAGCTGTCCCATTGGGTCCAATAGCTTCTAGTGGTCGAACTCATCGCTGAGACGTCGCTCCACATAGGCTTGGTAGCACGGGCCTTCATCCATTCCAGAATCGGCTTGATGTCCGGATCTTCCTGCTGTGCATGTCTTAGGCTGTCCTTCCACTCGTTGCTGAGGTGGTCTATCCTGAGCATCCTCACGGATAGCACTTCCTTACTCTCTTGCCTAGTACAATGTTTGCAATCTTCAGGACAAGGTCTTCTTGACAATGCATTTGCGTTGCCATGAGATTTCCCGCTGCGATGTCTGATAGTAAAGTCGTATCCCGGCTGCTGCTGGGCAGTGATGTTAGCCGCACTACCCTCTCGAGATCCATCAACTTCCTTTTCTACAGTTCGCTTAGGGCAGCTGGATCTAAGATGGCCCCTTTCCCCACAGCCATAGCACCTAGGGCTGTATCCTTTGTTGCGGTCGCGAACTGTAGCTGCTGCGACCTCCCTGACGCGATGGGAACGATGATCCTGCCGCACAGCTTCCACCTCCAGTGCGTGGGCCAAGGCGTCCTTAAGCGTCTCGTGGTGCCCGAGCCTCACAGCAGTTCTGACTTCCAGTTCGCGGATGCCGTCAATGAATGTTTGCACCAGGTTCCCTTCAACGAGCGCAGGTACAGACCGGTATGCTTTTCGCACCAGCTTCTCCACCTCTAGAGCCCACTGCTGCAGTTTTTCGTTGAAGCGCTGCACGCGATCTTTAATCTGCGCACGAAAGATGTCTTCCAGATGAGCGTCACCATATCTCGCCTCCAATGCCTCAAGGAGTTGCTCATAAGTCACTTCCTCACCGCGAGCTTCCAGAATTGTTAAGGCATGGTCGCGCAGGGCTATCGTGAGAGCAGTCATGGTCTGACTTTTATTCCAGCCGTTCGCCTGCATAACAGCCTCGAACTGGATTTTGTAGGCTGACCAGGAAGAAGTCCCGTCGAACGGTGGCACCTTGAACCCACGTAGCGAAGGTGTTGCAGCTACTATGGGAGCTGTAATTCCATCCCCCAGTTTGAGGTCGTCCAGCGTTTTCTTCACGTCAGCCATCACGTTGTCAACCCGATTGTTCACTTGGTTGATTCGGGTTTCAGCTTTCTCGATTCGGGTTTCAGCTTTCGCAATTTGGGTTTCAGCTTCCGACAGGCGGTTGTCATGCTGAGCAACCCTATCCTTCACCTCCTTGATCTCCTTCCCGTAGGTAGCGTGAAGATCCTTCATGAGGAGCATCTGCTCTTCCAACCGACGGGCCTGTTCCTCCTCCTCTCTCCCACGACCTGTTCCTCCTGTCCGTCCCGCAGCTGCTCTTCCAAACAACGGACCTGTTCCTCTTGTCCGCTCTGCAGCTGCTCTTTCAACTGACGGACCTGTTCCTCCTGTCGGCGAGCCTGCTCCTGCAGCATCACCATCAGAGCACCTAAGTCAGGTGCTGCAGATGTAGGAGCTACTGACGGGCCTGCAGCCGGCGGCTGGCCCTCCGACGTCTGCGGCGTTGCACCACCAAATCTTCTTTGGTCCGTCTCCTGCTGGCGTTGACTTTGGGTACGGACACTCTTCGTTTCCTCCTTAGGTAAAATCGGCTTCTGACACCAATTGTTACGAGCTTGAGGTTCGTGACAGTAAAAATTGCCGATAGAATTACCAAAATTAACCCTTTAATTCACTTTACACTAATTAAACTTAAAACACTAATAATTAATCACACTGATTCACTTTATTCTGCTCCGAAGCTTCGCTTGTCTCGCCAAATTCAATACTTCCCCGATAGCACCTTGCAGCGCCTATAAATACACATTAGCACCGAAACATCCAGAACATTCAAGTAAATACGCGCACCAATCGACAAGGCGCCGAAAGTTCGAGTGTCGGCTTCTAAAAGCTTAGTTCTTCGTTTCGACACCAGATGGCGCTGTTGGTTGAAAGATTAGTGATGTCATTTTCTGGAAAGCTCTCCTCGCTTCGTTACCCGACACAGATGGCGCTAGTGCCGGGTATATGACGTCAACTTAGGCGCGCAACAATATTATAAAACTTAAAAACTGTGTGTAAATAGCCAAACAAACAAACAAAATAATTTTACAGTGTAAATAAAAGTGCATACACAAATGATAGTGAAAACGTTGAAAAAGTGTAAATAAACTGTAAATGTCAATAATCAATGTACATACAATCAAATTGACTTGTAAATACGCCTGCATTAATAATTTTATGAAAATCTTAGTTTCATAGTAAACACAGATCAATCATAAGTTCATCTAATGCAGTCAGTCCTAAACCTGAATAAAGTATGAAGGGAAGTTAATTTATTTATTTAACTGCATAGCTACAAACACTTATATAGTGATTAAATTTATTTTCGTTTCGTGTGTAACTGCATCGTTGGTGGTGGTATTTATCCAATCACAGTAGCCGAATAAAAATAGCCAGTTACAAAAATCACTAGTTTTGAAACAGGTGACGCCGACCAAGTCACTAGTTTCGTTACGTTTCTTGAAAATGACGTAACGACCCACGCCTTTTTTTTATAGAATAGGGTGACAAACGAGCACACAGTCACCCTGATGGTATGTGGTTGCTGCGGCCCATAGACATCTACATCTATCCTCCATTAAAATCAAAATGCAGATGCGTTGTCACCCGTGAGGACTGAGATGGAATGCCTCGTTTCCAGTAAAAAGGGTCTCCGGTTCTCTACACTCACCATACGAAATACAGCAGCATTAAGCTACTATTTCACGCTGGTATTCTGTGAGAGCGTGGTCCTTCCCCGGTCGCCGGTGTGCCTTAGCATAAAACTCATAGTGACATCGCACTATCAAAAGAAGCCATGGAACATCTTGACGACGACGAATTGCTTCCTGCGAACACAAGAATTTACCATCACTAATATTAACGATCAAGCAGAAGGCCATCTCCTGAAACTAATGAAAATAACAATGGATACAAGCGCAAAAGGTACCCCAGCGATACCACGAATCAGCCTTAGTACAATCACCTCAACTCATGATGCAACCACCACTTCATCTGCGAGACATGCATCTCCTAATTTCACGCTACTATTCCCTTTTACGCCGTGTTATCAAGCGTAGTAGTATTCGCTATCATGATCTCAGTTCATTACTACTACAAGACTTGGAAGCAGGAACAGATCCAGAATAACACCCAACGAAAAGCCCGAAGAATCTAAAGTCGAAAAGACATTAACAGCACCTTTTTCTCTCAAAGTTCTAAAATAGTTGCTGATCAGAGGGTGGAGGAGTTATAACATAGCTGCATATATAAAGATCCTACACAACAGCGACCTCGATATATTGCAGCGGCACGAGGCACAACTCAGCAGAACGTGAGCATTGATGTCAACGGATTCAATTAGAGCTCTGCAATATACCTTTACTTTATTTTATTGTAATAATTAAAATTCATTCTAGATCTAGCATCGATCCGATTCACTTTTAATTTAGTTGTAGTAATTATATTGTAATTTTTATATTATAATAAAGTATTTTAAATTAGTTTCGGCTTTTTTTGGGTCTTTTGGCTGCAGTTAACGTAATTCGATCATTTTGAATGCTCTGAGCTTTCCTGTGCTCCTTTCTACATTATTTCGAAGAGCTGCTATTCTTTTGGTTTCTAAAACTTTGTCGTTACTTGGTGTCGTATTTGCACTCACACTAGGTGGCCGTAGCAGAGTGCACCTTTTGCTTTCCAGCAAATGAACGATGTTTTTAAAGCCTCTATCTGCCATAACTACGTCCCCGGGAGATAACTTTTCAAGATAGTTGCCTCAATATTCAAAAATAATGGAGTTTGAGGTTCTGCCTCCATTCCCATCAGATACAAAATTAATTAGCCAGTCAGGGGTAATAGATATCAAGTACTTGACGGTATTTCCGTTTTTATACTGTGACCATGTTAATGCCTGATGCAGAGCATTGCTTGGTTTCTGAATTTCGACTTCAAAACAGTCGATGATATTCACGACATTCGAATATCATTTTCTACACGGTATTGGAATATTCAAAAGAATGTCATTCCATGAGGGAATATATACCAGTTCTTTCACGAAGTATGCAATTTTTGGTGATGTTTGTTTTTAATGCGTTTTTAAACAGTATCGTTTGACATGCCGAAATTCACAGTAAGAGTAGAATTTGAGTCGTATTTCTTGATCTTTCTAAAAGTTATCAAAACGTCAACGTCAATTAGCGGCCTAACAATATGTTCCCTCAAATATTGTTACAGCAATACGAATGTGGTAGTAATCTGATGAATAGTTTTGTTTCTCGTTATATGGCTATTAGTGTTCCCTTTTGCATATATTTAAAAAAATGACTTTCTGCTTTCTTCGCCGCCTCGCTTAGCTGAACTCGTTTAAGCGATAGTCCGGACGCGAAGAAGAAATAATTTCGTATGTTAACCTTTTATTACCAGTCTCTGTCACTCCCACGTAAATAAAAAGCGTCTCGCTCGCACAGATGCAATGACCGCCGCCCTCAGAGATCGTAAACCTTTTACTTGAGACTGTAAGTTTTGTTTTTATTTGCATGTGGTTTTTGTTGGTCTTGAGGCACGACCAAAATCCTTGGCTTGTTTGATATAGTAAATAATTTTTAAATAACGAACAAACGACATTCCGTCTTGGAATGCGTTAGTAATCGCTCAGTTTTTGGACACAGTTATCTATTCTTAGTTTGTTGTTGTTTGTTAGTTTTTGTTATCTTTTTTAATTGTTAAGTGATTTTGTTAAGTTTAATGTAGACAAAACTGTTGATTCTTTTGTAATAAATGTGACAGGCGGGACGTCATCGGAAAACATTAACTCCGATGTAGAGAAATCAGATTCTGATTTTTGAATTTTCATTTTTTAATTTCTGCCAAATTAGCAATTTTAACTCGATTTTATAACTGTTTTATACTAAAATAAAAAATATATATAATACCAGTAATTTATTTAATATGATGACACAAAAATGTTTGTAACCACTGTCAGTAGGCAAAGAGGTCATTGTACGAAATTCTTCCTGCTCCGCGACTGGACCTTAGCACATGATGCCGATTATGAACTGGTGATAGAAGTCAAACTTGTGTCCAGCGACGGTTTCCTAATACGTGGTTTGTCAACTTTTTTCATGATTATCGCTTTGGGTTGAGTCACCACAAGAACGACACTTCGACAACATTATTGATTCGAAAATTTTTCTCCATATTTACCTGCACTGCGACTGTCTTATAGCCAGGGATAGCGTATGCATTTTCTTCTAAAGGGTCAATATTGAGTTTGTTATCAGTATCAGCATTTCCACAATCAACAAAATTTTTCGTTACTATACATTTTATATTATAAAGTTTACATTAGTTTTCCCTTAAGCCTATATTTTATATACCTGAGTTCGGCCTTGTTGCCCTTATTTAAAATTAATAAGTACCTACTAAGTTATAACCTTAATAGAGAAATGAAATTCATACAAAGTACGATAAAATTAAGTATCCTTGAGTACGCCTCTGTACAAATAAACTTAAATTTTTCTTCGAAACATAAAACCAGCCGTATCATGATACGATAGATAGTAGGCAAAAGTAGTATTAAGCTTGATCAAAAAAAAAACAAAAGAAGCACGAAGGACATTGAACTAGACCACGGTCATCTGTTAGGTAGGTAGCTATAATATATACATATCTACCGAATGTAGGTAGATAGTAGGAAGATTTTGTACAAGTAGGTAAAAATTAGAGATGGGCAGTTAAGTGGAACCGCTCTATGTTACCGTTGCCATTAGGACAGTAGGCTAATGTTTATGATGGTTAATTTTGTGTAATCGTACGAACTCAGTAAATAACTGGTGGTCGATGACAATAGTAAGGAGAGGACCGTGATGCGTGCAGAAGGTAAGTAGGCTTTGCAAAATGCTTAATGCTGTTCCGTCTCTTAGATGATACCCTTGAGCATATTTGGAGAATACGTCTATAAATGTAAGAGTTTTGTAATTTTTGGTTGTTAAAATAGAGTAATTAGTATTTATGTATGTTTAGATGAGGAAGAGCGGGGTTTCCAAACACAGGCATTACTTGCTTAAACGGAGACCCCAATCAACTATGTATAACAAAAATAAAGATACTTTTCATTATGTACTGTGAAATTGTCCATAGGGATAATCTCCAAAGGTTTGGTAGCGGGGGAAACGATATTAAATTGAGGCTTTATAAGTTTCCTATCGTACTTAGCTTGACCACATATGGTGCATTCATTAATGTATTTCGCAATGTGTTCTTTCATTTTATAAAGGGCCAGGAAACTCTCATTGATACCGCGATGGTTGGTTTTACCTTCGTGGCAGTTTATTATTATTTTTTTGTTGTTGCAAATATTATTTTACGTTTTCGACTTCAAATTTAGTTAATACAAGATTCATAGACGAGCTTCTGAATTTATCTCGTAAGATCAGAATGACGTCAATCATTCAACGAAGGGGGGGGGGGTTAATTAATAATCCGGTTTTGACTTTTGGGTTAACGTATTCTTTTATGGCGTTGACAAAGTCTACTTTCATTTCCGGTTGTCTTATCTGTACAACGGTTCGATTATGTGTATCAAAAGGTTTGGTCACTAATGGTCGTCTTTTAATGTCGCCTACAATTGTTAATATTAGCTGTGTGTGAAATTTATTAATAGATTCGTCAGTGATGTGAATTTCGAGAATCACATTTTCTTGGCTTGTGTGGGCCGTTTGAGTAGTTGAGCCTGAGCTAGGGGCTGTTTTTATTGATGGGTTAGCTAGCATAGAACATGATTCTTCGTTATGTATTTCTACCCGGGAAAGAGCATAGGCATTGATGTTATTTTTTCCCTTTTTGTATATGACAGAAAAATCGTATTCGCTTAATTTTAATCTCCACCTAGTAAGTTGCGAGTTCGGTTCCAAAAAAAACCCCCCCAAATAAAAAAAATAAAATAAAAAAAAAAAAAAAAAAAAAAACCCCCCCCAAAATTTTTTTTTTTTTAAATAAAAAAAAAAAAAAAAAAATAACGACTTTATTAAAAAAAAAATAAAAAAAAAAAAAAAAAAAAAAAAAAAAAAAAAAAAAAAAAAAAAAAAAAAAAAAAAAAAAACACAACAATAAAAAAAAAAAAAAAAAAAAAAAAAAAAAAAAAAAAAAAAAAAAAAAAAAAAAAATTAAGATTTATTACACACTTAAGGGGTTTATGTTCAGTTAAGATTTTAAAAGTACGGCCAAATAGATAGGGTCTAAAGTACTTGGTTGCCCACATAATGACAAGGAGTTCCTTCTCTATAGTGTTGTAGTTCACTTTCCTCTCATTTAGAGTTCTAGAAGTGTAACATAGCATACAGGTTTATCTAATTCTATGGGCCCCTGAGATAGGATGGCTCCTATCGCTACATTGGATGCGTCAGTGGTTAAGATGAATTCTTTATTGAAGTCAGGATTTTGGAGGATTGGGTCTTGCACTTTTTGAAGCAGTTAATATAGTCTGAAACAAGAGTTATTTTTCTTCCTTTTTTTAGACATTGCGTCAGAGATTTAGTAATTCGAACAAAGTCTGGGATAAACTTACGATAATAATCTAAAAACTGTTTAATTTCTTTCATGGTTTTGAGTAACGGATACTTTTCTATGGCGGATATTTTGCTAGGATTTGGCTTAATGCCATCTTAATAATTATGTGTCCTAAATAAGCGGTTTCCAATTTAAGAAACTTGGATTTATCCATTTGTATTTTTAAATTCAATTCCCGTAGTTTCTGAAATACTTTCTCATGATTTACCATGTGCTCTTACAAGGAAGTGCTGTACACAGTAATATCATCTAAATAGACGAGACAAACTGTATTTTCGAGGTCACTGAGCACGTTATCGATGACATGCTAAAATGTGGACGGCGAGTTCTTTAAGCCCATGGGCATCCGTAAGAACTCGAAACGCCCATGTTCAACGTTGAATGCTTTTTTCGGGATATCACTAGGGTTCATTTCGTTTTATATGTGGTAGAGCCATGCTGAAGTTATATTAGTAGTATAGTTGTAGCACGAATGAGTCTCTCTCACGTCTCTCACAGAATACCAGCGTGTTTTATAGGATAGGGTGACAAACGAGCACACAGTCCACCTGATGGTAAGTAGTTACTGCGCCCCATAGACATCTACATCTATCCTCGATTACGAATCAAAATACAGATGCCAGCCAGGCCAGCCCTGAGGACTGAGATGGAATGCCTCGTTTCCAGTAAAAAGGGTCTCTGATTCTCTACACTCACCATTTGAAACGCAGCAGTATTAAGCTGCTACTTTAAGCTGGTATTCTGTGAGAGCATGGTCCTAACCCAGTCGAGCTGACTCATTCGTGCTGCAACCACACCTGCAGCATGGCTGGTAAAGAAAGCTTGGGTGCTTGAGGTTTCCTCTCAGCGAAAGATTTACCGCGTAGTTGCAAGTACATAACATTTAGTTCTTCCTGTACTGTACTCGTAACTCCAAGGCTTTTTAAACGGTATTCGGTAACGGTATATAAGGCTTCTTTAAACCGCATACGAAAGCTTGCTTCATTAGATTTTTATATAATATACGTTTGGCTTCTATTGTAGAAAGCAAGGTTTCATGAAGCGTAACATACGTCATGATAGTGCTAAACAGTGTGTGACATCGTGTGTAAAATTCGTGCGGAGAGCTGTTTCCCTGAGTAGCGAACGAGAGGTCATTGTAGAGAGTTTAAGCCGTTAAGCAGGCATAAGTTCGAAAGTTCACTGCCAGGATCATTACTTAACTTACCTACCTAAGTAATGATCCTGGCATTAAACTATCGAGGCCAAATATGTGCTGCATAGGTACGCATATTTCGTCACATAATTTTATAAATCTAGTTAGTACATTAGGGTTACTGTCGAACTCTGTACTGGGCACAAAACTTTGTAAATATTGTCAACAACTTAAATCTCTATTATAGTCTAAACTCTTCTACGCGGCTGCCTACGCGATGTAGGGTCATAGTGGGATGATTTCATTGAATAGAAAATTTTAACCACATTTTAGCCACAGCCATATATGCCTAGCTAACGTCAGTTCAGTGTTCAATGTGACGCCGACCGAGTTGACCCGAACGATCCGCGACCAAACATGGGTAAATGCGCAGTGAAAGAATATGATTCAACCGTTGAATCATATTCTTTCACTACGCATTCATTTTATTCGCATGTTTTTGCGACCTTGAACCATTCAAGGTGGCAAAAATATAAAAAATCAAGCTGAATCACTTTCCGGACATAAGTTTTAGTTCATGTTTTCATATAAACGTAAAAACCTCAAATAATGAAATAAAATTATCGAATATTGCGATTTAGGTTAAATATTGCCACTTTTCCGCCTTTGTGATTATCCCACATTAACGGGAGACTATATAATTAATGGAGTAAGTTAATTTGTTACCTCCGATTTAAATATTTTGGAAATTATAATAAAAATACGTTTTAACTTTCATAAAAAATAATTAATTATTCCTATTTTAGTTTATTCATGAATGATCTATTAAATACATTTTATTACTTATTTTATATTAATAATTTTAGTACCCGGTTGACCGAGCTTTGCTCGGTATTTTTCACTTGGTTTTTTTTAATTCGTGTGTTTTGGAAATTATATTTAGATACAAATTACATACTGATGAAATACGAATAATATTTTTTGATCTTAGCGACATAATAGAAAAAACTGAACTGGTTATTTGAATAAAAAATCATGAGTGCAATTAGTTTAATTTAAATTTTCGTGTTTTTAAATAAATAAAAAAGGTCGATGTTTTTCAAAAAAAAAAGAACTAAAAAATAGTGATCGTTTATAAATATATATATATATATATATCATATATATATATGGCAGATCATATATATATATATATATATATAATGATATATATATATATATATATATATATACAGTATGTAACAAAAACCCTGTTGGTCGTTTCAGGGATGTATAGGTGTACACATAGGCATGGTAATGATGATAATAAAAATTTTTTTTGGTTGCTTTAAATGGGGTTTTTAGGTTTCTAATAAGATAACTTAAGAAATATTAAATTTCTAAAAATGTTATTTGCTTCTGAACTTACCGACACGTGCCGACATAATATTATCTACGTCACAGAATAAATAATAGTCTACGGCCGATATGAGGTCACTGACATAGCCGACTCAAAGCAAGCCGCTAAGCGGCGCGTGCTTCCCCAAGGTTTTTGTGTTCTAGACCCAGTTATTCTCAGAAAAATTTAATTTCAAAATAATAGAAATTATAATGAAATGGTCATTAATTCAACCCCAATACACATAATATTTTTTTATAGTATAAGGAGACAAACGAGCACACAGTCCACCTGATGGTAAGTGGTTGCTGTGGCCCAAAGACATTTACATCTATCTTCGATTACGAATCAAAATGCAGATGCGTTGTCACCCGTGAGGACTAAGATGGAATGCCTCCTTTCCAGTAAAAAGGTTCTCCGATTGTCTACACTCACCATACGAAATACAGCAGCATTAAGCAACCATTTCACGCTGGTATTCTGTGAGAGCGTGGTCCTTCCCCGGTCGAGCCGACCCATTCGTGCTATAACTATTATTATAGTATCATTATGTATATTATAAGTATCATTTGAATACTTATGTTATAAATTTCCACTTTTTTGCTAAATAGATCTACGAAAATATTTAAAAAGGTTATTTCATTCATAAAATTTCGTGATTAATTCCAAATTTGCAACTATTTGTAGGAGAAATTTAGTATGTATTTTTCATATGAAATATTATTCGATAAAGAATTTATGTAGTAGATAGTAATTATTTTTTTAAATAAATTCATATTGTCGTTTATTGCTAGAATATAATAAACAAAACAAAATTAATAGGTAATATACGCGGCGTTTTGCGCGCTCTTTGAACTCAAAAGCGAAAGCCGACGAAGGACTTAGGTACTAGGAAAAACCCAAAAAACTCCACTCTTCGAGTGATAAAAAGAAGCGTCCACTGTATGCCGATTAACTAATTTTGATCCAATATCTATTATTTATTCTGTGCTAATATTTAGTAGTAATATTTAAAACATGGGAAGTTTTATGAACATAAAATTTTGTCACAATTCAGTGATCAAGAATAAAAATAAAAATAAGAGTATTTATCGTCGGTCGATAAAACATATAAGTCGGTGCTACAAATGTGTGAGAGGTGGACATATTGGACAACATCTTTGTGGTCGTCGTATCTATTATTTATTCTGTGCTAATATTTAGTAGTAATATTTAAAAACATGGGAAGTTTTATAAACATAAAATTTTGTCACAATTCAGTGGTCAAGAATAGAAATATAAATAAGTATTGTTAATCGTCGGTCGATAAAAAATGCTAATTATTAGATTTTGAAAAACATAGCAGCATAATAGTATTTGTTATTGTGTGGATTTATAACACAATTTTTTAAATGTTTCTTGTTATAAAAGTGTTTTAATGTATTTTTATTAATCCTAGCTATAATTTAATTTCTTAATAACACTTACGGACGCTGTCTGAAATAAATAAATAAATAATAACTATTATTAAAAAATAACATAAAAAATCACGAAATTTTTATCGATTTAGAAAATATCAAAATTATGTTATAGAGTACAATAGCTTTGCCACGTCTATGCAAACAAACAAGCATCAAGCACCAGTAGCGCGTTAGCACTGATATTGACGGTTGTGTTTTATATTGCGAAATTAATATTCCGCCGTGAGTGACTTGTGTGCGATGTCTTACTCAAACGAAGAATATTTTAATATGTTGATGTGTCTCGGGAAATGTAACTGCAATTATGCAGCAGCACGAAGACTTTACGGGGAGTGCTTTGCTACTCCACGAAATATACAATTGCCGTCGGCAATGACGTTCCAACGACTTCACATTCGTATGTACAATACTGGCAGTGTGCATGGCCGTGATCAACAACGTACAGATTCAGGAAGACCGAGGATGTACGACGACTACATCGAGGAGCACATTCTCGACATGTTTGAGGAAGATGCGACGCGGAGCACGCGCTCGGTGGCACGCGAACTAGGTGTGAACCATACGCGCGTTTGGAGAGCCCTCAAAGATGATGGCCAGCACCCGTATCATTATCGTCGAGTTCAGTGTCTTCTTCCTAACGACTACGAGCCGAGAATGGATTACTGTAGATGGTTACTTGATAAGGTTGAAGGAGATCCTGAGTTTTTGAACCGCCTACTTTTTACGGATGAATGCTCTTTTGTAAGAATAGGTGTATTTAATGCTCATAATGAACGCGTATAGTCAACGACAAATCCGCATTCGTATAAACCAAGCTAATTTCAACACCGATGGAAAATCAATGTGTGGGCGGGAATTATAGGTGACAAAATTATTGGTCCGTATTTCCTAGACCACACAATGAGCGGTGAAAACTACGGACGTTTTTTGCGAGAAGAACTAAGCAATGAGCTTGACGAAATGAATTTAGACCTCGTTCGTCGCATGTGGTTTCAACACGATGGTGCTCCACCGCATTTCTCCCGTTGTGTAAGAAGTTTTTTGGATACTGAGTTCGGTGAAAGATGGATTTGCCGCGGTGGACCGGTCAACTGGCCGGCACGATCACCTGATCTCACACCTTTAGATTTTTATCTCTGGGGTACGATTAAGCATACTGTATTCCAAAAAACATGCGATACCGAGGCAGAAATGCGTATGCGTATAGTCGCAGCCTTTGAAAAAATAAAGTCCGAAATTATGAGACATTATGAGTCGGTGTCACAAATGTATAGAGGTACAAGGTGGACATATTGAACAACATCTCGTTTCTTCTTTCAAGTCGTCAAGTAGACATAGTGATAAATTAGTGTTTGACTATAACAGCTGTGATGTGACGAGGCCACGACCTCAGTGTGCAGTTAGTGTAGGTAAGACGCGCGCGCGCCCCATCTTTGATGTAAGTCACCGCCGCCGCCACCCGCCGCTGTCGATAATTCTAGGCAGAGGTAATCAATCTACATAAAATTTACAAATATTATTTATTGATTAAAACTACTTTTACGGATTTTATCGCGTTTTATTTATATTAATTTTAATACCCGACGTTTCGGGTGCTTTCCAGCACCCATGGTCCCAGGGGACTGAGCACATGGGTGCTGGAAAGCACCTGAAACGTCGGGTATTAAAATTAATATAAATAAAACGCGATAAAATCCGTAAAAGTAGTTTTAATCAATGTATAGTGTTCGCGTAAATATAAGAAATCATTAAATATTATTTAATTAAAATTTAATTTGATTGTTTTTATGTCGAGTTTTCTGAAGTAAAGTTATTTCTATACGTTTAAATACTGATTCTGATGACGCACTTAACGGGAACCACAGGGTTTTTGTTACATATTGTATATATATATATATATATATATATATATATATATATATATATATATATATACAAGAATTGCTCGTTTAAAGGTATAGGATATTGATTATAATTTTATTTTTGTATAAATTTTATATTTTGTATTATAGTTCGGCCGTTCAGAAAATGCGTTCCTGACACGTCGCGACTGAACTGACGACGTAACTTTGTAATGGCGTTGCAGTTACGATAAAAATATTTTTGCTGGTTGTTTACCGTTTTAACAATTGATGAGCATTAAAACTACATTATTATATCAATAATCAATGAATGTTATAATTATGTGCCAAACTGAGTGTCAAATAACTTGGTAAACAATATTTTTCTAAATCTATACTGCGCTATTACAAGGTTATGTCAGCGCTTTATATTTGTAGTGCTGTGCTAACAATAACAGGCAATAACAGTATCGTAATCTGTTCTTATACAGTTATACTTTATAAAATAATACGTATTGTTTTTCTTTTTAAGAATTTGAAAATAATGGACTATAAGATAACTTTTATTAAATATAAAAATAAAACTACAACCAAACCGAACGCGCGAAAGAAAGTAGCATTTTTATATTTAGGTTGAAAATGGTAACCCCAAATGCCGTTATGGGCCGCCATTTTGTGACGCTAAAACAGTCATCTGTTGTCGTTTCGTGCGCATAGACCACGTTCTTCAAGTGTTTTCGATCTGTTTTTATTTGATTATACCTTTCGTTTAATGGACTGTTTCTGCTTTTCAAACTGACATCGGCGCTAAATCGGACTTCGATTATGTTTTGTATTGCATTCTTTTTACTTTTGGTGCATAATAATGCCTAAACGTGGACAAACATTGAAAAGTGGAGCCCGTGAGTTAATCATCAAGCTGCATGATTACTTTGAGCGGGAGCGGCAAAATGTCGGACCCCTGTTACCTGTCGAACAAGTACAAGAACGCATCTCTCAGGCGCTTGGAGTTAGCAAAGGAACGATAAGAAATATTAATAAAGAAAAGTTCGGCTCTACTGGCACGGAAGATAATATTTTACGTACTCCGAAGAAGAAACGTAGAACTAAACCCGTGACAGATATTGACACCTTTGACGCCGATGCAATCAGAAATCGTATAATATGGTTACTATTCCAGAAATGAATATCTCAACAGGAAGAAGCTTTTCGCATCGTTAAGAGAAGATGGACTGTTTAGCGGGGGTAAAACAGCTTTAACCAAAATCTTAAAAAATATTGGTTTTTCGTATAAAAAAAATAGACAAGAGAAAATTTTTATTAGAACGATACGACATAATTTTAAAACGGATAAGTTTTTTGAGAGAAGCAAAAAATATTGATAACTGGGATAATGTCGTGTTCATTGACGAGACATGGCTAAACGCCAATCACACGGTTTCCCGTCTTGGATGGATGATACCCAACCGTCGACGTTGAAAGTACCAATGGGTAAGGGGGCCCGTCTGATAATATGCCAGGCAGGTTCTGCAAAATACGGCTTTGTGGAGAACGCGTTACTGGCATTTCAATCAAAAACCACAAATTACTACCACGAGGAAATGAATGCTACTACATTTAAAGAGTGGTTCCAGAACGTGCTTTTGCCCAGCCTACCAGAGCCTTCTGTAATATTCATGGAAAATGCCTCCTATCACTCGGTTCAAATACAGAAACCACTTACCCAAGCTAATAAAAAAGAAGAAATGTTGGCTTGGTTACAAGCAAAAGGCATTGACGCAAATATGCAGATGCTAAAACCAGAGCTAATTAAATTAGTTAAAGAAAATAAAGCCACAAATGTGCGATACGAAATCGATGAACTGGCTCTGGAGTACGGTCATCGCGTTCTAAGAATTCCACCGTATCATTGCCAATATAACGAGATTGAGCTAATCTGGGCTCAAATAAAAGGTTACGCCGCCCGCCACAATACTTCCCCGCCATTCAGCACGAAAAAGATGATGACCCTATTAAAAGAAGCCTGTGGGGAAGTCACAAGAGATGACTGGGCAAAGGTTGTTGAGAAGACTAAAAACCTGATTGTGGAACATTTTGACCGAGATATCAGGATTGATTCTGTTATCGATAATAATATAATTATACATGTAGGCGAAGACGATGATGAAGACACCACCTCCTTAAGCGAATCGGAGTCTGATTAATATTCTGTACGCACATTCAATTCATTGTACTTTATTGCATAGAAATACAGATTGTAACTTTGTAACAAAGAATAAATAAAACAATTTTATTATATTAATATTACCTTTTCTGGTTTCCATTTAATTTACTAAAATATAAATTTTGAATGATTCCGCCAATTTAAAACGAAAATAATCTTAAAAATAACTCGGCGGTTCATTTTGGAGGAACGGTAACGAACTCAGTGTTATGTTGTGCCCATCACTAGTCGTGACTAACTGACAGGTGTCAGGAACGCATTCTCTGAACGGCCGAACTATAATTATATTGTATTACCTATTTTATATTGTTTGATTTATAAGTACAATAAAAATACTTACAAAAAAATATGTTTTATTTCATCAGTTATGCTAACTTCTATTCACCTGATAAGAAAATATACTTTTTTTTTTAATATAATCAATTAACTGCAGCTTACAAAAAAACCTTTTTATTGCGTATTTTGGGTTAAATCTCACATAGTAAGCCAACAAAACCCGCCATTGCATGTTTGGTGTGTCTATCTTTATCTAATCTTAGCGACGGTATTGTTTTCGCAACTTGTGTAAGTGAGACAGATATATGTTTATTTAAAATGTTTAGTAATTTCAAATAACTCAATGACGACTCCGTGGCGCAGTGACTTAGCAATGAGTGGCTGCGCTGGGGGTCGCGGGTTCGAATCCCGCACGGAACAAATATTTGTATGGCCTACAAATAGTTGTTCCTGGTCTGGATGTTTGCCTTGTGCAATTTATGTTGGTAAACTGCCCCTACGATACAAGAGAAAATCTTAGTGTAGGGGTAACGTTTAAAAAATATATGATATTAGATGGTTAG
The DNA here is from genome assembly GCA_907164705.1 of Parnassius apollo. NCBI lineage: Eukaryota > Metazoa > Arthropoda > Insecta > Lepidoptera > Papilionidae > Parnassius > Parnassius apollo. The sequence goes on from CAJQZP010001679.1 coordinate 3,232,795, forward strand.
GTACAATTTGGTTTAATAGACAGATAAAAACATGTAAAAACAAGTTGGATATTTCCTAATAATGTTACTAGTAAGTCTTTCGAAGCTTTTTAAAAATACCTAGCCTTTTCTGTGCATTTACGCAAGATTGACAAACAGTATTTTCATCACATTCGACTTCGTATATTGAGACGATTTTGTCATTTTTTAGCTCCAAATATTTTTTCCACTAAAGCTCCATCTTCTGTTTTAAATTATACCGCCTAGTAAGCCTTTGGAGCCGTGATTCTGCAGTACCTCTACTCGAACCACAACGGAGAATCAAATTGCTCAGAGCTACTCTTTTCTACACTCGCATATTTGTCAGGTGTCATTTTTTCTGAACAATATTAGAAAATGGTAGACACTATTTGAGAATTTTCTCTTTATTTGTTGTACAGATAGTGAAGCGACAACGCAATTCTATTGTCATCTACAAAATATCTCATCAGTTGAAATTTCTCGCATCCAGATACTTACTTCAAAACTGCAGATATACCTATCAAAAAGCTACCCTGATCACCAAAGCTTGAGCTTGTTGGTGACATACCTGACTGTAATAAATTTCAAAGTCGTGCCTACTTTAGGTAATTTGGATTTTGCCCAGTAACGGTTATTTTCTGTGGCAAGTGTGGACGTGCGCACTGATTGTTTCTCTCGCCAGTATTTGGCTATAAATTTTTTATTAGGTTGCATAATAGCTTTTATCTATATTTTAACTTTTGAACAATGTCACTAATAATACTGTAAAATTACTTAATACTTGTGAAAACTTAAACGTTTTTGAATCCAGAAATTATTACAAAAATGGAAACAGATGTAAATTCATCGTTAGGTAATGAGAACCGAAACATATCTTCTACATAATAAACATATTTGCAAATACAAATGTGGCATAAGATTTTACCTGCAGATAAATGCAAGAGGTCGCAGAAAAAATGCGAATAAATTCGCTTGGGTCCTTTTTAAGCTTTATGTGACATTCTATCCAAATTCTTCTCCTTTTTGTTTATCCTAATACAACACGTGCATTAAAATCATAACCGACGGATTGTCTAGGAAATCTACCAGCAACATACGCCAACTCATTGTAGGTAACACCAACGCCGTCTCAGGCCACACCGGGGCCCTTGAGCACACAAGAATTTGGGGCTCTGTTCGAAAGTAAAAAAAAGAGAATGAATTTATGCTTCATTTATCTAAAAATGATGATCGTGACAATGATTTGCTCTAAAATCTAATATTTGTGGTTGATAATTATCACATTAATAAAATTATATTTAGCGACATTTGGAGACTTTTTGTTGCTAAATTCACTTAATAACTATAATTTATATGGACTTTTTAATGGTAGCATAGACTTTTTACGTTTACGTTACATTTTTATGTTTTTTTTATATTTTTTAATTCATATTTCATTTTAATTTGTGTTGTAAAAGTCATCAATCAGTGTAAATTTTTTCGTTCTCAAATATATACTTATTTAATATATATATATATATATATATATATATATATATATATATATATATATATATATATATATATATATATATACATTTACGATGGTCTAAGGCAGTGATTCCCAAAGTGGTCTATGACAACCTGCAAGGGGTCTACGTCAGTGAAAAAAAATTTGGGGGTCCATGAAATGAAAATGGGGGTCCACGATAGTGGATCTCAACACATACACTGATAGTACCTATTTACTTACATCATACTTATAATATCAAAACATATACATTATGTTTTGATATTATATGCCGTGTAGTGGCGGTTAAGAATATCCACTACCCCATATCTTCCCGTGGGTGTCGTAAGAGGCGACAGAGGGAGACAGGCAGGAGATGGGCAGCAGCGTCTTCCTGATGACAACTGTGACGTAATAAAAACTGCGGTTGCCAACCCGCTCGCCAAGCGTGGCAACTATGGCAAATACCCCCCAATGAATAAATACACAAACAGACGGCCCCCAGTCCCCGGCGGCCCCGCTATTCCTGGCTACGGTGGCGACCATGGTAACGGCGGGGCAGGGGGTGCTAAGAATCTCCGGTGGAGGTTCGGTTGCCACCTACGACGACTCGACCTGGCAACATATAACGCACGCACCCTGAGGACTGACGAGAAGATACTGGAGCTGGAAGAAGAGGTAGACAAGTTGCGCTGGCATATTATTGGATTATCCGAGGTCCGAAGAGAGGGGGAGGACACGGCAATCCTCGAGTCCGGCAACTTGTTCTATCACCGGGAGGGCGACCATCTGTCCCAAGGAGGTGTCGGATTTATCGTCCACAAATCTCTCGTCAACAACGTTGTAAAGATTGGGAGTGTGTCGACGAGGGTCGCGTACCTGATACTCAGAATCACCAAACGGTATTCGCTGAAGGTCATTCAGGTTTACGCACCAACCTCGGCACATCCCGATGAGGAGGTGGAGGAAATGTATGAGGATATTTCCAGAGCCATGCATTCCTCCAAAACCTACTACACGGTGTTGATGGGAGACTTCAACGCAAAACTGGGCACAAGAGAAAGCGGTGAGCTGAAGGTAGGAAAATTTGGAGTAGGGCAACGGAACCGAAGGGGCCAGCAGCTGGCCGACTTTATGGAGAAAGAGGGACTCTTTATGATGAACTCTTTCTTCCAGAAGCGGCCCCACAGGAAGTGGACCTGGTCGAGCCCCGACGGTTCGACAAAAAATGAGATTGACTTCATTATGACGACCAGACGCCAACTGTTCAGTGATGTCTCAGTGATCGCAAGGGTGAAAACTGGCAGCGATCACCGAATGGTTAGAGGCACACTGAACCTAAACGTTAAGTTGGAGAGGTCTCGTCTAATGAAGTCAACGCTCCGTCCCCCTCGTGCTCTAATCCAGAATCCCGAAACCTTTCAGCTCGAGTTACGTAACCGCTTCCAGTGCCTAGAAGATTGCAATGCAGTGGACGATATGAACGACAAGCTCGTGGAAACTGTCCATGCGGTCGGAGCTAAGTTCTGCAAGACCCGCCGCAGAAGAACACAAAAACTCTCCGATCACACTCTTAATCTCATGGCTGTTAGACGGGAGATGAGGCTGCAATCGTCAACAGACTTGACAGCATACAGGCAACTGAATAGACAGATCTCCAAATGCATACGGCGAGACTTACGCAACTTTAATACTTCTCGTATTAAAGAAGCGATCGAGCGGAACCAGGGCTCCAAAGTCTTTGCCAGAGATCTGTCTGCCAGAAAGAGCCAACTGTCAAGGCTGAAGACTGAGTGTGGCAACATCGTTTCCGGGACACCTGAGATTTTGAGTGAGATTGAGAGGTTCTATGGGCAGCTGTACACATCATCGTTGGAGCCACACGCAAGTGTGAGTAACGATCCAAGAGCAAGTCTTATCCGACACTATTCCGATGATATCCCGGACGTCAGTCTAAGCGAGATTAGAATGGCTCTCCAGCACCTTAAAAACGGCAGGGCCCCAGGCGAGGATGGAATTACAGCGGAGCTTCTGAAAGCGGGTGGAACACCGGTACTTGAAGTCCTTCAGAAGCTCTTCAATTCCGTCCTCCATGGTGGCACTACTCCAGAGGCGTGGAGCAGAAGTGCGGTGGTCTTGTTCTTTAAGAAAGGCGACAACGCTCTCTTAAAGAACTACAGACCGATTTCCCTTCTGAGCCGCGTCTACGTGCTGTTTTCGAGAGTCATTACGAATCGTCTCGCACGCAGACTTGACGACTTCCAGCCTCCCGAACAAGCCGGTTTCCGAAAAGGCTTCAGTACCATAGACCACATACATACCCTGCGGCAGATTGTACAGAAGACTGAAAAGTACAATCTGCCACTTTGCCTGGCGTATGTGGACTATGAGAAAGCCTTTGATTCCGTCGAAATTTGGGCGGTGCTACAGTCCCTTCAGCGGTGCCAAGTTGACTGTCGGTATATCGAAGTGCTGAAGTGTTTGTACAGTAGGGCTACGATGGCTATCCGAGTACAGAACCAGAGCTCGAAACCTATCCAACTGCAGAGAGGTGTAAGACAGGGTGACGTTATATCCCCGAAACTCTTCACCGCTGCATTGGAAGACGTTTTCAAGCTACTGGACTGGAAAGGATACGGTATTGACATCAATGGCGAGTACATCACTCACCTTCGATTTGCCGACGATATAGTCCTTATGGCAGAATCGCTGGAGGACTTAAGCACTATGCTCAATGACCTCAATAGTGCCTCCCAACGGATAGGTCTTAAGATGAACATGGACAAAACAAAGATCATGTTCAATGTCCATGTCACACCTATGCCGGTAGTTGTTGGGAGCACTATGCTCGAAGTTGTTGACGAATACGTTTACCTGGGACAAATAGTCCGACTAGGTAAGTCCAACTTCGACCGAGAGGTCAATCGACGGATTCAACTCGGCTGGGCAGCGTTCGGGAAATTACGGCATATCTTTTCGTCAGGTATACCTCAATCTCTAAAAACTAGATTGTACAACCAGTGCGTGTTGCCAGTGATGACTTACGGATCTGAGACGTGGTCCTTCACTGCTGGCCGTATGAGGAAGCTTAAGGTCGCTCAGCGAGCTATGGAGAGGGCTATGCTCGGAGTTTCTCTGCGTGATAGACTCAGAAACGAGGATATCCGCAGTAAAACCAGAGTGACCGACATAGCCCAACGGATTAGTAAGCTGAAGTGGCAATGGGCCGGCCATATAGCTCGAAGAACCGATAACCGATGGGGAAGAAAGGTTCTCGAGTGGCAGCCTCGTACCGGTAGGCGTAGTGTAGGGCGACCCCCCACTAGATGGAGTGACGACCTGGTAAGACAGGCAGGAAGTCGATGGATGCAGGTGGCTCAGGACCGTGCTTTGTGGCATTACTTGGGGGAGGCCTATGTTCAGCAGTGGACTTGTGAAGGGCTGTAATGATGATGATGATGATGATACATTATGTATAAAAGTAACTATCAAGTAAAAAATTTATTATATATGTTTATAAAATTGTGTAAGTTGTAGGATGTTGGTATTCGCTGTGGTCGTAATATATTTTGAACTTGTAAAAACCTGAGAGTCGCAGTCTCAGAGCTTCGCTACCTTGCACTGACTTGTTCAATTCGTCACTCTATAAATACGAATGTGGGACAAATACGTTTATTCGTTTCCTGAATCTTGAAAAGGAAAGTGCTAAGAAAATATTTAAAAAAATATAAACAGATAGCATATCACACAAATTATAGCGAGTCAGTGTTATTTTGTTTTAAAGTGCTGGAGAAAAGTAAGTACATTATTTTTTATTAAATTTTAGTTTTGTACTCGTAGTTAGCAAAGATAGATAAATTAAGCCAATCATGACTTTAGTTATTAGTAGTTTAATATTCAATCATGCAAAATTACACGAGTACTCCTCAATTGTTTCGTTTTCTTTGCAATCTCCGTAATTCGAGCTAATTGTTGCAAGAAGATGTTCGAATTGTGGAATGTTTTCGGAAAAATTAAAAAATATTTTTAATACACAGCTGCTGGATTTTCTGTCTTATTTAAATAATTTAATTTTGCCCACAGATGACCGATGCCATGTCCGAATCTAAAAAGAAATTTAGACAGTACAGTGTCGATTATTTGAAATTTGGCTTCATTCCATCATTGCCGGACAAACAATTGCCTATTTGCATTTTATGCAACAAAGTTTTGGGCAATGACGCTATGAAACCATCTAAACTGCAAGATCATCTGAAAAGATGCCACCCTGATAAAACAGAGAAAGATTTGAAATACTTTCAAACACTCAAAGATAAACTTCAGAAGAGACCTACACTGGACAGAATGTTCGCTTCGACGTCACAAAGAAATGATGATGGTTTGCGGGCGTCTTACATTACTATCGGAGAGAAGTTAATTTTGCCAGCCGTTGAAGAGGTTTTAAAAACTGTTTTACACAAACCTGCATCTGATATCATTAAAAGAATTCCCTTAAGCAACAATACTGTTGAAAGACGTATTGATGAAATGAGTTCTGATATTGAAAGCTTCTTATGTAATTATTTGCAAACGACCCATTTCTCTATACAACTGGACGAGTCAACTTTACCTGATAATGCAGCATTATTATTGGCATATGTTCGTTTTATTATGAATCAAGAAATCTACGAAGAACTGCTCTTCGCAAGAACTTTGATAACCGACACTAAAGGTGAATCAATATTTCATGTTTTGAAGGATTACTTCATTGAAAATGCAATTCATTTATCAAATATAATATCAGTAGCTACAGATGGAGCACCTGCCATGGTTGGACGTTATCGTGGATTTATAAGCTATTTAACACAAAATGTGTCAGGGGTGTTAGCAATACATTGCGTCATCCATCGACAACATTTAGTTGCTAAAACTTTGTGTATTAGATTGCATGAATCACTTCATTTAGTCATTGATGCAGTAAACCGAATCCGAAGCAACGCATAGAATACGCGGTTATTTGCGCAGTTGTGTGAAGAAAATGACTAACACTTTCATCAATTACTCCTTCACACAGAAGTACGAAAGGCTTATTTTTGACAAGATTTTTTGCAATAAAATTTTAAAAGAAAATTTAATGAAGAGTAAAACAGACATCGATAAACTAATAGATTTGTTTACAAAATTTAATATGGTTAATTTGCAATTACAAGGTGACAGTTTAAATTTGATTAAAACAAAGTCCATCTTATCAGCGTTTCTTGGCAGAGTTAAACTAATGAAGCAAAATATTGGACGGGGCTAATTTTCTCAGTTCCCCAATTTGTCACAGACATGCTGCCAGGAAGACGACGTTTCAACTTACGTTCAACATTTAAATGCCCCAATTGAGGATATTTTGACTATGGTAATACCACCGTGGATAATTAATCCATATGGTGACATAGAAGAAACGAATGTAATAATACAGGAGGAACTGACTGAACTAAGTACAAACGAAGAACTTAAGGTTCAGTTTAAAAACGGATATCAGCAATTCTGGCTGCAAAACAACATACCCGTTACTTATCCCGTATTATGGAATATAGCGAGGAAATTTTCAATATCCTTTCCATCGTCATACCTAGTGGAAAGGGGGTTCAACGCTGTTACCAATCTTCTAACGAAAAAAAGAAACAGACTGGACATCATTAGCCGAGGAGATTAAGATTAACCCTTACAAAATTGACGCCAAATGTTGATAATTTATTATTAAAGCATCAGGTTCATCCTTCTCACTAAAAATATTGACTTTTTGCTTATGTTATTTTATTTATAGTTTATTTTATGTTTATTTAATGCTACGTATATTTTACATAACAGATACAAAATTTCATTTTGAGTAGTTTTAATTTAAATTCAATTAATAAATGTATAAGTTAACATGTGTTTTTACTTTAAGTTTTTAACACTAAACTTCACTACAGTTAGAAATTTACAGGAAATCAATATCAGGTAAGTAGGGGGTCTACCCAACACGGAAAAACATGGCAAGGGGTCTACAACACAAAAAAGTTTGGGGAACTCTGGCTTTAAGGCATGGAGGTTTGATAACAGGAGAACGATAGCTACGTACCTATAGCATAGCCCACCTGTCCTTGAAAATTTGTAGAATTTATAGCGGCGCTGCCGTCGGTGAATAGTGGCTGCGAAGTTAGCTGTATTATTAGTTGCTTATGAGTACAAGTAGATGAAGTTAGTTGTATAGTGTACAAATTTTCTTGGCGGCATTGGTGAGAAAATTTTCATTGCTCCGTAATTTTTTAATTTTTGACAACAAGAAACATTAAAAAATGGAGAAATATTTTATTGTGCGTGGATGTGCAGGTGGTTTTAGCATCTGATCGGAAAAAAAGACTGAAAATGACTTTTATTGAGCGAACTTAGCGATCGCAGCGTCCCACTTACGGTGTCCATACTGTGGTGACGCTATTTTCTGCGGCGATCGTTTTTCTGTTCTCTAGCCTTCATGGTCTAAGGTTTATGATTAGACACCATACTCTTATTAGTTTGTGCTAGAGACCTTTACTAATTCAATGTGGCAACATTATCTTTGACATGCTATGTCAAAAATCAATTTGTTAAACCTGCAGAGGGCGCTTTAAATTGCTCGGCCACGTAAGTCAGGGTCGTATTTTCCTTCATTGTGTTATTTTATTATAATAATTTCATTATTCGGGATAATATGTGATAATGATATAACATCTCAGACAGTGTGCAATAAGTTTCTTGTGTTGTAACGTATCTCCGACTTCGGTAAGTTGTTTTTTAATTGTCCTTCTGTCATCATCAGTGAATTAGCAATAATTAAGAATCCTTGTTGATATGAGTCAATTTATCATAAAATAAATACACTACAATGTCATTGTTTTATACTTGCTCAAAGTTAACGTTTTCAGATTGAAGAATCATGTCAAACGTACAACCAAGTTCGTTCAACAATATCTCGGGAGTGCCACAGACAAATGTGAACCCTGGACTGCAGTATACAAGCCAATTTAATCCACAGTCTCAGCAGCCAATATTGAAACAAGATGCAAACTCAAATAGTCCTGTGCCAGGATTTGTTAGTCCTACCAACCAGGGACAAATTACCCAATTTAGCCAGAGTGCAAGCAGTTCACCCGCCTTTAATCATCCGGGATTTATATCACAACCAATATCTGGATTCAATTTTTCATCAGTAGGACCACCAACCAAACCCGCTCTTTCAACATCAAATCAGAACATTTCTCAAAACATTCCTGCATCTGTACCTAACCCTAGTTCTATTAACAACTCTAATTCTTCACCATACCATCCCAAATTTCAACAACAGCTTCAGATTAACGATAATGCACCACCTCTTATTCCATCTAGTCAGTTTAAGCAATCAATAATTAATGGTCCACCATTGAGCTCTCCTCCCATGAGTCAACCGTTACCTCAACAATTGACGTCAAGTTCCTATAGTCCTATGACTAATAAACCTGTGAATTCTAATATTGCATCTGGACCGATAAATCCCATAGCATCTCAATCACAATCCGGCTTTCCTCCTTCATCTTTACCACCCAGGTCTTTCACTAGTCAGCCAAGTATGCCATATACACGGCCGCCACTTACTGGGCCTCCAAGAAATAGTCCTTTGTTTGGTCCATCTATGAATGTACCCCCAACCTCTAGTGGGCAACCTATTGACTTAGTTGGACCTCCAAGATCAATTGGGCTTAATGGACCTACTGGTAATATTCCTGGCCAGTCTGTAGGACCACCTCAGAGTGTAGGGCCTGTAAGTGGTCTTCCTTCTGGACCAACATCTTTACCACATCTATCAACAAAACCACCTTTAGGAACTCATATTCTTAATCAACAATATCCTGGTCAACAAAATAATGGCCCTTTGGGATTAAGCCAACCAACACCTTTATCAACTGGGCCTGGACCAATGACATCTACAACATATAGTGGATCTTCAGGTTTACCAATGGGACCACAAATGCAGCCACAAATCCAAAGATTGCCACAAATGGGTCAATCTGCTAATGCCTCACTAGGCCCTCCAGGGGGTTTGAATGGACCACCAAGGTCTAACATACAGAGTCGATACCCTCAAATGCCTTCAAGTGGTTACACTAACCATCAACAACCACAAGTGCAACCCCAGGGAGGCAAGCAACTTCCTTCACCTTACAATCCGCAAGGAATTACGCAACAAATGGGTCAACTTAGTGTTACAAAACAAGGATTTGATCAACTCTGGGGGCACCAGATGGTAGATCTAATGCAGACCAGACATATTCTTCCAGAGTACCCTGAAGATCCACCAGAGATAAGGCTTGGTCATCAGTTTGCCGATGCTCCCAATTGCAGTCCCGAGTAAGTTTACTTTAATATTAATTAATTACTTATAACTATTTATATAAAATACAAAAACTTGTTTCTATATAGACTTTGAAACCATCCAACTATTGTGCTCTAAGTTTTATTAGAAAGGTAATGATGTGAAGATGGTTTTAAACCACTAAGACAATGCATTATGCACTCTATGAAAAGGTTAATAAATAAACAGGACTTCCTTTTATCCAACAAATTAAAAAAATGTATTTCTTTTTTTACCAAACATCCAGTATCCACTAGTATGCTATAAATTAGAAGTAGAATCTAAAATAGCAGTGAATATGAAGCTTTTGTTTACTTTATGTATTTATCTTTATAATTGTTTTGTATTCATATATTAGTATATATTAATTACTTGAAATTAACAAATTGTGTGATTAAATAAAAATCTGTCAAGTCAAGCTGATTGGGGATATTCATCATCATCATTAAAGCCCTTCACAAGTCCACTGCTGAACATAGGCCTCCCCCAAGGCCACAAAGCACGGTCCTGAGCCACCTGCATCCATCGATTTCCTGCATGTCTTACCAGGTCTTCACTCCGTCTAGTGGGGGGTCACCCTACACTTCGCCTACCGGTACGAGGCTGCCACTCAAGAACCCTTCTTCCCCAATGGTTGTCGGTTCTTCGGGCTATATGGCCGGCCCATTGCCACTTCAGCTTACTAATCCATTGGGCTATGTCGGTCACTCTGGTTCTACTGCGGATATCCTCATTTCTAAGTTTATCATGCAGAGAAACTCCGAGCATAGCTCTCTCCATAGCTCGCTGAGCGACTTTGAGCGTCCTCATGCGACCAGCAGTGAAGGACCACTTCTCGGTTCCGTAAGTCATCACTGGCAACACAATTTGTGCAACTTAGTTTTCAGGTTTTGAGGTGTACCTGACGAGAAGATGTGTCGTAATTACCCGAACGCTGCCCAGTCGAGCTGAATCCATCGATTGACCTCTCGGTCGAAGTTGGACTTACCTAGTCGGACTATTTGTCCCAGGTAGTTTAGTTTGCGACGGGCTGTTTTCGGCAACTCCACGTCTATGCGCGTATTTTACGTGTGGGCAGGAATAATGTGATTATTCGAGCCATGAGATCTCCCTGAAGAAGCTCAACAGTCCCTTGATGTTGCATGCAACTTCGGGGAGTGATCCCGGCGTGCCGAGATGTTTAGCCCTGTACGTAGTGACCTCCGGACATTTCAGTAGCACGTGGGCCGCCGTTTCTTCCTCCCCCATACATGCCCTGCACAGGGGACTATCTGTAACACCTATAGTAAATAAATGTTTGTTAAAGGTGCCGTGTCCTGTGATAGCACTTGTTACTATCCTGATCTGTGGCTTGTTCAGTCTCATTAGAACTTTGGTTAAGCGACTGTTTATTACAGGTAGGGCCTCCCTAGCTTGTCTACAGTCTACTAGATTTTTCCAAAGCTGAGCGTGTTGATTAGTGAAGTGTCTACGTACCATTGAACGAACGTTACCAAAGGGGATTGGTATGATTGGTTCCGGCCCTATAGTGGCCAGAGCCGATCCTCTTCTTCTTCTTCTTACTTGTCCCAGGTAAACGTACTCGTCAACAACTTCGAGCTTAGTGCTCCCAACAAACACCGGCATAGGTGTCACACGGACATTAAACATGATCTTTGTTTTGTCCTTGTTCATCTTAAGACCTATCCGTTGGTAGGCACTATTGAGGTCATTGAGCATAGTGCTTAAGTCCTCCAGCGATTCTGCCATAAGGACTATATCGTCGGCAAATCAAAGGTGAGTGATGTACTTGCCATTGATGTTAATACCATATCCTTTCCACTCCAGTAGCTCGAAAACGTCTTCCAATGCAGCGGTGAAGAGTTTCGAATAAATAACATCACCCTGTCTTACACCTCTCTGCAGTTGGATAAGTTTCATACTCTAGTTCTGTACTCGGATAGCCATCGTAGCCCTACTGTACAAACACTTCAGCACTTCGATTTACCGACAGATTGGGGATATTAGCAAACAAAGATAATTTTAACACAAGCTATTGGCCGAGTTTTATTATGGTTTTATTTTGCTTAAGTCTTAACACACACACATATATATATATATTAAATATCAGATATAGTTTCCAGGAAAGTGAACACATAATGTTTTACTGAAGTAATAATGTTTTAGAGCTGACATGTAAAATTAAAGTCAATGCAGTTTTACTGAACTTTATAATTTTTAAAATTTCGCTTTTCTCATGAGGAATTATGTTTAAGTAAACTATATACAGTATGTAACAAAAGAATATCAGGTGCATTGGCATGCTTATGTGGTAAAATAAGAGGTATGAGGTGATCACCACCATGCTGGTTCTATAAAAATTCATTTAAAAATTGTAGAAAATAAATTATTGTAAGGTGAAATATGTTTAAAAAAAAGTCCCACTGGGTTTCTTGTTGCAGTTGAAATATTTCAATAGGTATCTTCAAAAATGGTTGCACAATTGTTTCAAAATTATGTATTACTTTTAAATTCCTTTACTTTTAATATTACTTACTTAGCTTTTTTTATATTAGGGCACCAAAGTAGTGCAGTATTTCTAAGTTATTGTAATTTTGGTCTTCAAAATCTATTTTCGGCTAGTTTGCTACTAATTATAGGTAGTATACTTATTTTTTACAAAACTGTAGTGACAATCTGCCGGATGGTAAGTCACTACTGCAGTCAACGGATTCCATCCAATCAACTCCAAACAACGAAGGCTACAGATGCCTTATCGCCTCTGAGGACAAAGATGGAATGCCACACAAGCTGTGACTAAACTGCCTCTCTGGTCTGAAGGGTGTAGCGCTTCTTAGAAATAGGTGGGTGGGGTGGCACCTACCCAGATGGTCTCCTAGGCAGTAGAAGCATCCTATCACCTAGGATCCGTATTTAAATATCAAAAATAACTCGTGGTCCATCATAACGCCTATTAGTTTAATATTATCAAGAAGAGGTAGATCTTTTGCTCTTTTTTTTTAGAATAAGGGTCACAAACGAGCACATTGTCCACCTGATGGTAAGTTGATGCTGTGGCCCATAGACATCTACATTTATCCTCAATTAAGAAACAAAACGCAGATATGCGTTGTCACCCTGAGGACTAAGATGGAATACCTTGTTTCCAGAGGGATCTCCGGATCTTTACACTCACCATATGAAACACAGCTGTATTAAGCTGTTATTTTACGCTGGTATTCTGTGAGAGCATGTTCCTTATCCGGGCGAGCCAACCCATTCGTGCTGCAACCGTATTATAGCTGCAGCGTGGCTCTACCACATATGAAATCAATTTTTAACATAACTGGATAAGAAAGTCGATTTTTTAAATAAAGTTTTTGTTTATGCCGATTTGGGTATGCCGATTATGTCTGACACACAGAATATTTTTTAATAGACGTACGTAACTTATTTTAGCTTTTCGCTGGGTATCTTTGTTGACCTAAATTGGACCATGTTGTGCAGAAATATTTGGACCCAAAAAAAACTGACTCTTTCAGATTTGAAAGGCATTTTACTTGTGGCAAAAGCTGGAATACATCATTTTTTAAATCATTAGATTAGTTTTTAATTTTCAGAGATATTTCATTTTGGCCAGATGGCCAGACAACACAGTCCAATTATTGTACATGTTATTCCCTCCAAATGTTAAATTTAGAATACAAAGTCGTTTTTTGCCAATGAAGTAATAGTAATATATAATATCTAATCACTACATATACAGCCCGTACAATTATTAGGGCAATGTAATTCATGTACATGTTTATTATCCATAATATAATTTTAATGATCTAGTGAAATTAGTCACGAATTATACATTGCTTAATGTTAAAATATTTATATGTTTCTTCATGTGACAAACATGATACAATTATTAAACATGATTGAGTAAATAGAAAGTATTAGAGAAGAGCGCTGGAGTGTCAGTAATACCTGTTGCTTGTGAGAGGACTTAACTGCTCGGATTAGCTATGCGCTTTTGAATTTTAACATCTATTTGTTTTATTTAAATAACATATTTTAGTCCTTTTCTTTGCGTCTATTCCTTTTAATTTTCTATAAACTACCTTTAATGCACTTAAAATTGCAGTTAACAATTTCATTGTGCCGGTGGGGATCGAACCTGGGTTGTGAATTACAGTGAGTACTTGGATCCTGAACTGCCTCATGAATTTCAGAACGATAAAATATTTTCGAGGACGTGAAAGTCAGCCATCACGCACTGTAGAAGCGCAGCGAACTTTCCATGATCCTCTTAGACAGAGGGAAAGCTTGTGCCCAGTAGTAGGACATATACATTTTTTAAGTTTGCTTTATTTTTAACATGACACAGTTACGCCGATAGAAACATATATATATATATATATATATATATATATATATATATATATATATATATGTATTTATTACTAGTGACCTTTTTTTTTGTTATACCCCATTTTTTCCATATTGTAAAAAACTCATGCAATATATAGTAAAATAAAATCGAAGTTATTACAAATTTTTGTAACATTATAATAATTGTAAAAGTATATTGTTCTTCATCACTGTTAAAGACCACTGCCAGACGTACTACTTGTCTTCCATTATGGTGAGTATTTTCCTTATTCATCACGCTTGATAGGTGGGATACACCAGACACAGGAAGTATGTTTAAATGAGCTAGTTTTATTTTCTATTGCGGCCCTGCCCATAGCTCTCCCCACATTACAAAAGGTTAGCCAGCTGAGAATGCCTTTTCGGCATTAATTGTGTTTTAGTACCAAATTGTTTAGAGCGCAATAAAGAATATTCTATCTATCTAGCAGAGGTCTCGTATTTTGATGATGTTGCTGGTCACCGGTCTGGGTATTTTACTGGTTAAAAAGAGATGGCATATAACCTTAATATATGGGGATGCTATAAAAATTTACTTTTTTTGCAAAATTAAAAAGTATATAAGTAATTTCATAATATCGCAACTTGAGAATGTCCTTATGAATGTCATGTATTATTGAACACAAATGCGAAGAATAAATCAAATTTATTTTTACGTTGCCAATACATGTATCAAATCAAATTTATTATATTTCGTTCACGGAGCTTTAGTGTCATTTATACGTGGTAGAGCCATGCTACGCTCTATTATGATTGTAGCACAAATGAGTCGGCTCGACCTGGGAAGGATCATGATCTCACAGAATACCAGCGTAATATAGGAGCTTAATGATATCACATGAGTGTCACGAATGTACGGTGACCGTTGTATTGAGTGGACGTGTAAGACGAATTACTTCAAAATTATAATTTTACGAATTAAGTGCCTCATTAAAATTGAATCTTAACGGATAGAACAAAGTGCTAATTTGGATTGTACAGTGCATTCACATACGATTATTCAGAACCTTGCGCGACCTCTTCGCCGCCTCAGGTAAAAGAGACCACCTCTTATTTTGATCTCGCTCTGAGCCGCTCCGCCCGATTAGCTCATTTAACGTTATCAAAGAATGAGTTTCCAACCACTAGCGCAAAGCGGGAACTCCATGAGCGGCAGCGATTCTGTGCTTGAAATGCGAGGTACTTCCCGGGATCAAGAAAACATAACACAAAGAAGAAGAAAAGAACGTGAAAATGACCCTTCTGCGTTTTATATAGATGAGCTAAAAAAGCTGCGGAGTGAAATACAGTCTTTTTTTCCAAAATTTTATTGCTTCACAAAATCAAAATAACAACAAAATTTGTCAAGAAATGAGAGAAATTAAACAAGAAATTCAAGAAATTAAAAGTGCCACGGAAAGTTTAATTACTGATAAGAAATGAATTGGAAAATATGAGACTGCAAAACTCAACTATCTAGGAAAAAATTATCTAACTCAAAAGTGATATTAAGACATATAGAAATACCAACAGCCCCTCTTCGCTCGATAACCGGCTGCCGCTTAGCTACGAGACCATCACCCTAGAAATACAATATCGGTGCAATCGGCAGAAAAATATTATCATTGCGGGTATACCTGAATTAAATGATAAAAACTCTAAAAACAGACGCGAACACGATATGGAGGAGGTTTCTAAAATAATTATGAGTATCTATGAAAACTGCCCAAAGCCGAAAATAATTTTCCGATTAGGCAAACATATTCTAGCTAAAAATCGAAATATAAAGGTATGTTTTGATTCGCAAGACTCTGCGAACTATATATTACGTAAGCGTACATTAACGAACACTAAAAATATACGTATTTACTGGGATCAAATTCCCGCCCAGCAAAAATATTTACGGAACCTGAAGAATGAGCTTACTCAACGCCAGCAAAGTGGTGAAACAGAGTTAAGTATTAAATACTCGAATGGAATTCCCAAAATTACAAAAGTCATTCCAAAAAAACGGCAAGTGATGTCAGAACCACCTATAAGCGAACCACTAATTACCAGATTTCTCATGACTATGGCAATGTTATAATGACTTCCTCCTCACTAAAATTCTTTTACGCAAATGTTAGAAGTTTACTAAAACCGGGAAAAATTGACGAACTAAGATGCATTATTAAATCCTTTAAGTATACTATACATTTAATATTACTAACAGAGACTTGGATTGAATCAGAAAGCGACGCAAATACATTAAAAATCCCAAACTATTCACGCATATATAACTATAGGACTGACTGCATTGGTGGGGGAGTTTCAATATATGTGCACAATGATTTAGCTTGACACACTTATGGAAGAAAAATATGTCGATGGAAACAACTTCCTATGGATTTATTTAGAGAAATGCAGCTTAAATATTGGGCTCGTTTACCGACCACCAACAACTAATATTGAAAAATTTTTTGAAATTTTTTCTACACAGTTGGAGCAAAGGAAAAGATCAATAGTTTTTGGCCATTTTAATATAAATATATTAAATAAAGACCGTTGCAGCAAAACATATAACTATATTTCAAGAATTAGGATATAAAAAAATACTTTTAATAAAATTAATATACAGTATTGTACCAGAGAAACAGAAACTTCTAAATCGATCCTTGACCATGTCTGTACAAATACTAACACCGATTTTCATATGGCTATAATAGACGCAATTCTATCTGATCATAAACAAATTTACTGTGAATTTAAAAAATATAAAAAAGAACCCAAAAAAATTAAGTATGCTATAAATTATGATAATCTCTACAAGGATATGGCTAAAAATAATCTTCAGATGACAGATTACGACTACAATCAATTAGAAAGTTTCATTAGAGACAGTATTGAGAATCATAAAACTATTACATAAATACAAAATCTACCCCAAGACGACTGGATACACAAACAGATATTGAACGGAATTAGAAACCGCAATATGCTGTGGAAAATGTAAAACAAGATACTAATAATGTTGAATTAAAGAATTATTTTAATAATGTGCGAAACAAAGTTACATGTACTATTAGAGATACTAAGGATAAATTTTACTATTATGCCTTTGTTAAATGTTATAACGAACCTAAAAAAATGTGGGACTTAATTTATAACTTTTTATTAAATAAAATAAAAGTGATTGTGCTCCTCTAAATCTTATAGTGAAATGGAACAGAGGTATGTGAAACTTTTAATAGCTACTTTTCTTTAATAGGTACAGTTTTAGTAAATGATATACCGCAGAAATATCATAATAATATAGCATATATTGACAATATTAACTCACACCTGCACTCATACCTCTCAGAATTTAAAATATGTACAAAAGATGAAATACATTGAATTGCATTATTATTTAAGTTTTTGATTATAATCAAAAACTTAAATAATAATGCAAGTTCGGGTATATATGGTATATAACGCCCAAAGCAATAAAGTGTGTTAATGACTTAATAAGTGGTAATTTATGTTTATGTATCAATAAATGTATGAGAGATGGTGTATTTCCGGATAGTCTAAGGTAGCTAAAGTTAGTCCTATTCACAAAGCTGGCTCTAAATTTGACCCTGGGAATTATCGCCCCATATCAATTTTGCCCGTATTATCAGAAGTATTTGAGCGGATTATATACAACATGTAACATAATTAACGCACTTTGAGAAAGTAGTTTGTTCAGAATCGTTTACTGAATCGATTCCTATCATTTTTAATATAGGAATTTTTTTATCCCAAAAATAACACTGGTCGGCATCAAAATAAGAGCAAAAAATGTATATATGGAAGTTATTACGTTAGTTACGTTAAATCCAAATATGTAGTTAGAATTCACCTAGCACGTCTAGTTTCGACGCAATAGCATTTTTGTTTGCACTAGAATTGTTTGCTTATAGTTGCAGGCATGTATTTAGTTGTGTTCTGAGTCTGTCTCTATGTTAGAAAGAAACAACAAGCTATTGTTTACTGCTCTAACTAACTGACATGCGCGAAGCGCGAACGCAGTGATTGTTTTGAACAAGTGAGCGACGTACGTGAGCTGATAGAAGAACTGCTTTCGTCGTATCATCAACTTGGATGCAATATGTCTTTAAAAATTCACTTCTTGCATTCGCATTTAGATTTTTTCCCAGAAAATCTTGGTGCCGTGTCTGATGAGCATGATGAAAGATTCCACCAAGGCATTGCACATATGGAAAAAAGATACAGCGGCAAGTGGACCCCAGCAATGCTAGCTGATTTTTGCTGGGAAATAAATCGAGAAACAGCAGTTAAAATGTATAAAAGAAAGCGATCTACCAAATAGTTATCATTTTTATGTTTTTTTTTTTATATATTTTAATTCATATTTCATTTTAATTTGTGTTGTAAAAGTCATCAATCAGTGTAAATTTTTTCGTTATATACTTATTTAATATATATATATATATATATATATATATATATATATATATATATATATATATATATATATATATATATATATATATATCAATACCGATATTTTATTTAAATGTAAATATCTGAAAAGCTAGAGGTGATAGTTGAAATCTTTAAACTCAACTACTCATACATATACAACTCAAATTTGGACTCAACAAATCAAAGCCAATAGAAATCACATAGTAAACTTTTTGCTCCCGGTTAAAACTACGTAAATTACAGTCACACTAAATCTGTACAGTCAAAACAAACTAAAATGGACCGTAACTTAAGGCAATAAGACTTTTAAGAGTGCAGTTTTATTTGTATTATTACTAATTCTGTCATTCAATAAAAAATAAAGAAAAATGAACATTATTTCAAGCACGTTAAAGTCTTTGCGTTCGTGGATTTGTACTGTGACTACAACATTTTTCCGGAATTAGTATAACTAATTTGATAAATAATCAGTGCATAAAAATGTTTAACTAAAAATTCAGTGTATGTATTATGATTATAACATAATATACTAATTGGGGTGTCTGAGGGTGTGCGTTAATTACGTTACATATTGTATATACGTTTAAATAATTATCTATCAGAAACAAATTTTCTTTATTCTTCTTCTATATCTTCTTTCGGCTACAATCGATCTAATTACCAAAATAAAAACCAATATTGATAAAAAAAGATAATTGTAGGTGATGGGTGGTGAGGTCATTGATTTGAAGAAGGCATTCGGCACCGTCTCACACTCTATCTTGGTCAATAAATTGCAAAACATTGGTGTATCTGGATCAGCTTTAAAGGTTCTTGAATCTTACCTGAAAAGTCGACAAGTAGTGAAAATCGAAAATTTTAAAAGTAGTCCATGTGATATCAGCTGTGGTATTCATATTCATCCACAGGGATCCATCCTTGGTCCTCTGTTATTTTTAACCTACATAAATGATACCGGAAACCTTGGATTGACGGGAGAAGTATCTTTGTACGCTGATGATACATGTTTATTTTATTTTGGAGATTCAATTCAAGACATTATATCAGATGCACAAGCTGATCTAAATACACTGAGTGAATGGTTTCGGTACAATCTGCTCACTATAAATGTAACAAAAACTTCTTACATGGTTTTTACTGCGAAAAACAAAAACTTTTCTAAATTCGATCCCTTAACAATAAATAACCAAGAACTTAAAATGTCAGAATCAGAAAAATATCTTGGTCTCGTTTTAGATTCTAAATTAACATGGCGAGCTGATTTAGATTACCTGCAGTCAAAAATAACATCATTGCCAGGAGCTTTGCGCAGATCTACACGTAGTATACCTTATAAAGGTCGAAAATATTATTTATAACTCACTAGCTAAGTCATTACTAGAATATTTAATAGAGATCTGGGGAAGTGCATCTAAAACTAATATAAAGTATCTTCAAATATCCCAGAACTAATTGTTAAAAGTTTTATTCCAACTTGACTACCGCTTTCCTACTAAAGAGCTATATAAAAAAGACTGATACATTATCCATAAGTCAATTATACAAATACGTGCATACTAGTCAGAAAAATTCTCTTAGATTCTATACACACCCACATTAGTTTTAAAACGAAATCACATAAACACTGTACACGAAACAATTACCAAAAGCTAGGACTAAAACGTATGGTTCGAAAACTATTCAGTTTGAGGGAGCGCTATTGTACAATAGCCTACCGAATGAGGTATTTCATGAAAAATCGTTTTCAAAATTTAAAAATAAATTAAAAAAGCACTGTCAAACATTAATTTAAAGACAGTGCTTTTTTAATCCTAATTTCGATATATTTATGTAACTTTATTCATGTAAGTCACCGTATTTAAATGTATTATTTTTACCAATTATGTTATTTTTAAGTCTCATATAAGTGAATATTTGTTCTTTTTTGAGATAATAAACTCTTTAAACCTAAACCTAATGATGCTGTGTTTCGTATTGTGGGTGTAGAGGACCGGAGACCTTTTTTATTGGAAACGAGGCTTTCTAGCTTAGTCCTCAAGGATAACAACGCATCTGCAATTTGATTCTTAATCGATGGGCCACAGCATCTACTTACCATCAAGTGAACTGTGTGCTTGTTTCACCCTTATTTTATATATAACAACATTTGATTGATTATTCTTTATTTTTATTTGTTCTGCTTTTTTGTCGGCCTTTATAAGTCCACATGGTTTTCTCCCGTTGTGGAGAGGATTTGGCACAACACACACACATGACACACATTTGACGGGTGAATAGAGGATCACAGCGCCAGACTTTTCGCACCTTTCATGCTATTGTCTGTCGCCAGTCTGGGTAGACATGTGTCAATCATGAATGATTCGGTCGCTTGAGCTGGTACACTTAAAAGTATTGATCTTTCATTCATCTGTTTTTGAATGTTCCAGTACAACCAATCACAAACAATTGACGTAACCTTTTCAACTCATGATTGGTGTGATTTGTGAATGATTAAAAAACCGACCGAATCCTGAATGATTCGAATGAATTGTTTTTAGTGTAGTGCATTTGGGTGATCGATCTGAATGTACCGGTACGCGTGACGAAGTGTATTAGAATGATTCGGTGATGAGAAATGAATGATTGACAAATGTTTAAGTCTAGGTAATTTATGTCTGCATCAAACGAATTGGTTATACCGCCATCTATCGAAAGCTATAGAACATTTTATTGGCATTTCCCATAATTGAATAAAACAAAATTTACGGATTTTATTTATTATATTATTTTTTTTAATTATTTATTAAATATAATTTAATTAATTAAGGGAATTAAAAATAAGTAATAGTTAAATAAACGCGATAAAATCCGTAAATTTAGTTTTATTCAATGTGTAGTGTTCGCGTAAATTTAAGAAATCATTATTTTAATTAAGGGAATTCCATATCTATGATTATTATTGGATTATAATTCTAGTCATACCATAAAATTATACGAAAGCACAAATCGCGGGCTTACGAGTCTGACTAATGTGATTTTCATATCTTGATATTGTATCCTACACTACCTACCTACCATGATCTTAACTACATAAGCGTTGCTATACTGTCACTGTATTTTGTGGCGAAAACGAGTTATTGCTTCCGCATGTTATACACTTGATATATCCCGCTAAGTTGTTTTTGAGTACACTACAGGTTAGTGCTTGGTAACTATCCTACCTGATAGTAAGTGGCGATACAGCCTAAGATGGTAAAGCGCACTGACTTAACTCAACCTAAAAAACCTATTTACTTTCGCCTTGAAGACACCAGAAAAGACAGATGCTGGCAAATTATTCCTCTCATTTGCTGTACGTATTATAAGCGATGAAACAAACCGTTTGTTCTGTTAGGAGGGCGCTCTGAAGGTGTTTTAAAAAAAAACTTTTACACATAAGTCCAAAAGTTCACTTGGTTTATTTTCTCAATATTAAAATAATACAAAAAATGTACTTCCAAAAGCCGCGAACGGAAAATAATCGAGTCAGCCCTTTTAAATAACTAGTATTGGACATAACTGTTCGAATGTTAGTGGTGGAGACTGTCCTATCATCTGGTTATCCGGTGGTGGAAATTGCAGAAGAAAAACATATTCGGAAGTGGTTACTGCGGATGAAATCTTAAGAGGCCGTGAGGGCCTCGTATAGTTTTTATATAGTTCTCATATAGTTTCCGTTACGTTTAAGTTAACGACGGTTAACGATATAATGTGAATTCATCTGATCTATCATGTAAGTAATTATTGTTCTTTTTCCAGAATCTTTCGATGTACAATAAATCGTATACCGGATACCAATTCGTTACTACAGAAGTGCAGACTGCCGTTGGGAATTCTAATTCATCCTTTCAAGGACCTTAATGTAAGTGGTAATATAATTACTAAAGTAAGATGTTACAGCCTATTTACGTCACACTGCTGGGCAAGTGTGTGTCCGCTGCGCTGCCCCAATGCTTGTTAGCGAACTTCGAAATATCTTTTAGACATGCAGGTTTCCTCACGTTTTCCTTCACTGACAATTTCATTGGTGCCGGCGGCAATCGAACCCGGGTTGCTCACTTACTGTTAAATTTACAGCGAACGTTAAGCTCCTAAAGCTACCACGGCTTTTGATTACTTCTATAATTATTAAAACCTGCTTTAAGTTATGAAAACAAAGGTAAAGGAAAATTAATTAAACAAGATTTAAATCCTACCTGCTGGACAAGGGCCTAGTGCAGTAGGTCGTAAGTCATCTGCGTCCTATGACTTTCTGCGTGTTTCTTCATGTCGTGACTCCATCTAATGGGGGGGGGGAGGACTATCAATACTGTGCTTGCCAATACAAGGCTGTCCCTCGAGATCCTTTCCTCCCCATCGGTTATCGGTTTTTCGAGCTATATTTCTGGCCCATGCCACTTCAGCTTACTGATTCGCTGGGCTATGTCAGTTACTCTTGTTCTTCTGCGGATATCGTCGTTATGGATTATATCCCGTAGAGTAATTCCGAGCATAGCAATGCTGAATAACTTGGAGCTTCCTTATATGGTTAGCAGAGGAGGATCACGTTTTAGTTCCGTAAGATCGCTGGCAACCCAGTGGCCTGGATTACGATGTTTGCTCCGCTTGGCAGGGGGATAAAAAATTTCTCCTAAGTGAAAAACTTTATATAGTATAGATTTGCTTAAGTTTACATAGTTTACATTTTTACCCATACAATAACACACTATGATGTAATGTTCATCCTCGGTGACGAAACAATGTGTCTTTGTAAAAACATCTGCGTCTTTTTGTGTGGTTAAGGCATCATTATACATTTATATATTTACATTTTAATAAAAGTAAGTTTTATTAAGGTCATGCCACTGCATCTAAATAGATGGTATATGATAACTTTTATTAAAATGCAAATCAAGTATTGTCTTAGCAAATAACGTCATGCCCAAATAATGTAGATATAATATGTACAGAATAATGGAGATTTTAGAAGTAAATGATTTCTATTTACATGAATGAAACTAGATTTTTTTACGGATTTTTTCGCGTTTAATTAAGTTATTGATGTATCGACTACTTTATAGCACCCATGGCCACAGGGGGACTCATGATGTAACGCATAATGATAATGTTTATTGATAAACAAAATATGGTACACACTTATTATCTATTCTTAATTTTCGGGTAGAACAAAATTTTTTAAAACAATATAATATAGATGTCGTTTCATTTGAACAAGATACAAGTTGCACCACTAAGGCTGTGAACATTTATTAAGAATGTAATTTATGTTGCGTATTCAAATTTTAATAAATTAAATTTTTATATTTGTAAATTTGGAACGAAAAGTGTACACTAAAAGATAAGAATTGCTAGCATTTAAACTAAGCCAAGCTTGTGTCTTAAATATTAGTTTAGTTTACCCATGGTCAAGGTCAGGGTTTTGAGATTTTAGAAATTGTTAAAATGTTTAAATGTTTGTTGGGGACAAATATGTACACTGCTATTTTTTTAACCAGTTAAAAAAATAGCAGTGTACATATTTGTACCCAAACAATAGTGTTTTTCAAATCTCCTTACAATTTTTTTTTATAAAATATATGTCCCACAGCTGGGCACGGGCCTCCCCTCATTTCTGAGAGGGTTTTAGGGCAAGCAATAGTCCGCCGCGCTGCCCCAATGCGTGTTGGCGAACTTCACACGTCTTCGAAATATTTTTTTTCTTATTTCTCTGACATACAGGTTTCCTCACGATGTTTTCCTTCGCCGCCGAGCACGTAGTAAATCAGCACTTAAAATTTCAATTAACAATTTCAATGGTGCCGGCGGGGATCGGACCCGGTTTTCTCGCGTACTGTGAAATACACCGAGCATTTTGGCTACGGTTATAAATTTTTTTTATAACTGTAGCAAAATTGCTCGGTGCTTTGATAATCGCTACAGAGGGTTAACACAGTATTCACAGCTATCATTGTTAAAAAATGAATAATAGACTGTTTTGTTCATGTATTTAGTTTACATATGTGTATGTAATGTTGCAGCATTTGCCAGTGATACAGTGCACGACGATAGTCCGCTGTCGCGCGTGCCGCACGTACATCAACCCGTTCGTGTACTTTGTGGACTCGAAGCGATGGAAATGCAACCTTTGTTACAGGGTCAACGACTGTAAGTAACTTTTTGTTGTAGCAGTATAATTCTTTTTAGTTACTTACTTGTGTGAGTCTTATTGTATGTTTTTATTTCATTTTTATAATTCTTTTTACTCTTTTAAGTAGACTAAAGAATATCATAAGCTAAAGGTAACAACTACAATGTCATCTAAATATTAACATTAAAACCTCAACTTTTTTGTTGTTAAGAAAGGTTTGGTGGATACCGCCACCGAAGTATGCGGTGTAAGTAAGAGAACAAATGAAAGGAAAAGTAATATGTTATGGTGGGATGATGAGGTACGGGTGGAAGTTGAATCAAAGAAGAAAGCATGGTTAGATTTACTAGCAACCAAAGCTGATAATTCTTCTGGTATGAATGATGAGATTGAAAGAAAAAAGGCAGAATTTAGACGTCTAAATAAGAGAGTAAAAGAAGTTGTTGAAAAGAAAAAGAAAGAAAGAACGGATAAGAATGATAGAAGGATATCTGATAATTTCCAGGCTAACATAAAAATGTTCTGGAAACTCGTAAGAACTGCCAGGGGGAAATACAAAACAGCCTATAATAAATGCTATAAGAGAAGAGAATGGATGTATTCTGAATGATGAAGTTTCGAATTTAAACAGATGGAAGGAATACTTTGAAAGCGTTTTATGAGTGAAGAGTCGTATGAATTAAATGAACTAGAAATTCCGAAAGAAATGGAAAGGGGTATGGAGATAAGTGTAGATGAAATAATGAAAGCAATGAAAAGCATGAAAGCAGGTAAGGCAGCTGGATATGATAGAGTATCACTCGAGATGCTAAGGACTGGAGAGGGAGTGGTGGCAGGCCTGCTGTACACCTTGTTTAATTTATGTTGGGAATTAAAACGGGTACCGGATGACTGGTGTAAAGCAGTTATAGTACCAATATATAAAGGAAAAGGGTCACAGCAGGACTGCAAAAAACTACCGCGGTATCAGCTTGCTTAGTATTGTGGGTAAACTGTATGCTAAGGAGTTAATTGAAAGAGTTATGAAAGAAACTGATGGAAAAATTTGGGATGTGCAAGCGGGTTTTAGAAAGGGAATGGGGTGTACAGATCAAGTCTTTTCCATGCGCATGATTGCGGAGAAGTTTTTGGCCAAAAACCAGAAAGTTTTTTGTGCGTTCATGGACTTGGAAGAGGCTTATGACAGAGTGGACAGGAATGTGTTATGGCAAACACTGAACTCATATGGGTTGAGCGCTGGTTTGATACAGGCATTAAGGTCTCTTTATAGGGACTCTAGTGCTTGTGTCAGGATCAATGGGGTCTACTCGGACTGGTTTGGCATCCAAAAAGGTGTCAGACAGGGCTGTGTGGCTTCCCCTTGGCTGTTCAACCTATTTATGGACCGGTGTTTGCAAACTTTGAAAGATGAAGAATGTGGGTTAAGAATGGGCGAGTTAACCGTCAAATGCCTTTTGTATGCCGATGATCAAGTCATACTTGCGTCATCGGCGGCAGAGTTGCAAATGATGGTTACATTAATGAACTGGGAATTAAAAGAAAGGGGAATGAAAGTGAACGCAAGTAAGACGAAAGTGATGGTTTTTGAAAGAGAAGAAAGCAAAACGGTATGTGAAATAAGAATAGAAGGAGAGTTGATTGAGCAAGTGGATGAGTTTGTGTATTTGGGATGTGTATTTAGCAGGGATGGTAGATATGATAGGGATATAGAACGACGAGTAAATGCAGGGAATAGAGTAGACCAGAATTTGTCAAAACAGGCACATATGGTAATTCATAATGCTGTGTTAGTCCCTACTTTAATGTATGGTAGTGAAAGCTGGGTGTGGCAGAAGAAGCACGAAAGTAGAATAAATGCTGTAGAAATGCGGTCTTTAAGGAATATGCTAGGGTGTAATCTGAATGACAGGGTGAGAAATTGCGTGATAAGAGATAAATGTGGTATGCAAGATGATGTTGTGACCAGGATTAAGAAAGGAATGCTTCGGTGGTTTGGTCACGTAGAAAGAATGAATGAGGAAAGAGTGACAAAGCAAATTTATATGGCAGATGTGAATGGCCGAGTAGGGAAGGGACGCCCTAGTAAAAAGTTTATCGACCAAATTGGCGATATTTTGAAAATGGGCCACGTTAGAAGTACCCTTAACCGACGAGCATGTATGCGTAGATATATGGATGTAAAGGAGGCGAAAGAGGTATGTCAGGATCGTGTCAAATGGAAGTCCGTAGTCTCTGCCTACCCCTCTGGGTGACAGACGTGAGTGTTTATGTATGTATGTATGTATTTTTTGTCACACTCTTATGGTTGAAATATTTTTTCAAGACTAACATCGGACAACCCCTAAAGGTTAACTTAAATAAGTTAAGTAAAAAATATCAAGAAAATTGGTTCTTAATTTACAAAGATATCGCATAATACGTATACAAAATAAATAAAAACACAGTCGAATTGTGAACTGTGTTTGTGACTTACTTTTTTAAAGTTGGCTAATAAGTAATAACCAGTTGTAATCTGAATGAATTAAATAAAATTAAATACACAACTTTTTTTTTAAGTAACCTGATAGTAAGATGAATGCTGTGCCCATAAAAATCTACATTTGTCCTCGATTACGAATCAAAATGCAGATGCATTGTTACCCGTGAGTACTACGATGAAATGTCTCATTTCCAGTAAAAAGGGTCTTCGGTTCTCTGGTGACAAATGAGCACACACTCCAACCTGATGGTAAGTAGATGCTGTGGCCTATAAACATCTACATTTTCCTAGATTACGAATCAAAATGCAAATGCATTGTCACCCGTGAGGACTACCATGGAATGCCTCATTTCCTGTAAAAAGGGTCTTCGGTTCTCTACATTCACTATGAGAAACACAGCAGCATTAAGCTGCTATTTCATTCTGTGAGAACGTGGTCTCTCCTCGGTCGAGCTGAGCCGTTCGTGCTACAACCATAATTTAGTTTAAGCTTGACTCTACCTAAAACAACTAAAATACTCAACATTAAGTGGGAGCCTTCTTTTATGCCTGGGAATCCGTCAGGCTAGGTATTTGCCGCTTGGTTTCGTAGATAGGACGCCAAAGTGTTTCTATTTGTATTTAAAAATAGAATGCTTGGGCTAAATTTGCTTTTAAAATGAACATACAGTTTGTTTATTTAAAATAAATGAACATGCAGTTTGTTTATTTGAAATAAATTTGACCTTAAGTCAATTTTTATTACCTCATTTTGTTTTAATGAATCCCAAATATCCTATCGGAATGTATACATTAATCATGCATCATAATAAAATTGAACAGCAAGAGGCCACACACTGATAGCAAGCACTAAGTCGGAAAGGTTATTTCTATTATATGCAGTAATTTATATTTATTTATAATGTAAATAAATAAACCATAATGATTTCTTATATTACGAGAACACTACACATTGATTAAAACTATTACGGATTTTGTCGCATTTAATTTATTTTATTTTTAATTCCCGACGTTTCGGGTGTTTTCCAGCACCCATGGTCACGGGGGACTGAGGTGACTGACGTCCTGATGTCAGGTTAAACTGGAGTACCTTCAGCTTTTTAATTATTATTTATTGTCCGATCTACGCAGAAACCTTACTGTGTCTTGAAGTCTTGCAGTGGTATGCTTAAGCAATTCTTTAGGCAAGGCGTCTGCAGTTTGTGATCATATCCTAGACGGCTCCAACCATTACATCAGATTTGATAGACCACAAATACTCGCGAAAGAACATCGATTCCTACCAAGGATGATACGTGAGGCTATTGAAATCAAAAAAAAACATCATAATTTCAATAGAGAGGGAGGTTAGGTGCTACCACCTGCTTGGGAGCCGGTAATTAATTAAATTAAAACTAAGTAAGTAGTATACAGTAAGTTCATTCTGCGCAGATCGGACCATAAACAATAATTAAAAAATCTGAAGGTACTCCGGGTTTAACAACGACATCGGGACGTCAGTCATCTCAGTCCCCCGTGACCATGGCTAGAAAGCATCTGAAACCTTGGGAATTAAAAGTAAAAATAAATTAAACGCGATAAAATCCGTAAAAGTAGTTTTAATAAATAAATAAATCATGGTAGGTTATTCGTAGAGTTATAAAAAATGTGAATTTTAAATCTAAATCGACATTAGCATGATAGTTAAAAATACGATGAGGGGGCGACGGTACCGCGAAATCGAAATAGTCGCGGGTTTGGATCGGCCATTTGAATACTGTGGTTCACCGCTTTTAGCACAAGCATTTTTACTCAGTTTGGAGTGTTTAGTAAGTTAGTGTTAGTGATTAGTGTTAAACATTTGAATACCAATATGCTCTTAATATAATAAGTACAACCTGTTGCCAGTGATGACTTACGGATCTGAGACGTGGTACTTCACTGCTGGTCGTATGAGGACGCTCAAGGTCGCTCAGCGTGCGTTGGAGAGGGCTATGCTCGGAGTTTCTCTGCGTGATAGACTCAGAAATGAGGATATCCGTAGTAAAACCAGAGTGACCGACATAGCTCAACGGATTAGTAAGCTGAAGTGGCAATGG
Source organism: Parnassius apollo (assembly GCA_907164705.1). NCBI lineage: Eukaryota > Metazoa > Arthropoda > Insecta > Lepidoptera > Papilionidae > Parnassius > Parnassius apollo. The sequence goes on from CAJQZP010001679.1 coordinate 3,262,189, forward strand.
GCCGGCCATATAGCTCGAAGAACCGATAACCGATGGGGAAGAAAGGTTCTCGAGTGTAGGGCGACCCCCTACTAGATGGAGTGACGACCTGGTAAGACATGCAGGAAGTCGATGGATGCAGGTGGCTCAGGACCGTGCTTTGTGGCATTACATTCAGCAGTGGACTTGTGAAGGGCTGTAATGAATAATAAAAAGGGAATTTCTGTCAGCCATCTCTTCCATCTCTGCACAGGGAGGACGACTCACTGGCCCATACCGCAAAGGAGAAAGCCGATCTTCTGGGCTCTTTCTTTGCATCCAACTCGACTCTCGATGACGGGGGGAGTACGCCGCCGACCATCCCGCGGTGTGAGTGCTCCATGCCGGAAGTGCAGTTCACACAGCGCTCGGTTCGCAACCCACACCACGTTCGGCTCCCTGGACATCCACAAGTCGAGTGGGCCTGACGAAATCCCCCCAATTGTGCTCAGGACGTGTGCTCCAGAGTTGGCACCGGTTTTAACGCGTCTTTTCCGGTGCTCCTACTCCCTAGGCGTAGTCCCAAAATCATGGAAGACGGCTTTCGTCCACCCGATCCCTAAAAAAGGCGACCGCTCAGACCCGTCCAACTACCGGCCTATCGCCATCACCTCCTTGTTCTCCAAAACAATGGAGTCCATTGTAAACTGCCAGCTCATGAGGTACCTTGAGGATCACCAGCTGATTAGTGACCCCCAATACGGTTTTCGCCGTGGTTGGTCAGCTGGTGATCTTCTGGTCTACCTAACTCACAGATGGGCGGAGGCAGTAGAGTCCAAGGGGGAGGCATTGGCCGTTAGTTTGGACATTGCGAAGGCCTTCGATCGGGTTTGGCACAAAGCGCTTCTTTCGAAGCTCCCTTCCTATGGGCTTCCCGAGAAATTATGCGATTGGATCACCAGCTTTCTTGCAGATCGGAGCATCAAGGTCGTTGTAGACGATGCAAGCTCCGATTGCAAGCCTATTAATGCTGGTGTTCCACAAGGCTGCGTGCTATCGCCAACGCTGTTTCTTCTGCATATCAATGATATGTTGCAAACCCGTAACATTCATTGTTATGCGGATGACAGCACTGGTGATGCTCTTTACACCGGCCGAGCCAATATTTCTCGGAAAAACGTCTCCGAGTGCCGGGACAAACTTGTGTCTGAAGTAGAGTCCTAGCTGAACAGAGTCTCGGATTGGGGGCGACTAAATCTAGTCCAATTTAACCCCCAGAAGACACAAGTTTGCGCGTTAACCGCTCAAAAGAACCCCTTTGTCGTATCTCCTCAGTTTCAAGGCACTCCCCTTGTTGCCTCAGCCAGTATCGGAATCCTCGGCGTTGACATATCGAGTGACGTGCAGTTTCGTGGTCACTTGGAAGAGAAGGCCAAATTGGCCTCCAAAAAGCTTGGCGTGCTCAGCAGAGCGGGACAGTATTTCATGCCGGCACACCGCCTGCAACTTTACAAGGCGCAGGTTCGGCCGCACATGGAATACTGTTCCCATCTCTGGGCTGGGGCTTCCCAGTACCAGCTCCTTCCACTTGACCGCATCCAGCGCAGAGCGGCTCGAATCGTCGACGACCGAGTGCTTTCCGATCGGCTCGATTCACTGGCACTGCGAAGAGATGTTGCATCTCTTTGCATTTTATTTCGCATATACCATGGAGAGTGCTCTGAGGAATTGTTCGGATTAATCCCAGCCGCCAAATTTCGTGAACGCACTACGCGGCAAACGTCCTGATACCATCCACACCATCTGGATGCTTGGCGGTCCACCACAGTACATTTCAAAAGGAGTTTTCTTTCGCGTACAACCTCTTTGTGGAATAGTTTACCACCGGCGATTTTTCCGGACCGATACGACCTGGGGACCTTAAAGAAAAGAGCTTACACCTTTCTAAAGGGCCGGCAACGCACCTGCAATTCCCCTGGTGTTGATCATGGGCGGCGGTAGTCACTTAACATCAGGTGAGCCGCATGCTCGTTTGCCCCCTCTTCTATAAAAAAAATGATGATGATGATGATGCTCTTAATTGACGAGCGATTGAGTCTTGTGGATTTCACTGCTCCATGCGAAGCACTACATATATAAATTATCAAACAGACTTAGTTCTGTAGCATATGTTGTAAGAAAAATTAGATGTCAGAAATATAATGTGTGTATACAAAAACATAAATTAGCTTTGATAAGAACAAAGATTTTCATACTTTTAATAATAAGAACAAATATAAACTTGTAATGGCAGTTATTAATTAGAGTTCACGAATCTAGTAATACATTCTATACGCAATGTAGATACATACTCTTTTACAATAAATTCCCAGAAAACCAATTTTGTTAAAAAAAATGTGTTTGCATTCAACAAGTTTTAAAAATTTTATTTAACAAAAACTGTATATAATATAAGGGTTATAATAATTTTAAGGAATATATGAATGATATACCCTTAGGAATGAGATCGATACCATGCTGATTCTGTTGCAAATAATATTAAAAATATTGTACAATTAAATGTTTAAAAAACTAATTCTGCTAGGTTTCTTAATAGTTCTTCACAGGACAGCGGTATTTTTCGAACGAGTGGTAAATAAAAGTTGTTTTTTTTTAATAAGTATTATGTAATAATTTCAAGTATATAGTCAGCTCTAATTTGGTATATTATATTGTATTATATTACATAGGACGGTTTCTGCAACTCCATGATTGAGGAATTAATGTTATTAGAGCCGTCCTAGCCCCGTTGTGGAACTCTAACAACGATTTAGTTTCCCAAAAGATCTCTAAGAGCGAACCCGGAACGCAGAAGTACTTCGCCCTGTAGCATGTACAACCTAGGTGTAAGTAGTTTTTACGTGGTAGAGCCACACTGCAGCTATATTATAGTTGTAACAGAATGGGTTGGCTCGACCGGGGCAGGACCACGTTCTCATAGAAACACCAGCGTAAAATAGCAGTGTAATGCTGCTGTGTTTCGTATGGTGAGTGTAGAGAATCGGAGACTCTTTTTACTGGAATCGGGGCATTCCATCTTAGTTTCTTAGTCCTCAGGGGTGACAACGCATTTGCTTTTGGATTCTTAATTGAGGATAAATGTGAACGTCTATGGGCCACAGCATCCCCTTACCACCAGGTAGACTGTGTGCTCGTTTGTCACCCAAAAATAAAGTAGGACATGAGCCGCCGTCTCAAAGGAGTGGTTAACGGGATTAGTTTATGAGGTTATTAGATGTGAAGAATATTAAATTAAAAAAAATGTTCATTTGATCGCAGTGCCCGAAGAGTTCCAGTACGACCCTGTGAGCAAATCGTACGGAGAACCGACACGACGGCCGGAAATCAAGTCTGCGACGATCGAGTTCATCGCGCCCGGCGAGTATATGCTGCGACCGCCGCAGCCTGCCGTATACTTGTTCCTCTTCGATGTCTCGCAAATCGCGAGGGACTCCGGATACTTGCAGGTCTGACATTGTCTTTTTTATTTTTTATGCTATAGTATTATCATCGGGTTGTGGTATAGATATATAATATCTGGTCACAGGTCAGTTTGTAGTACATTGCGTCGTGTGCTAGTCAAATTGTAGTACATTGCGTTGTAAGTTTTATAAACCGTAATAGCTCTTAAAAAAGGCAACGTAAGCAAATTATTAAATCTACAGCTAATAATAGGCGCTGTGATAGTTATTAATTAAAACTTTATATTTACGCTGTAAAATGTTCTGATTGAATTCGGAGTGAAATTCATCGCGCCAGATCCCGGAGAGAATAGAACAACGACCCAGGCCTGCTAGTTAATTATATTACATGATTGATCATTAACTCTCAATCCTCTTAAAATTCCTACGCAGTCGCATTCGTCCGTCAAATCCCGAGCGGTCACTCTTATGTATTTTATTTTTATTCTGTCCATTTACATTTGCCGACCATACGAAAATGGTGCAATTTTACGGTAGATTAAAAATAAGAATTCATTGATTGACTTTTGTTTAGACTATAGAATAGAAGAATTTCGTGTAGATTCTATAATGCCAAACTTCTTTAAAGAAAAGTAGTCTATAATATAAGATGAGGATTTGACGGAATATGAGCGCGGTCTCATGAGACCGCTAGGGGATTGAGCGGTTAAGGAGAATTTGAATCAAAACGCTGTTTAAGGTCACCTGTTTAATTTTTCAGGTGGTGTGTGACACACTGAAAGAGAAGTTAGACGAGTTACCTGGCGATGCGCGGACGCAAGTTGGCTTCATCTGCTACGATGCACATGTGCACTACTATCTCATGGGTGAAGGCCTTATGAGGCCCAAAGAAATGACCGTGCTCGATATCGACGGTAAGACATGCTGGCATTGGCAGTCTCTATTTTCTATCCTTATATGTATTTGTACTGATGACGTTTTTTACCGTCTGGAAAAAATAGGGCGTAACATGTAAATGGAGTAAAAGCCTAAGGCATTGTTTTACAAAAAATAAAGACAAAAATTTTCACCCTACTTTACGAACGTCAATAAAACAATAAATTTAGTAGGCATCTTTGACCTTGTCACTTCGTAGAGTCACAGGCTCAAGGGAAAGGGACAAAGTAATTGTTTTTTTTTCTTCAAATGTTTAAAACAAGACTTGTTTTTATTTTTTTGTAAAATATCAGTGCCATAGGCTTCTACTTCGTTTACATGTTACACCCCATTATTTTTCAGATGGTAAAAAAGGTCATCCAGTATATTATATGTAAGCTCTTGTAATGAACATAAAAGTTGAAGATTCAGAAATTATATTTATTGTAGAGGGACTAATATGTTTACCTGCCCCATTTTCAACTTGGTTACAACTTTACCTATATTATGGTTGCAGCACAAATGGGTCGGCTAGATCAGGGAAGCACTAATCTCTGATCAAGCAATGGTACATACGTTTTCATGTTTTTGTGTTTGTTCATGTGTAATTTAAGTTAAAAGTCTCCCAGGTACAAGAGATATTCCTAGTATATTTTCTAATTGATAGTGAAATACCCCCAATCGACATCTATGTGTACTTTTTATACTGTAAGTGTAACAAATGGGCACACGGTTTCGTGATGTTAAGCGGATGCTAGAGCAAATAGACAACTCTATCTATCTTCGATTGAGGTTGAAAATTTAGATACGATGTTCTCTCCGAGAACTAAGATGGAATGCCTCATTATCAGTAAAAAGCTTTCCCGGTTCTCTACATACACCATATGTAATACACTAATTATGCTGGTATTATGTGAAACTTGGGTACCTACCCTGATAGAGCTGACCCATTTATGATACCGCCATTATATATCTGTAGTTTGGCTAAATCATGTTACGTCTGCGTCAAAGGTGCAAGGTGAAAAGTGTAGAGATTACAGAAAATCCTTCCTGTGTTATGACAGATACCTATGCCTAGCAGTGTACTTAGGGTTTGGGTCCCGGGACGTCTCCTGTCTCGAAGTCTCGGGACTTTTCGTAATTTTGGTTGTCTCGAGTCCCGGGACTTTCGGATCGAGACTCGAGATGAGACAAGATCGTCGAAATTGTTATGTAATCATTTTTATTTTCAAATAATTGAAGAAGCCTAGCGCCATCTGTTAGTTTAATAAATAATTACTTGGTCTACTACGTAACTACTGAGTACACAGCACAATAAATGCGTTTGCCACACAGTCATCATAACACCATATTAGTTATTCTGTAGTCAGTCGTCAATTTCATTTATGATGTGAGTGTGGTGTGGTGTTTCTTTTGTGTGATGGCGGAACGGTTTTTGAAGCTCAAAAATTGCGTGAAGAAAGCGTTGATTGATTTAAATATGTTAGACAGGTGGAATGAAGAAAATCTTCTTCTTTTGTAGTCAATTGTTGATTTTTTGCAGCCAGTAAAGATAGCTGTGGAAGTCTTAGGTCGACAAAACGCTTCATTGTTTACAACCGAAGCAATAATTGACATGTTGCTCAAAAAGATTCAATCGATAACGACTAATAATAATTTGGCGAAACTCTTCTTCGAAACTTTGAAAGTTCACCTGGAAGAAAGAAGACCACAACGGGTTGTATGCTCGTTAAAACATTTGCACAATGGTCACCTCACACTCTCAAAATACTGACTTTTTTACCTCAAATATATATATATATAACTGCACTAACTATTACTAAAAGTATAACTGCACTAATTGGCTTTGCGAAAGAACTGTAACAATACAAAATAAAATACAAAAAGAAATAGGGATATTTTAAAATATCCCTGGTATCCGGACACCAGAGGTGGAAACAATGGGCGCTGAACCTAGCACTAGTAGCTTTCAAGTACACAACGAGCCTGGCGAGTATTTTGTAAATCAAATGGAATAAGCAATAAAAATATCCAAGAAAATGTACCCAAGATTCTGAAAAAAAAAAGAGCAACATTAAGAAAGGAGTTTCAGTTGTTTGAAGCAACCGGAAAACGTACAGAAAGTTTGTAACTAATGAATAAAGCCTTAAACACAATTAAACGCCTATTTTAAAAGCCTATTTTACTAAATCGGCAAAGAAGTCTAATTAATGTGTTATGAAACAAATCTGTGATTATGACCAATGATTAGATACAAGAATTACTAGATAATAGTAAAGTTATTAGGAATCAGTATGATTTTTAACTAATTTCGATTTATAACTATTAGATTTAACCGCTTAAAAGTAAATGTGTGTGTAAATAAAAGAAATAAACAAAGCGGTTATTAAGTCTGAAGTTAACGAATTGATTAAATTTCTGTTTAAGAAATGTTGATTTTTACAAAAAATCGCCTTTTTTAATTCGTTTCACCAGAGATAAACTCAATTAAAATTCTTCAAAAAAAGCTTACCCCTCTTAAAAAAATTTATTCTTAAGTCTAGAAGTCCCGGGAATTCCCGGGAGTTTGATTGTAGGTTGTCTCGTGTCCCGGGACTTTGAAATTGTCGGGAATTCCCAAACCCTAGGTGTACTGTATGCAATGGAAAGAAAGCCAATTTTAATAACATACTGTATTATTGAATAAAACGACTTACGGATTTTATTGCGTTTAGCTTTACTCGTTTTAACTCCCGTCGTTTCGAGTACTTTGCAGCACCTATGTTCACGGGGGCTCTCTTTCATAAAAGTAGTTTTATTCAATATTTCATTCGCGTAAATATAAAAAAATATTATATTTTATTTTATAAAAATTGTAAATTCTTTTTTACCTTTTTTCAGATGTGTTTTTACCATCACCTGAATCCTTGTTGGTGAATCTGGGAGAATGTCGTGATTTGGTTAAAGAGTTGTTAACAGTTTTGCCTGGGAGGTATTCCACTCCAGGAGTGCCAGTGTCAGCGCTAGGAGCCGCTTTATTAGCGGGGTACAAGCTTATGGTGAGTCATTATTATTTCTGAAGCCATATATTGTTTTACTTTTCTGTTTAAAAATGAACACAAGTGGTGGAATTAAACATTTTGTACAACCTACTTCAATATAATTAAAATGAGAATATCATCAATGTATTCAAAGTCAATTAAATACGCATTATTAAAGTTTACTCAAAAAATACTGATCAGGTGGTAATCTTGATTAAATTTATATGGGACTTCACACGAGAAGCATCAGCTTTCAGATAAAAAAGGAATCATCAAAATCGGTTCACCCAGAGAAAAGTTACGACGAGGTAACACACATAAATAAACATACATTCGAATTGAATATTCTTTTTGAAGTCGGTAAAAATAACGATAGTAAGCGACTATAACAACTTTGTCCATCAATTCTCTGTATGCCTTACCAGGTCGTCATTCCTTCTGTGAAGAGCCTTGCTTGCCCGTCTCGATGCTCTGAGCTATATGGTCGGTCTGGCGATAGGCCAGCCATACTTAAGCTTATTGACTCGTTGGGCTATGTCGGTTACTGTGGTTCGACTAAGGATATCTTTATTTTGAATTCCATCGTTGGATCTTTGAGCATATATAATAACTCGCTGAACTACCTTTAGTCAGGCTTATATCACTCTTGCTACCTGCGTGAAATAATTACCTAAAATCGCGACGCTCCCGGGCGAAATAACGCAGTCAGGGCTAGCGCGTTGGAGGCGATTGAATGTTAAAGTTTTTTAACGCTGTTGACGTATATAACTTTTTGTAAATATTGTTGAAATAGTTTTTGTTTGGTGTTTAGTATATTTAATTATAGGATAAAATAGTTCAAAAGTTTTAATGTAATTTAAGAACTATATATTATGTATATTACCCATTATTTAATAAATTTTAATATGGCAAAACGTCATTCCTACTATAATTGTTGCGTGGATAGACGCTAAATGACCAACAAAATATTTCAGATATATCATTCTTTATTACCGAAGGATTTTAGTAGGAAGTTATGAAACGTGAATTTATTTAATTTTTATTGTTAGATAGGTACTTATAGCAAAAAAAGAATTAAGTAATAATTTATTTAATATCTACGAACTTTATTACAAAATTTAGTAGAAATTTACTTCACTATACAAGTATATACTTACGTACATATACTTGCCTTTTGTATTAAAATGTTTTAAGCTGTTATTTTAGCTTAAAATATTTTAAGCTAAAATAACACAAAACAATCAAAACTTTGTTTACCAACAAAAATTTTAACTAAGTAGAATACGATTACATTTCTGTTAGGAATCGTATTTCAAGTTTATTTGTTGTTTACACTATCTACCTTTTCCTTCCGAGCCAAGCGTCGCGATTCCCGACGAATGGCCTTGCAAGTTGCATGCGTTAGGCATCGCAGAACTCACGTAGATGCGAAAGTATTGTCTGTCGATCATAGTCAGAATAGGTATTTCACCTAAGTAACATAATTAATATTTCGCAATGTATTTTGTTACTCTTTATTGACATCCCTCCATAACAACGGAAAGTCCACCGTAACGTAGGAAGAGGAAAATGTGCAAAGTAATACGGACACTCTCGCGCAGCGATAAAGTTTTATTTTGCTTGCGAGCGTGATTTACCTAATTAATAAAAATTATGTAGGTTATTAAACGTCGGCAAGCAGTCAACATTAAAAGAGTGAAACTTCTGTACGTAGTATAATTGCCGACATAAGTCGTGAGCACACTTTTTATTGGTCGATACGACGTTGACCACGCTGACGTTCAACGTGATTGGTTCATCAGTCGATTCTCGTGGTTTCGAACGTATCATTCGGCTTCCGTACACTTAAGAGCAATAATTTTAGTGATAACTTTCTTAATTACTTTATTTTCTTTAATTGTTTTTGTTACCTCGTTGTTAATTGTAGTTTTTGTACTCCTTGTTATTAATTGCTTTTGTTATTTCTTGTTTTTAATTATTTTTGTTGTTATAATTTGAGTGTTCAGATTTTGGTCTAAATATGCAGAGAAGGAAGAATTTGGTGTTAAATAGACAATCCCGACAAATGGTCTATTCAGTGTTTAGTTACATTAAAAAATTATGTACTGCGAAAACATCATAGACGTATATAAATAGACTGTTGAGGCGACTAATGTCTCAGTAGATTTTATGGAAGGCATATCACCTCTTCCTTCTTCTTAATAAAATAATTAATTCTAACCACCAGTTATAAATTAAATACTTTATAGTAGATAATAAAATAACGGACACGAATATCTGCAATATTACTGTATCAAAGTAAAAGTTGATGTGTTCGAATAAACATTTTCATAAAAGTCGGCGAAAATATTCAATTACGAATTGAAATAATAAAAGTACCCAATAATTTTCCCGACAGTGTACCTACCTTCCACCACAGTTTATCTGTGCTCACGACTCGTGTCGGCAACTATACTACTATTTATTCTGTGCTTTAGTTTCCTCTTACAGTTAGGAGTGAAGACCATGTTTCTGATCCATATGTCATAGGTAATTATTTGTCCAATACCTGTCAACGACTTCAAACATAGTGTTCTCAACAACTGTTGCCGTAGATGTGATATGGACTTTAACCACAACTATTGTCTTATACATCTTCATTTTAAAACCAATCATTTGAAAAATACTATTGAGGTCATTGATTCTGGCATAAGGTCTATATTGTCAGCAAATCGAAGTTAAGTTGTGTACTTACCATTAATGATACCGTAACCTTTTGCTTTAGCTTCAAAATATCTTCCCATGCACAAGTGAAGAGTTTCGGGGATATAACATCACCATGTCTTACCTCTCTACAATTGACAGGTTTTGTACCAGCCAGGTCTTCAAGTACAGAATCAGAGTCGTACATACAGTACAAGAACTTTAGTAATTAAATTTACGTACTTTCCACCGCTGAAGGGACTGTCGCACCGCCCAAACTTTGACAGAATCAAAGGATTTCCCATTGTCCACATACTCGTACTCAAGACAAAGTGGCAGATGTACTTTTTTTTATAGAATAGGAGTGACACTGATGATGACACTGAAATCGTGTACTGAAGCAGTGCCACTTTTTAGGATGGATCTGAAGAGCTGGAGGACTTGTAATTCCATAGTCATCCGCGGTCTTGTCGTTTTTAAGTTGCTGAAGAGAATATTTTTAATAATACTATCATATGCTTTGGGATGACATAATGATGATGATGATAGCAGTGGCTAGAGAATCCATCACCTCATTTCGTCTCGTAGGAGCCGTTAGAGGCAAGCCATGAAATGCCAGAGACGTTTCATGGCTTCTGACAGATGGCAGTATAACGGTTATGTTTACTCCGGATGTCAAAAACGTATAATGGGTAATGAGGTTCACCATCAAATGTTGTAGACATATGGATACCTGCGGATTTATTTCGCTATTTCTTTTTCGAATAGAGGAACCTTATTTTGAAACGGTAGTTGATTAAAAATAATAAAAATCATGTCGATGTTTGACAAATGAAATTTCAATTTATTACGTTGAGATATTAGAAGTTTTCATTTGGGGTATGTTCCGAAATACAACGCAGTGTACTGTCCAATGCAAATGACGTTTCATTTGACACTTTATTGTACTAGCGTGCCGCCGTCATATTGTGTCGGATATCCGGCCATAATAAAACAATTTTTAATTGTGTGTTTGCCGAATGAAGCATGCCAGATTTGTTTCTATTTATTCAAATACAAAAAATTATAGAATAATTGATGGTATATCCATTAGGAGGATATAACTATTTTTGGAGCACAAAATGACAAAATAATCGCCAACACTTTTCCAAATGGCGCATAAGTATGACGTCATATACTGTCCAATGTTTTGGAACGAATCACCAGTATAGCGACGATTCATGACGTCATTTGCATTGGACAGTACACTGCGTTGTATTTCGGAACATACCCTTGATTTTTGTTATTGGGATTGCCAATTCACGTGTCACACGTGGCAATTCTAGCGAATCCTTATAAAGAAAGAGGCCTATGTATATGATATATGGTAAAATTTTGAGAAAAAAAATATTGTATGTCCATTTCTTTCTATTCGGTTTATGCAGTTAGAATTAATATTATTTCTCTTTGTATTCAGGCACCAACTGGAGGACGCATCACAGTATTTCAAACTTGTCTGCCTAACATCGGACCAGGAGCTTTGCAATCAAGGTAATAAAAAAATTCAAGCAGTTTATATGATAGCAGTGGCGAAGCCTACATAGAAGCCCAGAAGCCGGGTTTGCTTTATCACACTGCTCAATAATATCAACTAATAAAATAACTCGTAAACTGTTTCAAACTATTTTAAATTTCTCGCGCACACCTCTTTTCCAGACAGGTCATAACTTCGTAGCATATATGTAACGATAAGACATGGCAGTTTGCTTTCAATTCGAAATACACTGGACTGTCAAAGTTAATGAAAGCAAGGAGTTGATTTTGTCGTCTTTCTCGCACGTGTTGGCTTTTTACCGGGCTTTCGATCGCTGTGGCAAAATGTTAATAATGAAATATAAGTACGAAATGTTTATATAGCAATTACTATGGAACCAAAAGCTGGGCTTTGCTATGAAATTGTTTAGGAGTACGCTAGCGAGAACGAATACGGGCGATACGTTTGCAAGTTCACTTCACAATTCAATGTTTATGTTTGTTTTTGTTGTGTCTGTTGAAAATTTATGCTTTTTCAAAGATTTTAAGTGAAAATTGGAGGATAATAGTGTTCCTTGTGATGAATTGAAGTGTGTTAAAGTGCTAATTGGCGAGGCATAGGTAAAATCATTAAAAATTAAATTTTAATTCAATAAACATTTTATTTATACTATAAATAGGCACAGGACTCTTTAGTATTAAAAGTTTATTTAAGCTAGGCGTATTTAAAGGTTTAATAAATATTTATCCATATGAGTTTAAAATATCATTTTGAACGGCAGCATAAAATATGAGATAGGTATAAGTTTAATTTTATAGTAAATAATTGTTACAATATTTTTAATGTGAAGCCTAAATTTTAATGTAACAAATCAAAAGAATACATGTATTGAGGTTTTTTAAAGAGTATTTCCTTTAGTCCTTCAGCATATAAAATTTTAATAGCGCTATCTACTTAACTCTATAGGTGAAGTTATTTTATCAAACGAAAATTGACTGACTCTCACGGTGGTAGGTAAAAAATACGCTAAATGGCACAAACACGCTATCGACTAATTTAATAATTCAATATTTATATTACCATATGAGTTAAAAATATCATTTTGTACGGTTTATTAAAATTTAAAATGAATAATTATATAATAAACAGTCATTATTTTATGTAAAAAATTTGTAATGCTTTTTTATCTTTTCATTATACCATATCTAATTCCTGTCGTAATCTGTCCTTCTATTTCGATGTTTCGCATCTGCCAGGCGTCCCTTTTTGTGATTTTTTACATAGTGTGTTTGTACTTTGTTCATGCTTTTCTTTTATTCATGTATTGTATTGTATGTAAATATCTTTTTTTCGCTCAAACAAACACAAACGGCTCTTTTAAAAGCCACCGAAGGTGTGCAATTGCTGATACGTCATACAATCTATCTAGAAGTAGTATGCCTTCAGTGTAATTTGTTAAACACGTCCTCGACGGCACTGAATATGAGACTAAAGAGTGGAGACAGATCAAGATTGGTGTATTTTTATAAAACTGCTAAAAACAACAAAACCATATTTTGGGCTTGCCCTAGTTTGGAGTCCTAGCTTCACCACTGTATGATAGATATGTAAGATTTTGTTTATGAAGTTCTAAACTGTTTTTTGTTTTACAGAGAAGATCCGAATGCTCGGTCAGCGAAAGAAGTTGCCCATTTAAATCCAGCGAGCGACTTCTACAAGCGACTGGCGTTAGACTGCAGTGGAGCACAGGTTGCAGTCGACCTGTTTCTGCTCAGTTCGCAGTACTGCGATCTTGCCACACTCAGTGAGTAAACACCTTAAAAATGGGAAGCTGACAACAATGTTATTGAATTACTACATATTGTAATTTAAAACCTATGTTTAGTAATAATTTCTATTAATAATTAAAAATATACAAGTAAAATGTTTATTACTATAAAAATTATGTTGGCAACTTATAAAAAGTATTTCAATAGAAATGAGTCTATTTTCCTACTGTATAGCCATTTCATTTACCGGTATACTATTATGTATTTGTATTGATCAAATGTTACAAAAAATTGTTATCTTTGCTAATTGCTATTGTTAATTGCCTTCCCATGTAGCCAGCCAAATCTAAGTGTCGTGGTGTAAATCCTGGCGTCGATTACAGTAGAAACGCGTCGAATCGAAGCGAGTCGCATTTACTCCTAGTGCGTCCATCTCTGAAGAATCGAATCGAATCGCTCATTCATCGCAAACTCTTCATCAAATTAGGTCGTTTTTGCGTCATGGACAGCTCATATGACGAGATGTTAGATTTATTTCAAATAGTTTTTGAAGAAGCAGAGGAGAATAGAAAAAAAAAACGAAATTCCGGATACACGATATTTATATGAAAAGAAATAACTATGGCGAATTTCATCATTTATATCTAGAATTCAGATTTGAAAAGGGATCCTCTTAAATTTTTTAATACTTCGTTAATCCTATGAAAAAGTTCTTCATTCATTTTTATTTAAACAAAAAGATTTTTATGAAAACTAAATAGAAATTGATAATAATACGTTGGCGCGCATCAACTTCTCCGCGTCGACTGAGGCGCGCCGAATCGAATCGAATCTCATCGGCGAAGAAATTCGCCTGTCAAGCAATTATTAACAGTGGTAGAGTCACGCGGCAGCTTTGCTGTTGCACGTATGGGCCGGCTCAAACCGGGGTGGTACCACGACCTCACAGAATACCGGCGTGAAGTGGAAGCTCTGTTTCCGCGTTTCGTCTGGTGAGTGCGGTTGGACGGCGGCCCAATTCCCCCCCCCCCCCATCGACATAGTAGCGAAATTAAATGTTAGACTACCCCAGGAAGGTACCAGCACCCCTGGAGAATCCCTCGCTGAGCATCCACGACCAAGTTACTCCACTCCTGAGCGTGGGTGCTCAGGCTGCGCCGCGTATTCTGGGGAGGGGGGGAGGGGAAATTCCGCTCAAGACTACAACTGCTCGAGACAAACGAGCAACAAGACCAAGGCGACCCCTGCCACGCTGTCCGTGAATTTCTGCAATATCAGGGGACTTCACTCTAACCTAAGCGCCGTCCACTACCATCTCGAGACGGCGAGGCCGGCTCTGCTCTTTCTGACCGAGACGCAGGTGTCCTCTCCGGATGATGCGTCGTATGTCTCCTACCCGGGGTACAAACTGGAACACTCCTTTGTGCCTCGGGCTGGAGTTAGCGTTTACGTCAGAGAGGACATCTGTTCTCGACGCCTCGGCGGTCTTGAAAGTTAGGACCTGTCCATCATTTTGCTACGCGTAGACAGCGACGACAATCCGCACGTCTTCGGGGGCCTCTATAGGTCCCATAGCGGTAATGCCCAAACAGACCGACTCTTCGACCACGTCCAAATGGCTAAAGATTCGTTGCTACAGCAGATCCCCTCCGCAGAGATCGTGATCCTCGGCGATTTTAACGCCCATCACGCCGAATGGCTTGGTTCACATTTAACCGATCCTGCGGGGAGATCTGTTCATGATTTGCCTTGGCATATGGTCTGACACAACTGGTTACTTCGCCTACGCGGATTCTAGATGTGGAGAATCATGCACCTTCCCTGTTTTACCTTCTGCTGACTTCTCACTCGGACGGATATCAGATTTCCTTCGACGCCCCTTTAGGCTCCTCGGACCATTGTCTTGTCCGGAGTGTGGTGCCACTCACGCTGAAATCGCAGTTGCATTCTGCAGGCTGCCGCCGTGTTTGGCACTATAGGTCAGCCGATTGGGATGGGATGCGGTCTTTCTTTGCATTCTACCCTTGGGGGCGGGTTTGCTTCTCGCCGGACGATCTCAACGTTGTTGCAGATTCTGTTGCTGATGTGGTACTTCAGGGTATGGAACTTTTTATTCCTTCCTCTTTAGTGCCCATTGGAGGCAAATCTCAGCCATAGTTTGGTCGCTCCTGTAAAATAGCATCATGCTATAAGCAGGAGTCCTACCAAGCCTGGGCTGACGCATCAACGTCCCGGGATGTAAACACCAGCGCTCCAAAAAAGAAGTATGATTCCGCCTCCAGGTCCTTCAAAAGAGTCATTGCCAAGCCAAAGTCAGAACACATAAACAGAATTGGCGAGAAACTAGTTCGCCTTACTTCTGGAACCCGTGCATTCTGGTCTCTCGACAAGGCTGTTTACGGGAATTTCTGTCAGCCATCTCTTCCATCTCTGTACAGGGAGGACAACTCGCTGGCCCATACCGCAAAGGAGAAAGCCGATCTGCTGGTCTCTTTCTTTGCTCCCTGCCTATGGGCTTCCCGAGAAATTGTGCAATTGGATCACCAGCTTTCTTGCAGATCGGACCATCAAGGTCATTGTAGATGGTGCAAGCTCCAATTACAAGCCTATTAATGCTGGTGTTCCACAAGGCTGCGTGCTATCGCCAACGCTGTTTCTTCTGCATATCAATGGTATGTTGCAAACCCGTAACATTCATTATTATGCAGATGACAGCACTGGTGATGCTCTGTACACTGGCCGTGCCAATATTTCTCGGAAAAACGTCTCCGAGTACCGGGACAAACTTGTGCCTGAAGTCGAGTCTTTGCTGAAAAAAGTCTCGGATTGGGGGCGACTACCTAAATCTAGTCCAGTTTAACCCTCAGAAGACACTAGTTTGCGCGTTAACCGCTAAAAAGAGCCCCTTTGTCGTATCTCCTCAGTTTCAAAGCACTCCCCTTGTCCCCTTGCCTCAGCCAGTATCGGAATCCTCGGCGTCGACATATCGAGTGACGTGCAATTTCGTGGTCACTTGGAAGAGAAGGTGGTAGATGGTTGATGAGACGCACAACAGATGCTAGATGGCCTAAAAACAAAAAAAATCATATCAATAAGTAAGACGAAATATTTAAAAATAAATTTATTAAATAAATAAAATATATATAATATTAAATAAAGTTATCAATCAAATCAAATCAATTGAAGTTTTTGTGTTCATGCCATCTAGTCCTTTGTCTTTTGTACTTACAACCTTGAAAGTCAATAAATTTTTATTCGATAAAATTACTATTACCTATAGCATGTAGTAGATAGCGCTATTCCAAAATCAAATAGAAAATTTTCGGTTCCCAATGGATCTCACCGAGTCACAGAGTACTGGAGCCCGAAATGATCCATTGGAATGATTGATCCGAATGTACTGAATGTATATGTATGTGAAGTGTACTAGAATGATTCTGTCATTAAAAATGAATAATTGAAACATGTCTACGCTATATCATATAAATATGCGCGGTTTTGGGTCAAGATAGTTGCATTGTTGTATTAGACGGAGCGGCTAAATATCATTCAGGCCAATAGTTAAACATAAAAAGGTTAAGCTGTTAATTGAACGGCTAATTAATCTAGGTGGCTGCGACAGCTTGTAACACCATCAAATTTGTTTATTTGTTTGTTTTATATATATATACAGGGTAGTTAGTGTAAACACCGTTATCCTTGAAACCAGTGGTTTGGTTTTACTTATAGAACATAATTTCATGAATTTAAAGAAAAACGCTATTTTTTCATAAAATTTAAAAAGTTTCCGTCCGACACCGTCCGTAAATTCATGGATATCCTATGCGCCCGAGTGACGTAATCACTGTAAAGATCACCGCCCGCGCTAGCTACCTACACATTCCAATAAAAACACAATAGGTACACATTACCTGTGATGTAACTTTTCCTTCATACTTTCTTCCTGTCTTGGACAACAAAAATTGAGGGACTTAAGGAAAAATTGAAATTTTACTAAAAAAAAATGTTGTTATTTTGCATTTTTCAAGAAGATTGGATAAAATCTCCAAACATTAAGATGCACACGCACAGCTCTGTTTAGCTGCTAAGGTGTTTATGTATAAATAACAATAATACATAATGTAACAAAAACCCTGTGGTTCCCGTTAAGTGTGTTATCAGAATCAGTATCCAAGCGTATAGAAATATTTAAAAAAATATTTCTATATACGTGGATACTGAATCTGATAATGCAGTTAACGGGAATCACAGGGTTTTTGTTACATGTTGTATATATATATATATATATATATATATATATATATAATTATATTGTATTATATATATAATTTTTTAACCCTCTATTTTGATTATTGCTGCACTGCCTCTTATATGTCTATCTCTATTTAGCCTAATGGTTGACTGGGAGAGAATGTGTTATGGCATTAACTCCGCCATATGTACTACTTTGTGCATGAAAGTATAAATAAATATTCACTACTCCATTTAGTTCCGTGGGTGTCGTAAGACGTGACAGAGAGAAACATACCAGGACATAGGCAGCAGCATCAGCAAAAATATTAAATTCAAGCTCACAGCGTAATAGGGTATTGGCATACCCCATTCCCCAACCCCTTGTATGCTGAATATAACAGCGTGATGGAAATCAGCATACCCCATTACCTAACCCATTGCATGTTGAGTAAGGTCAGATCCACAAGTCTTTACAAATGGTGCGTTTTCTAGGAACGACCTATATATCATAGTAGAAAGTATTATTATTATTAAGCATGTAAAATTTTAATTTTGTTCGTTACAGGCGGAATGAGCAAGTTCAGCGCTGGCACAGTATACCACATCCCATTGTTCCGGGCAGCTCGAAACTGGCAGGCTGAACAACTGACTCGTATGCTTACACGATACCTCACCAGGAAGATCGGATTTGAAGCCGTCATGCGGGTTAGATGTACTAGGTATGGTTACACCCATGTAAAAAAATAAGGTTAAAAATTGTTAACAGTTTTTATCCTAATCCATTTACTCTACCTTTCTATTTTTTTTATCCTAGTCTTTATAATCTATTCAAAGGACAATGGCATAATATGTGATGGAATTATTAGGTAGGCATCTACTTAAGTCACCATTACGGATATCAATAAAATAATTTACTTTGTGTTATCTAATCAAGCTCATGGCCTATCAAAGTTTGGAAGAAATCATCTTATCTAATTTAAAACTAAATTGACTAGTTGTTGTGGCAAATTGTTGATGGAATTATTAAGCATCTACTTATGTCACCGTTACAATTGACTTGTTGTATAATAATAATAATCTTTGTTTGCTTAAAATATGGCATAAATGTTGTTAACATGAAAGAACGGGTGCTCATGTTTTGCTTATTTTACATAGCATGCAAATATTTTTAAACAATGTCAAATATTTCCTTAGCTATTTGGAATACAATAATTAGTCACATGATTTAGTTAAAAATAAAGTATAGAGAAGTCATATTATAATAATTAATTAAATGTCAATTCTGAGCATCGTCAATTTTAATACCTAGTAAAAATTCGCATAACTTAAAGATATATTGTAACTATACTTTAACAATAATAATTAAATTAAAGTTTTTAAAATAAATATTATCCGATACATAATCGAATTTTTACTATCCAATAATTGTTTTACGTTATAGGGATTATTTTCATTAAGCCATTTGTACAATTTCTTTTTGAACAATGTAATGTTTAGGGTTTTAAGTTCGTCAGGGAGTTTGTTATATATTCGGACACACATGGTAAGGCAACTTTTGCCGTATTTTTTGTGATTTAGGTATACGATTAAGTACCAGCTTGTAATTTTTTTGTAGGTAAGATTCGTAAGTTAAGACAGGCAAAGGTCTTATACCATACAGCCCAGTTTTGACGTGTGTTTTATTGAGAATACTCTTCTATATATACTAATGCGTTCTTTAAGGATTCCTTCTATGTTAGTAATACCCTATATAAACATATATGAAAATGATATGATGAAATGCACTAATTAGGTCTGCATACCCATAAAGTATGACATTGACAGGTACTGGCTGTACTACTAAGAAATTCAGGACTTCATAGGCGTGATTTTTACTGACAGCTGTCGCAGAGATCAAGCTATCTTTTATGAACTATAACTAGTTGTTGTTGTAACGATTTGCCAATTAAGAGGGCATATGCGATTTGCGTCGAAAACTTCATGTTTTAGGGTTTTTTCAAGGGCGATATCGTAACGATGTGAGCAGATTATTTGCAGAAAATTACGGCTTTAGAAAGATGAAGTCTTTATTTAGTGCACTGCAATGCAAAATCATAGTTTTTTATGACGGTTTTTTTGAGCGAAGACAATCCCTTCATAGCGTTTTACGAAAATATGCGTCAGAGTTATCTTTCAAGTCGAATACAACCATTATTATAAACGAAAATACTTTATTTTAAGCGTTATTATAATAGAATATATAGTCTTTTAGTGTATATCAAAGCTTAAATTACGAAAATATTTTGTTTTAATATTAAAAACAATACTATAAAATCACCAAAACTGTCCACTTCAATGTCATTTTTTCCCCGTGTATTGGGATACAAACTTGTCTACTTTAATTATTTTATAAAAATACAGGTAATGGTAAATTGCAGAAAAAATTTTGGCTCGTTTTATTTTGTTAATTATTAAATATGATTATTTTAAAAATATTATAAATCAACACGCGCAGACGCCGTCCGATTCCATATGCTCCGGGTCTTCCCAACAATAGGACGTATCACTTTTCCCGCCACCGCCCGCGTGCGTGTTAATTCACCCCGATAGCGTAAGCTAATATTGCTATGTGTGGTTTTACATCTCTTGGATCGTTACATAGTTTAATCAACACGCGCGTATGGTCCGCGCTGGCGGCGATTCCGCTACAACAGTACAACAGTACGATGTAGAGACCGCGCCTCTCGGCAGGCTAGTGGCAGTTTAAGGATGTACTAGGATGTACTCGTATACGTCGTCGTCTTTTTCCATACGTAATATAGAATAATAAATGCGAGAAGTCTCATCACGACAAACCGATCACGAGTGTACGAGGCAGCAAACCGCGCGACACTAAGCTCGTTTTAAAGTTTCGAGCGGGTCATTCGCGCGCTTACGGACCGCGCTTGCTACCCGCGCTGACGGTAAGCGTCACTGTAAAACCGCACTAAATATCCCGATTTGTGCGGGACGTCGCGATTTTTAGGGGTACGTCCCGATGCACCCTTGATCGGGACGTCAAATGTCCCAAATTTTCACTAACCTCCCTAGTCTATATTTCGATCGATTGTTTTGACAGCAAAATTTAATATATCTGTAAGCTGCTACTACATTAAAATACTTTTGCTTTGCATATTTTCCCTCCAAACTCGGACTAAATAGGCAACATCAAAGTTTGCTTTGCGCGTAATGTGTTGACATGGCAAGATACAAATATCAATCATGTATCTATCGCCGGTTAGTGCTATGCATCGATGTCATTGATTCGACGGTTATTTATTATTTCATTCTATTACTAATAATCAGTACAGTATTTAACTGACATGCTGCAGTTTAGATTATTTTTGCTGCAGTTTAGATTAGAGATCCACAAGTCAATTTCATCAATTGTTTGTAGGTACTGTTGTTTTCAATACATAAACATTATACGTTCGATGCAAGGATTTTATCTAGGCTATCAATATGTTAGGTATTAAAACCGTTTGAATTATGCGGTTTTTTTAAAGGGCTTTTTGAAGTGCATGAGTTGTGAGTTCAGAAGATTGACTACTATTTTCACAATTATATTATTTAGAAAGTTCAGTCTGCAACGATGTTGGGATGAAAAATTATTCGTTCACTTGATCAGTTCTAAAAAATAATTATAAAACACATTGCGAATTGTATCAAGAAAAAGTAGTATAACTAATAGCGACCACAATGGCTACAAAAAATTCTATTTTATGTAGCTATTGTATTTGTCCCGATTTTAAAACCAAATTCCCAAATTTACTTGGACACAAATGGAAATGATGAAGGTGCAGCTACAGAATAAATAATAATTCGCTGACAACACATTACACAACGAATGATACTTTGTTAAATGATATTATTTAATTAATTTATTAATAATTTAATAAGTTTATTTAATAGTAAGCAATTTATAACTAAAATATTTATCCATATAAAAGATATATTTGACGGCAGAGTGGCGGAGTGGCTCAGCAATGAGTTTAACTCTAAGGGCCGCGGGTTCGATTCCCGCACGGAACAAAAATTTGTATACCTACTAAATATTGTTCTGGATCTGGATGTTTGTACTTGTTAAATTTATGTTCTTATGTTACCTGCCTCCACTAAATACTTAGGAAACATTCTTAGTGTGGGGGTAACATTATTATAAAATAGAAACAAAAAGATATGAGCCGTGGTAGCGCAAAGACGAAGTGCTCTCCGTAAACGCGAGCAACCCGGTTCGATCCCTGCCGACACCAATGAAATTGTTATTTTGCTGAATTATCTTTATATTATGAAACAGAATAAATGTATGTCAAACGAAATCTATTTATATAAAACATATTTTTAATTCGAACACAATATATTACCTACCCCTTTCCAGTTGTTAACTTGGCGTTGTGACATTCCTTAGTTTACTCAATAGAGTAAAAAGGAAAAACCGACTTAAATTTACTAAAAGAATATACAATAATTTATACATATCAGCTTCCAATGTCGGGGCTAGATCGGATATTAACTCTTATATATCTTAGCACAGACCTCATAAGCTATTATATGGAAGTTATTTTATTCTTTTAGTACCAATAGTATCAAGGTGATTCGTGCTAGATACAGCTAGTACCTTGCGCTCGCCTCACCTCGAGCAGTCACGCACACAGAGAACATTGTAGTGTGCTTCAATATTACGCCGTTCCAGAGCGATTTTGACATGCGCAAATTTGAATATACGCTCTTAAGGCGTTTTATACCATACAGCCTAATCTGATGTGTATTTTGTTTAAACTGGAATATCTTTGATTCCTGACTTCCTGCAGTAGTATGACCGAAAAAAAAGTTTATTATTTTAAACTCTATATTTTTACATATTTTGCATTTGTAGACGCAAGAAAAAAAAAGTCACATAAAATTTGTTGGCAGTTCGCCATTGCCTTTTAAGCGTCTGATATCATTCATAAATATTTGTTTTGTTTATTTGCAGAGGCATTTCAATTCATACGTTCCACGGCAATTTCTTCGTCCGCTCGACGGATCTGCTGTCTTTACCAAATGTTTCACCTGATGCTGGTTTCGGAATGCAGCTTACGATAGAGGAATCACTCTCAGACTTGCAACAAGTTTGCTTCCAAGCTGCTTTGCTGTACACTAGTAGTAAAGGTAAAAAATATTTTTCTTGATTTGTTTTTGTATCATATTTTTGCACTTGAGTACAGGGGTGTTTGCGGGTGCATATGCCTTGAATCCATGTCTATTAGCTGTTTCTAAAATAATTAAAAAATTAGTCCCATTGGGTTTCTTGCTGGCTTTTTCCAGGACAGATGTTTTTTCCAAACCGGTGGTAAAGGCATAAATGGCTTATGAGGTATAATAATTATATTCTTGTAATATTCTTCTATATTGTTAAAATTACAGCCTATATACGTCTTACTATTGGGCATACGCCTCCTTTCATACCTGAGAGGGTTTTAGGGCAAAAAAGTATCCGCCATGCTGCCCCAATGCGTGTTGATGATCTTCACATGTCTTCGAAATATTTTTTTATTATTTCTCGGACATGCAGATTTCTTCACGTTGTATTGCTTCACCGTCGAGCACGTGGTAAATGGAACTTAAAATTGCAATTAACAATTTCATCGGTGCCGGCGGGGATCGAACTCAGGTTTCTCGTGTACTATGTAATTTACAGCTAGCGCTAACCATCTTAGCTACCACGGCTCCCATATACTCTATATTAAATATAAATTATTCTCTTCTATTTTATTTTATTCAAACAAACTTAATATGTTAAAAATCTGCTTCAAATCTTGAAATTGTCCCTGTTCATTCCATACAACGATTTGTTTTTTGTGTATTTGTAGTACTATGTGTACTATTGTAGTCAAGCAGTAGATTGTTATGGATTGATATGGAAAAAAAAGAACTAGATCAAGCAAGCGGAATAAAAATAAGGAAATACTAAAGTTTTATTTTATGCACAGGTGAAAGAAGAATACGTGTCCATACACTTGCATTACCCATAGCGAGCAACTTGACTGAAGTATTGCACGCGGCGGACCAACAGTGTATCATAGGCTTGCTAAGTAAAATGGGTAAGTTCTTACTTAAGTGTTGTAACTTTGTTACAATTTTATTTCATATTATTTTATTAGCCACGGATTTAAAACTTGTTCCAAATTCGGGTTCTTTTCTTTATTTAAGTTCAAAACAGTTATACTTTTTGGTACCTGTACGGTTCCTGTTCTGATTACAGTTAAGGTATTAGTTTTAAGATACCAGTACCAAAATACTGAAAATTTTCAGGACGTAGATCGACTTCCCGACTCGCAAAAGAACAACGATTTCAATCACGTATGATTAGCGAGGTTATTGAAATTAAAAAAATCTTAATTTCATTAATAATTCAGTAGATAATCGGGGGCAACCCAAAGCCAAACAAAATCTGCTTGTCATCCCATAATTGTTCAAATAAAATCGTCCCAAGACTTAACTGCAAGATACTAACGTTAAAATATCAGCTTAATACTGCCCTGTTTCGTATGGTGAGTGTAAGGAATCAGAGATTGTTGTTATTTGTTGGAAATGAGGCATTCCATCTTATTTATTAGGGGTGACAACCCATCTGCATTTTGATTCTTAATTGAGAATACATGTAAATGAGCCAAGAATCCCCTTACCACTTAGGTGGATCATTTGCACCCTTATTCTAATTAGTAACTAAGATTTTCGAGTTATATTACACTCGATTACACTTATTGTTGATTATGTTTCGATTTTATTTTGTATTTCTTATGGAAAACTGTTTTGCTCATTTTTTATTGGTATGGAAATGCAACATTTCGTTTTATGTGATTATCATGAGGTGTATTAAAGATTTTATTGAAAAATTTAAAGTTATGTTATTTTGGGATTACTGAAAGAAATTGTTGTCCACGCCAGTATCGTTTATTTGCTATATATTCAAAGTTTTTATCGTATTTTTTTTAAATATACTATTGTTTAATTGAAATACTTAAAGATATTTTCATATTAAAGATAATTTCCAATTATTTCCTTAATTGGATTGATTAAAACACTTTTTCTTTTCGGCGGGAGAAGAGTTATTAATACAGCTATGGAAATATCGGTCTTTAGCTGCCCGTACCATTTGATTGCACCTATTCCTGACTGCTTTAAAAGACAAACAATCTTCTTCAATTCGTTCTCTGTTGATACGAACAAAAGCTTGATTTCGTCTAGACATTGCCAACCTTACGCCCTCTGTCATCCTTATCAAATTGTTGATAGTATTTTCGTATAACAACAGCGGGTTGAATTTAGATAGAGTTTAGATTTGAGATGGCGTGGGCCTCAGTAAAGGGTCACGTAGCAGCAAAAAATGTGAAATGTAACTTGTAAAGAAAAAGTGAAGATAATCGAGCAGCGAGAATGGGCAGCTTTGTGCAGATAAGTGAAAGAAGTAGAGGGTAGTATCGAAAAAGTAATCATATCATAGACGAAATGTGTGAACGTTTCATTATTAGGGTAGGGAAAGGTGATAGCTCGGAATCGGAGAGTCAGATTGTAAATGACAGCAACTAAAGAAGAAAATATACCAGGCACATCAAAAAAGTTGGTGGAAACTAAGCTTCACAACTTAGCTCACCGCCGCCAAGTTGCTCGTTTAATTGTGGGTTTTCTACAGATTGTACTTCGGAAAATGTGCCTATGTGCTTCATAAGCTAATACCGTCATCTTCATTCGTCTATCGGAGTACCAGACATACTGCAGTTTCCCATCCACACTTGGTTGAAATTTCGAATATTCAAACTAAGCGCTTATAAATCATCTTTAATAATGCGCACAGCCAAGGTGTGGAATACCCTGCCGGCGTCTGTTTTTCCGAGTACCAATAACCTTGACCTCTTTAAGGTGCATGTTAACAGGCTTCTCCTGGGCAACTCACTCCATCGTAGTCCATCTTTACCCCCCGGGCCAGATGGAGGTCAAGAGTGAGCCCATTTGTAATTTAAAAATAAACACAGAGGAGAGCAGGAGGATCGGAATGAAGAATCCTAAGTATCATGAAAGGGATTTTCATCATGCCTACAAATAAAAGTTCGTTAAAAAATGATAAATCCATTAAAATTATGTCTTCTTCTTAAAAAGTTCTTTAGAATTGTTGTGATTTAAAACTCGGTGAAGTGAAAAAGTGACAATAAAAGGAGACAAATATCTACATCGAGAGAATGGGTTAGAATACAGTTTAAAGTGTTTCCTATTCTACACGGTAGAACCAAGTTGCAGCTATACTTTGGTTGTAGTACGAGTGGGTTGGCTCGACCGGGGAAGGACCACCCTCTCACAGAATACCTAGTACGTAAAGTAGCAGCTTAATGCTGCTGTGTTCCGTATGGTGAGTGTAGAGAACCGGAGACCCTTTTTACTGGAAAGGAGGCATTGCATCTTAGTCCTCAGGGGTTACAACGCATATCTGCATTTTGGTTTTTAATCGAGGATAAATGTATGTGTCTATGGGTCACAGCATTCATTTACTATCAGGTGGACTGTGTGCTCGTTTTTCACTCTTGTACCCAAAACCTGTCAAATAATAAGTATTTGATAATTATCCGTTTTCAGCGACTTTCATTGTTGTGAACAGATATAAGTAGAAACAACATCAATAAGTACAGTAAATTTCGGTTATAACGACGGCGGAGGGACCACTTTAATGTCGTCGCTATATGCGGAGGCCTGTATATCCGAAATAATAACGCATGTACATATTTACTTATCATTTATTTAATTATGTTATACACGGGTGTTTTGTGATTTTTATTTATTTTCAGGGATTTTGATTCAAAACACTCCATAATTTTAGCGCGGTTTTTCCACATCGTTGATATTGTAGAATGTGAAACTCCAAATTTTTTACGCAGATCAACATTGTTTTCTCCATTTTGCAGTCTCGAAATGATGTCCACTTTTTCTTTAACAGTAAATGTACGTCTAGGAGCCATATTCACAAGTTTAAGAAACACTGTTCACTCACTGTTATTTCTATGTAACTGATTCACAAGTTTAACTTCGTAAACATGCTACGTAGTCCTACATACAAACGAAGCATTAGTTTGACCATCTGTGAATGTAAACAAAGGATAAGAAAGCTTAATAGTTTTATGAATGAGTATTTGTGCCTTTGCTGACTCAGTCGCAATATCCGCAAGGGATTTCTAGGAATCGGTCATAAATGGTTCATAAAAACAAGTCGCTATACCCGAAATTGACGCTATAACCGAAGTCGCTATTACCGAATGAATTTCTTAAGAAAGTATGCTTTAAATTCAAGGGACGTAAGTTTGACGTCGCTATAACCAAAAAGTCGTTACAACCGAGGTCGTTATTAATGAAATCCACTGTATTATCAATCATCTACAAGGAACTCGTCAAGCTCATTGATTTTTATTGTTTATCAAAAATAAGTAATTTTAAGCAAAACATGTTAGTAATTACTTTAAACAGATTTACACAGATGACAGATTAATTTTATTATCAAATAGTTTAAATTTTTAATATAAAATGTAAATCCTCGTACTTGTGGAAAAACAAAGTAGGACCCAGAACACTGCCCTGTGGAACTCCGAATGTTATATCTGATTCGTTGCCCAAGTATTCACCTATCTTTACTTTCTGCTTACGATCCTTAAGATAGTCTTTAAATAAATTTGAGTACCCCTTATACCTATATCCTCAAGCCTGTGCACAAGTTTTAATTTTACATATTTCCAAGAGATCTTCTTAATCAGGAGACTTGGATTGCAGTTTGTAGTAATTATGAATCTTGAATACCTAAATGGACTAGCAGCATTTGCTCCGAACATTTTGATAAATCATATTTCATACCTCAAGTTTTCAATTAAATAAGGTTAGCTGATACTGCTGTAATTATATCAATAGGTTAGATAGTTTTATTATTATTATTACCCTTGGCACCAATATTATTCTTTACAATTATAACTTATATTTACGCGAACACTACACATTAAATTAAAAATAATTTTACAGATTTTATCTCGTTAAATTTTGACTTTTCATTCCCGACGTTTCGGCTGTTTTTTTTACATTACGAACTTTAATGTCAACCTTTGATAAAGTGCGGCACGTGCTGAGGCGGCGCGGCAAAAAACGACCGTACCAGACGCCGTACCTAAGTGTACACCAAGGAAAATTAAACTGAAAAACGTCTCCAAATAAAAAGCAATATCATAAAAAGGCTTCAATGGCAGTAACGGTATTTAAAGGAAAAGCTACAAATTTGCAAGAAATACTAGATTCGCTGACAGAGACATCTTTGATAAATAAAGAAAACAAACAGGTACTAGAAAAGATAGGAACTGAAGAAAGCGAACTTTTAAAGAGACAATTACTTTTTTTTCGTGGGTAGGTGTGTAACAAGTAACAGCTGACTTATTAGCTCTTATATTTTATATACTTTAAAATTATTTTAAACCAATGTTTGGACTATATTTACATATCAATTACATCTTTATTACCTTTTCTTTTGAAGTCCTATTGAAATATATGTCCAGATAAAATGTTTGTGACATTCACATACCACCCATTAGTGTCACTTTGTTTTTGCAAACTATATCACTCATTAGCACTTCACTTTGTGTTCACTAATATCACAGCAAATATTGGAAGAAATAGCAAGAGTAACTGATGTGGAGGGCATGCAAAGAGAACTTGAAGGAAGCTGGAGTCGCAAAATGGCTGAATTTGAAAACAGATTAAAGGCTGCCTCCACACCTACTAATCCCTCTCTTAATCAACTCCGCGAGGAGTTTTATGAATTCAAGGACGTCGTTTGTTGCATGCTCAATCTCCTTCTGCAACAAATTCAAGCCTACACTAAGTCAATTGATGCTATTGATATGCAGCACAGACAGAATATCCTTCTATTTATTGGGATCTCTGACTCCCCAGAAGTTAATACTGAACAAGAAATACTGGGACAAGAAATATAATCATACATAAGAAAATGGGTATCCCACATGTTACAAATGTGTCTTTAGTACGTTGCCATCGAATTGGTGTTCAAAAGGATGGTCGTTCACGTCGAAGTGTGGAAAGCTAAAACGAAGTTAAAGGCATCTCAAATATCTGTGTCTGAGTTTTTAACTAAAATGAGGCAATCTGTTCTTAAAATAGCCCGCAAGCATTTTGAAATGAAAAATGTGAATAGATGGAGCAATTTTTATCAAACTTCCCAATAATGAACGGGCAAAAATCTTCACTGAAGAGGAGTTTGATACTCTCATTAACAGTTTCCTGTTGATTTTTCATCAGCAAGTCTTAGCATGGCTTCTAACAGTAGTATCACTAATAGCGTAAAGAAACCTATACAAGCGCTGCAAAGTTCTTCAAACACAAAAATTCTGTGTGAGACTTCTCCTCGCAATCAAGTTGGTGTGGTTGTGCAGAAAGAGGATTCTAAAAGGTCCCGCCGTTTAATTGCTAAAAAATAGCTTGCTTAATTTACATATAATGGTATTCCTAGGTATCCTTTATTTTTGTAATCCATCGTTTTATATTATTGATTTACATATATTTAGTTAAGTATTTATAGTCTCGTATCTTCTTGGTTGCAATGACTGTACCACAGAACAATATTGCCTGTACTGTAGTCACAAGTTGTTCACTTTTTTACAGCAGTATAATTGCAATTTTTTTAAGTTGTTTTCTTCTAATAGTATAGTCTGCATAGGAATTTTTATTTCTCTAAATATAAACTTAATGAGATTTTATCTTGTAATATATAACTTGCTTGGGTTTAGTTTCCTTTTGTTTCTTAGTTGAGGTTTCTTACTTAGTAGGTTTGTTTATACTATGCTTGATATTGGTAACAATACTTATCTTTTTATAAACGTACCTACCACATATTTTTAATTTGATTTTTTTTGTTAAATTTTGGGTTTTGATTTGATTGATTTGACAATGACAACTATGTATTACTTTTTTTAGCCTTTTATAGACAAAAGACACATGAATCATACAGCCAGCGTCGATCTTATACTTTGCTTTAATCGATTTTCTCTTGGTAAACATTCTCCTGTAATATTTTGTGTGACATCTACTTAGGAACTTTATTATTAGACAAGATTATTTTTGCCACTTTAGGTATTTTAGATCATAAGTTTGCATATAAAATTTATTTAATATTAAGTTTACTCTGTAAACAGTGAACTGATGGGTTGATGATGTTTATGTTTAGTAATTGTTAGTTAATAGTTATAGTTTACATAACTTACTTTTTTATTATTTTTTATATATTTATTTAATTTATTTATTATTTTAGTATATATATGTAATATATCTGATGTTGAGTCGTTTAGCTCTGCAAATGATTCTTCTACTTTGTCATTTCGCTCTTTTAATGATTCTCTCAACGATAGCGTGCTTAATTTACACGAACTACTCAAAGGAGTTTTTACGTCTTTTAACAACTCTGTGAACATATGTCATATTAACGCTCAAAGTATCCCGAGCCACTATTCCGAACTTGAAGCTTCATTTTTCCCCGAGTATATTCATGCTATATTAGTGTCGGAAAGTTGGCTGAAACCTTCTTTACCGTCAACTTTATATCCCTTACCCGGCTTTGTACTTGTTAGGAATGATCGTGTTGGTAAAGGTGGAGGTGGTGTAGCAATCTACCTACACGCATCAATTCCTTATAAAATTGTCTTAGCATCTCCCTCCTGCTATTCCGCTTCTTCTGAGTTTTTATTTGTGGAACTCGATGTCAAGGGCATCAGGATACTTCTAGGGGTAGTGTATTGCCCCCCATCTACCGACTACTTCGCCACTTTAGATATGGCTCTTGTTGATATTTGTTCTGAGTACACTCACTGTATAATCATGGGTGATTTCAATACTGATCTGTTGAAAAACTGCCCTCGTTCCAAAAGGTTTCTTTCAATTATTGAGTCGGTTAATCTTTCTATTCTCCCTTTAAAGGCTACTCATCATAATATTGGAACCGATGACTCATTGATTGATCTAATCCTTGCTGCTGCTCCTGAACATGTGATGATGCATGGACAGTTACCCGCTTTGGGTTTCTCACGCCACGACTTAATTTATGAATCGTATAAGCTTAAACCTCCTAAATATTCCCCTACTGTAATGCATCTTCGCAGTTTTTCTAAAATAGACTTTGATAAGCTTAGGAATGACGCTCTTAATCTCGATCTAGCCTCTTTAATAGCAGCATCTACTGTTGACGATAAAGTCACTATCCTTAACCACAATATTCTTAGCCTTTATGATGCTCATGCTCCTGTTCACAAGGTTAGGTTGAAGCGTCCCCCTGTTCCTTGGATGACAGAGGGCGTAAGGATGGCAATGGCTAGATGAAATCGTGCTTTTCTTCGTTTCAAGAGAGATCGAACTGAAGAAAATTGGATATCTTTTAAAGTAGCCAGGAATAGGTGTAATCATATGGTACGTGCAGCTAAACGCCGATATTTCCATAACTGTATTAATAATTCTTCTCCAGTTTTAGTGTGGAAATTCCTAAAATCTTTCGGGCTTTGTAGACCAGCTACATTGGATTGTGATCCTTCTCTGTCACTTGATGAAATCAACCAACATTTCGCTTCTGTACAAGCACTGGACCCTATAATTCGTTCCCAAAGTATGGCTTCCATTGCTTCTATGCAAATTCCTAACATTCCTACTTAAATTTTTTTTTTAATTTTTCTCCTGTTTCTTAGGATGATGTCAAAAAGTCGATTTTAGCAATCCAGTCTAAGGCCGTGGGTTACGACGAGATTAGTAGACATATGGTAGTATTTATACTAGAGCACCTTCTCCCGGCAAATGCCCATATAATCAATTTTTCCCTTGGTTCAGGTCAGTATCCTAATCTTTGGAAGAGGGCTTTTGTAAAGCCTCTCCCAAAAGTTCCTACTCCCATTCTTCCCAATCATTTTCGTCCAATATCCATTCTACCCTTTCTTTCCAAAATTTTAGAATCCTGTGTTTACAAGCAAATTTCTACTTTTGTTTCGAAACATAACCTACTGAGTATATATCAGTCTGGGTTTCGTCCTGGTCATAGTACCACTACTGCATTAATTAATGTTATTGATAATATTAAACAAGGCATGGAAGAAAAAAAAATAACAGTACTGGTACTAGTTGATTGCTCAAATGCTTTCAACACAGTTGATCATGAAATCCTTCTTTCCATACTGTCTCATCTGAATTTTGGCCCTACTGAATTGGATTGGTTTACATCTTGTCTTCGCGGTCGACAGCAGTCAGTCAGTGTGGGGCAACTGTCCTCAGCGTGGGCTAACGTGGATGCTGGTGTGCCGCAAGGCGGTATTCTTTCTCCTATAATATTTTCAATTTTTATAAACTTTATTACATCCATCATCGACTGCTCCTACCATTTGTATGCCGATGACCTTCAGCTTTATGTGCAAACCGAGATTGGGGATATCCATAATGGGATCAAAAACCTTAACGGCAACTTAGCAGCTATCAAGGATTGGTCTACTCGTTATGGAGTTTTGGTCAATCCTTTGAAATGCCAAGCTGTACTGGTGGGTAGCTCAAGGATGCTGGCTAAGATTAATCTGACAGACTTACCTCCTATTTACTATGATAATACTACAATTCCAATCAGTAATTCTATTAGAAATCTTGGCCTTCACATCGACATCACGCTGAATTGGAAAAGTCACTGCCACATTATGCTCTCTGTATCGTTTAAAACATTTTCTTCCCACAAAATCTAAGATCATGCTTGTCCATTTACTTATATTACCCATAGTTGATTATGCAGATGTGTGTTACCCAGACCTGTCCCAAGATCTTCTGAACAAGCTGGAACGCTTCCTCAATAACTGTATAAGATTTATCTATGGGCTTCGTAAGTATGATCATATTTCGCAATACAGATCTTAGCTAAATTGGCTTACAATCCGGCAGAGGCGCAACTCCGGAATATTACTTGTACTTTTTTCCATATTAAATGATCCATATTCGCCGTCTTATCTTAAGAGTAAATTTTATTATCTTTCCTAATCTCATGATAGGGTCCTACGCTCTTCTTCTAACAATAAAATCTGTACTCCAGTTCACTTCACCGAGTTCTATGGTAACTCCTTCACAGTTCAGGCTACACGCCTTTGGAACTCCTTGGCCGATGACATCAGAAAAGCTCCCAATAAGTACGCTTTTAAAAAGTTGGTCCGTGATCATTTATTAAAGACGGCGCATTCTACATGACTCATCTATTTAATATGTATTGCCAAACAGACGTATATATTCATATTAATTTGTATATACTAATTATGTATGTATTTAAATATGTTTATTTGTATGTATATCCATTTATTTATATATTTGTATATATGTAAGGATAGATCATATATGTATAGTTTATTTATTAGTAGTTTGTATATATTATGTAGTTAATTATCATTTGTATTGTGTTCTCTTATTCTATATTGCCACACCTACATCAAATTCTCACCACTCCATGGGTTGACTGGTAGAGAATGCCTCAAGGCATTAAGTCCGCCCTTTGTATTCTTTTGTTTAAAAGGATGCAATAAAGAATAAAATAAATAAATAAATTACTTAAAAGTCAATCTGAAAACTGCCCAGAAGTAAATATTTCACAAAGTTAAGATGTTATCACTTGATTATTAACAAAAAATCTATCGCTATGTACGTAAAACTTTTGGAACGTGTTTGCCTGCACCACGGCCATTGACTAAGTGGTACAGTATCATCAATGGCCGACCAGGGTTTACTCAAGGAGCGCTGACAGCATTAAAATTGAGAGTGGAGAGTAACCCTGATTAATTTTTTTATTGTACCTTGGTCATGTATGAAATGAAAATTAAGCAGTTGATGAAATGCTAGCAGCCAAAGACATTATGGCTATGTCGACTACGGGTTTGATATTTTATCTGATAATTTCGATGAAGCTACTAAAACACTAATGCGTCGTCTTTTAATTGCTCGCTATAAACACTACGTAGAAAGTACCCATAGCCAAATTTTTGATTAAATTTGAATTAAAATCTGAGTTTGATCAGACCATAATTATATCTACTAATAAAAAAAAATTATTACACTAAAAAACTCTTCACTGCTGGCCGTATGAGGAAGCTCAAAATCGCTCAGCGAGCTACGGAGACGGCTATGCTCGGAGTTTTCCACGTGAGAAACAGAGAAATAAGGATATTCACAGTAGAACCAGAGAGACCGACATCGGCTAACGGATTTGTAAGCTGAAGAGGCAATATGCCGGCCATATAGCTGGAAAAACCAACAACCGATGGCGAAGGAAGGTTCTCGAGTGGCAGCCCCGTGCCTGTAGATAGTGCGCGGCCCCTCACAGTAGTTGACAGCAGTTTTCAGCAGTAGGTATGTAAATGGCTGAATGACGTTGATGAGTGAATGGTAACGATGAGTGAATGGTAATGATGATGAATGATAATAATGATGAATAATAATGATGATGAATGGTAATGGTGATGAATGGTAATGGTGATAAATGGTGGTGATAATGAATGGTAATGATAATAAATGATGATGATAAACATGATGGTTATACCACCATTATTATAAGATTTTACAGTCTGTTCCTGTAGTCGCTTCTTTCGTGCCTTGATTGTCACAGCACGAAATGGGATGATGAACAATCTTGCATCATTACCACACGATTAACTTAATAGAACTATTATATTTCGAAACATAATGTTGTACAGTTTTTCGAATAAATGATGTATGATCGATAAATATTTTCTTTGTAGCGGTGGATCGATGCGCGTCTGCTTCGATGCCAGAAGCGCGCGAAGCGCTGATGAACGTCGCGGTGGACGCGCTGTCAGCGCACAGGTTGGCGCAGAACCTGCCGGCGGGAAACGTGAGCAGCGCGCTGTACGCGCCCGCCGCGCTGCGCCTGCTGCCGCTCTACCTGCTGGCCTTACTCAAGCGGGTGAGTGTACACTGTACGCACACAGGCTGGCGCAGAACCTGCCGGCGGGCAACGTGAGCAGCGCACTGTACGCGCCCGCCGCGCTGCGCCTGCTGCCGCTCTACCTGCTGGCCTTACTCAAGCGGGTGAGTGTACACTGTACGCACACAGGCTGGCGCAGAACCTGCCGGCGGGCAACGTGAGCAGCGCGCTGTACGCGCCCGCCGCGCTGCGCCTGCTGCCGCTCTACCTGCTGGCCTTACTCAAGCGGGTGAGTGTACACTGTACGCACACAGGCTGGCGCAGAACCTGCCGGGGCAACGTGAGCAGCGCACTGTACGCGCCCGCCGCGCTGCGCCTGCTGCCGCTCTACCTGCTGGCCTTACTCAAGCGGGTGAGTGTACACTGTACGCGCACAGGCTGGCGCAGAACCTGCCGGCGGGCAACGTGAGCAGCGCGCTGTACGCGCCCGCCGCGCTGCGCCTGCTGCCGCTCTACCTGCTGGCCTTACTCAAGCGGGTGAGTGTACACTGTACGCACACAGGCTGGCGCAGAACCTGCCGGCGGGCAACGTGAGCAGCGCGCTGTACGCGCCCGCCGCGCTGCGCCTGCTGCCGCTCTACCTGCTGGCCTTACTCAAGCGGGTGAGTGTACACTGTACGCGCACAGGCTGGCGCAGAACCTGCCGGCGGGCAACGTGAGCAGCGCGCTGTACGCGCCCGCCGCGCTGCGCCTGCTGCCGCTCTACCTGCTGGCCTTACTCAAGCGGGTGAGTGTACACTGTACGCACACAGGCTGGCGCAGAACCTGCCGGCGGGCAACGTGAGCAGCGCGCTGTACGCGCCCGCCGCGCTGCGCCTGCTGCCGCTCTACCTGCTGGCCTTACTCAAGCGGGTGAGTGTACACTGTACGCGCACAGGCTGGCGCAGAACCTGCCGGCGGGCAACGTGAGCAGCGCGCTGTACGCGCCCGCCGCGCTGCGCCTGCTGCCGCTCTACCTGCTGGCCTTACTCAAGCGGGTGAGTGTACACTGTACGCACACAGGCTGGCGCAGAACCTGCCGGCGGGCAACGTGAGCAGCGCGCTGTACGCGCCCGCCGCGCTGCGCCTGCTGCCGCTCTACCTGCTGGCCTTACTCAAGCGGGTGAGTGTACACTGTACGCGCACAGGCTGGCGCAGAACCTGCCGGCGGGCAACGTGAGCAGCGCGCTGTACGCGCCCGCCGCGCTGCGCCTGCTGCCGCTCTACCTGCTGGCCTTACTCAAGCGGGTGAGTGTACACTGTACGCGCACAGGCTGGCGCAGAACCTGCCGGCGGGCAACGTGAGCAGCGCGCTGTACGCGCCCGCCGCGCTGCGCCTGCTGCCGCTCTACCTGCTGGCCTTACTCAAGCGGGTGAGTGTACACTGTACGCACACAGGCTGGCGCAGAACCTGCCGGCGGGCAACGTGAGCAGCGCGCTGTACGCGCCCGCCGCGCTGCGCCTGCTGCCGCTCTACCTGCTGGCCTTACTCAAGCGGGTGAGTGTACACTGTACGCGCACAGGCTGGCGCAGTACCTGCCGGCGGGCAACGTGAGCAGCGCGCTGTACGCGCCCGCCGCGCTGCGCCTGCTGCCGCTCTACCTGCTGGCCTTACTCAAGCGGGTGAGTGTACACTGTACGCACACAGGCTGGCGCAGAACCTGCCGGCGGGCAACGTGAGCAGCGCGCTGTACGCGCCCGCCGCGCTGCGCCTGCTGCCGCTCTACCTGCTGGCCTTACTCAAGCGGGTGAGTGTACACTGTACGCACACAGGCTGGCGCAGAACCTGCCGGCGGGCAACGTGAGCAGCGCGCTGTACGCGCCCGCCGCGCTGCGCCTGCTGCCGCTCTACCTGCTGGCCTTACTCAAGCGGGTGAGTGTACACTGTACGCGCACAGGCTGGCGCAGAACCTGCCGGCGGGCAACGTGAGCAGCGCGCTGTACGCGCCCGCCGCGCTGCGCCTGCTGCCGCTCTACCTGCTGGCCTTACTCAAGCGGGTGAGTGTACACTGTACGCACACAGGCTGGCGCAGAACCTGCCGGCGGGCAACGTGAGCAGCGCGCTGTACGCGCCCGCCGCGCTGCGCCTGCTGCCGCTCTACCTGCTGGCCTTACTCAAGCGGGTGAGTGTACACTGTACGCGCACAGGCTGGCGCAGAACCTGCCGGCGGGCAACGTGAGCAGCGCGCTGTACGCGCCCGCCGCGCTGCGCCTGCTGCCGCTCTACCTGCTGGCCTTACTCAAGCGGGTGAGTGTACACTGTACGCACACAGGCTGGCGCAGAACCTGCCGGCGGGCAACGTGAGCAGCGCGCTGTACGCGCCCGCCGCGCTGCGCCTGCTGCCGCTCTACCTGCTGGCCTTACTCAAGCGGGTGAGTGTACACTGTACGCGCACAGGCTGGCGCAGAACCTGCCGGCGGGCAACGTGAGCAGCGCGCTGTACGCGCCCGCCGCGCTGCGCCTGCTGCCGCTCTACCTGCTGGCCTTACTCAAGCGGGTGAGTGTACACTGTACGCACACAGGCTGGCGCAGAACCTGCCGGCGGGCAACGTGAGCAGCGCGCTGTACGCGCCCGCCGCGCTGCGCCTGCTGCCGCTCTACCTGCTGGCCTTACTCAAGCGGGTGAGTGTACACTGTACGCGCACAGGCTGGCGCAGAACCTGCCGGCGGGCAACGTGAGCAGCGCGCTGTACGCGCCCGCCGCGCTGCGCCTGCTGCCGCTCTACCTGCTGGCCTTACTCAAGCGGGTGAGTGTACACTGTACGCGCACAGGCTAGCGCAGAACCTGCCGGCGGGCAACGTGAGCAGCGCGCTGTACGCGCCCGCCGCGCTGCGCCTGCTGCCGCTCTACCTGCTGGCCTTACTCAAGCGGGTGAGTGTACACTGTACGCGCACAGGCTGGCGCAGAACCTGCCGGCGGGCAACGTGAGCAGCGCGCTGTACGCGCCCGCCGCGCTGCGCCTGCTGCCGCTCTACCTGCTGGCCTTACTCAAGCGGGTGAGTGTACACTGTACGCGCACAGGCTAGCGCAGAACCTGCTGGCGGGCAACGTGAGCAGCGCGCTGTACGCGCCCGCCGCGCTGCGCCTGCTGCCGCTCTACCTGCTGGCCTTACTCAAGCGGGTGAGTGTACACTGTACGCGCACAGGTTGGCGCAGAACCTGCCGGCGGGCAACGTGAGCAGCGCGCTGTACGTGCGAAATCTTCAAATCAGTCCAATCTTTAAATCAGACATTCTTTTGTAATGTGTTAAAGTAATAAATTACATTAAAATTTATTTTGATGGGTAATAATTAAAAATAAACTACAGACTCATTGGCTACCACATGAGTAACTGAAATTGTTAGAGATCAGAAAACATTTCATTATTTAATATATTTCTCATGTATAAGAAGCTATGTTATAACGAGACGCTTTACTCGGATATTGTAATTTTTTCTTATTTTGAATTTCATTGACAACCAATAAAAATAACAGGCTATAAGACATTCTATCTTGATTGAATTTAGCTGTTATTGTCCATTGTTTCATGAATGCGTTTCGCAGGGATTAAAAACTAGCTCCTATATATATATATATATATATATATATATATATATATATATATATATATATATATATATCGTATAATATTAACATTTTGTTTACAGAAAGCATTCCGCACGGGCACGTCGACGCGTCTCGACGAGCGCGTGGCGGACATGTGCGCGCTGAAGTCGCTGCCGCTGCCGCAGCTGATGCGCCTGGTGTACCCCGAGCTGTACGCGCTGCACGACCTGGCCGAGCACGCGCCGCGCCTGGAGGACGAGGACGACGACCCCACGCCCGACCCGCCGCGCCTGCACCTCTCCGCCGAGCGGTGAGACTGCGCTACTTCGTAGTTATACGACAAGTACAATGACCCTATCTATCTCTGCCGGTCGGTGAGGCAGCGCAACTTCCTTAGTTATACGACAACGACGATGACCCTATGTCTGAATCTCTACGCGGAGCGGCGAGACTGCGCAACTTCTTTAGTTATACGACAAGGGTAATGACTGCCAGTAACTCTTTAGTTATATTAGTAGTATAGTTGTAGCACGAATGGGTCGGCTCGACGGAAGGACCACGCTCTCACAGAATACCAGCATAAAATAGTAGCTTAATGCTGCTGTATTTCGTATGGTGAGTGTAGAGAACCGGAAATCCTTTTTACTGGAAACGAGGCATTCCATTTTAGTCCTCAGGGGTGACAACGCATCTGCGTTTTGATTTGTAATCGAGGATAGATGTAGATGTCTATGAGCCGCAGCAACAACTTACCATCAGGTGGACTGTGTGCTAGTTTCTTACCCTGTCCTATAAAAAATTTGCTGTGGCAACATACTCTTACCACTATTTAGACGTCCAGAACAAGAAATTTATTAAAGATGAATTATAACTAAATTAAATCGTCCGTACGCCTTTGTAATCCAAAACGAACTGGCACGGGCCGTGTATAGAAAGCCTGTGTATAGAAACGAAATAAATCTTAAAATTCGGCTAATTGAATTGTAAATTAATTACGCTTATCACAATGTTAAAAGAAACACAGTAAAAAATATTTTTTAATATTTCTTTAAGCTTATTCTACGTCAAGCGTAAACAAACATATTACTATATTTTGAACGCATCTCAACCACCGTTTTTCTAGAACGTTCCATTTTACACACTGCTACTTCAGTTTTTCAACTCCGTTTCTGAGTTTTATAAATTATTTTATGTTTCATTTAATCACTTAGTAATTTTTATTAGTCGTTGTATAAGTAAGTTCGAGAACATTTATTTCTTTATTATCTATACCTATTATATATACCTATTTGATAACGGCAAATCCTAACCTAAAAAGTAACATTAATATTTTTTGGGCTTCGTAGCGTTTACATCGTAAAAATAACTGTATGACATTATTTTCTAAACTACCAACTACCTTATAGCTATACATAAACTTTCACTATCAGGTTTTTAAATGTATGGAAAGTGGGCATGCTTCTTTATAGTTGTGGGCATGGGCTGTGCACCCTGTGCCTGCAATTTTCCGCCACGCAGTGAAACTGCGCAACTTCTTATTTATTTATTTTTTTTCGGAACACCAACAGCTTTTATACATTTCACTTACTATAAAAATTTTAATCTACATAGCTATTAAAAGGTATTCGCAGCTTGGATTGAAAATTACAATTGCGTCGCAAAAATACGGTTTTAAGGCCTTACAGTTGTGAAACGCCTTTGATGTCCGGCGATGTCACCGCCCGCGTAGGTATTTTTACATGGCAGCGTTTAAGCTAGGGGTTGTCACGAAAATAGAATTAAAATGTTTTTGGACATTATAATACTCATTATCTTACTTATATATTATATATTTATTAACATTATGTACATACCTATAAGTTAAAAACGTTTATTCAACAAGATCATTTTTATTACTACAGGAAAACTAATTTACAAGCGTTGGACTGCCCATAATTATCATGACACTTACTTCTTATAGACGTTTTCAGTTTTCGGCAGTTAAATTTAATTATGTAGGTATTCGCATTAGTATAACAAAAAACGAGTAACTCGTGTAACTATAACAGTTATTCACCATTCTAGAAATTATATTTTTCTAAATAACAAGGACACAAGCAACGATAAAACTTAAAAAGTAGATGTCTAGGCAGAGTGAACTCGCACAGAAGCGTAGGAGTTTGTTACACCAAAGAAGTCACCTGACTCTACAGATGATAATCCTACAATACCTGTATTTGTGAGATATCTTAGAATCAATACCCCCTAATGCTGAATAGAAAGGTGCTGAAACAATCAACATTTTAGCTGAAGTGGGTGGAGGGAGGTATCAGTAGCTCAACTAAAGGCATAGAAGGAGTATACTTGAAGTGTGTATGTTATACATTCCTCAAGTTGTGTCAGATACTGATGATACTGTATGGATTGTGGACTCATTGCTCAGTCAACTTTCTGATGAAAATAATGACACTATTATCCCCTTGTGTGGCGACCGGCCAGATTCTGGCCGATGGTTAATTACGCGCGTCTGGCAAGCGACCAGATTCTGGCCGATCCGCGACTGCGTATTTGGCGGGTAAAATAACCAGCGACAATGATTTTTATCACACTTTTACTTATAGAAAATTATAAACCAAAGAAAGAGGATGCGATACAAAGCTACTAAAGTACTACAATGTGTAGAAATTTCGAATAAACAGCCTACGTAGCAGTCGCATGCGAACGTTACTTTCATGTGGTCATCCGTCCCGGTTTTTGTCCTTATTTTTATTCGTAAATCGAACAAATAGTGAAGTTAAGTGCTATTCAAACATAGAAGGGTTAATAACCAACAGTTTTTAATTCATAATTTAGGGATATGTATCCTTTTTATAAAAAAAATTCGAACATAAACGGTCGTTATACTTACTTACCTTACATTTATCTCTATTGTTGATTAAAAATACATTACATTCTTTTTAGAAATGAAACTTTGTCTAAATTAAGGACTTGAGCCATACTTAATGTTAAAATTATCGTACGCCACTTGACTTGCTCATTTCTCAAAATAAAACTAACAATATATGCTATTTTTTGTGCGACGCTTGAGTTGCCGTTCATGTGTTAAGATTGTAAAAAACTTTTGGGGTAAAAATATAAAGGGATGTGTGTTTTTTTTTTGCTTTTTTATTATAAATTAGTGTATATTGATGAAAATAAATTACATTTATTTTATAAAAGAATGATTTTTATGTTTAATTTTCACAAATTATGCACAAAATACTATTAAAAATTTGGTTTTCCAACTTTGAAATTGGCTTAATAAAATCTATTAAGTTGTATTCAACTAAGATATCTACAGAGTAATAGCAAATAATATAACAATTAATATGACATAAGTTTTATAAATAGCTTCCATACAATATTTTAGAGAAATTACTAATTTACTCGCCACGCGCCGATATCGCAAAATTACCTGCTAAGGCCCTAGCAGACGCGACATATTTGCAAAATGGCCGGCCGGCAGACGAGGGGTTAAAGAATATAAATTAAAGCATTGGAAAATATTTTAAAAAAAGATGCAGAGTACAACATATCTATACGAAGTTACATACTATAGAGACTTGAGTGCTGTAGAGTTCGTTTATATTTTTTACTTTCCGAGTCTTTAAACTGTGACAAAAATCGATTTCTTTATTTATGTTAGTTTAATTAAAGCGTATTATCACAAAAACGCTTATCACCCAACAGAATCAGTTCGAATGGCGCATACCTGTTGGATGACGGCGAGACGATGATCATATACGTGTGCTGCAACGTGAGCGTGGCATTCCTGTCGGAGACGTTCGGCGTGGCCGCGTTCAGCCAGCTGGCGGACGAGGCACGCTCCCTGCCGCGCCTGGACACCGCCGGCAGCCGCCTGCTGCACGCGCTGCTGGACCGCCTCAACGACGAGCGGCCCTACCCCGCCAGCCTGCTCGTGCTCAGGTTGGTAGCCCTGCCCGCCACCAAAATCACGAAAAATCGATTACTCCACCTCGGCTGCGGTTTTAAGAGATTGGGACACACGTCTCACCGCGGCCTACCAACGTACAATCGTAATCGGCTTGCCGAGCCCGCCTCGGGCAGGTCCTACACATCGGACCAGACAAATGAGCTCTTTGTTCACTGTGGGTGACCGAGCCACGGCTACTAAGAACCCGTTGCGGGGGGGGGGGGTGATTGACCTAGGTCTCATTCAAGGTAACACATATCTCACCTCATTCCTAAAGTGGTAGATCATTTCAGTCAGTTTATAATAAATATATTTGGTTTTGACTCTTCATCGTTAAGCAATTTATTTTAATTAATAATTAGAAATAATATTTATACCATTTAGGAAAATCTTGACTTCCCCGTAAAATGTTATCTCGAATTACATTTCACTGTTTAATCTAACTTAGAAATTATAAAAGTCTTTCGTCTACTTATGCTCACGTTGATTACGTTGATACGCTATGATTATGTTAATTTTCTTCCATATAATAATCCCACCTGCATTAGTTGCCTAATAACAAACGAGGCTTTTGGCATCCAAAAACACAAGTTCAAATTTAATTGACATATGATGGCCAGTAGCATTACCAATGCGAGTGCGCTTATAGAATAGGCAACTCTTCCAAGTAATGCATGCCAGCTGGCGTCATCTTCGGAAAATGTGGACATCGAAGAACCGTAAGTGAAGAAGATGATTATAATA
Organism: Parnassius apollo; assembly: GCA_907164705.1. Lineage (NCBI taxonomy): Eukaryota > Metazoa > Arthropoda > Insecta > Lepidoptera > Papilionidae > Parnassius > Parnassius apollo. Next base: position 3,304,999 of record CAJQZP010001679.1, read on the forward strand.
CAATGCTCATCTTTAGTCAAAAGCATATTGTTTATACTCACTTTAGTACCACGGGTACTTTATAATAGTATTTTTTAATCATGAAAAAATAATGGCCACCGCAGACCATGATCATTGACAACTTCAAACAGTAATCTAAAACAGCATTATTATGTGGACTTAACACATCATGTCATTATTTTAACATGTTTGGTTCGTTACGTGACTTAACTTTCGTTTTATTTCAGGGATAACTCACCAACACGGCAACAGTTCACCGAGCGCTTAGTGGACGACAGAGTTGAGTCCGCGTTCTCCTACTACGAGTTCTTACAACACGTGAAGAATCAAGTGAAATGAGTCGAGAGTGACTTGTGAGGGACTTCACATTTCCGCGCTATGGCTGGACACTTATACATGTGCTAGCACTAGCTAGGGTACGAACATTATAGTGATATTCGAGATTTTATCGCGACACTGCCCTTAATACATCTTTTTCAATTGTTTTAATATTCGAACGGTACCTTTGCGATAGACGAAGAACGGCTTTTTTGTAAATTGCTTGGAAATTTCATTAAATTGGAATTGTTCGATGTCAACAAACGTTGTTGGTGTTTTGCGGTCGTTTAAAGGTTTCCGATAGCCTCATGAACGATATGGAATAAAACATTACTTCATTATGGCTTTCAGTTTACGAGAAATGTTTATACTCCAGTAATTTTTTTTTAGATATGGTTAAAAATTTAAATTATTATACTTCTTAGGTTAAATTCTAAAGATTGAGGCTATCGAGATATTATGTATAGTATATTTACGATTGTTCAGATAGTATGAAATAGTATGAATAAAATTGTATTATAAAATCGATTATAATGAAATAAATATTAAAATTACCAAAAAATGATTGTAAATTTTTACCTTATTCAGTTGGCTGCTGGAAAAATGTTTTCCTTATAAATTCGGCAACTAGTTATACACACTCGACAGTTATGTCGCTTAAAAACATCGTGAAATGGAACAAATGGTATGGGTGTTTTTTTACTTCAAATTCCTTTTTTTTATTAGTCCTTATTTTAAAGTCATAGTAATATATATATTTATAGCCCGATTAAAAGTGTAAAATTTTCGCCATGTTTCGGATATTTACGAAACTAATTTCTTTTAGTGGTTAATGTTTTGTGTTTTTAACATTTAATTTCATTATGAACTCAAGTTTTATACGAAGAAATTAAAATGAATGAATATTTAAAAAAAAATCACTCAATAAATATTATAACTTTATTATACCTACATCACAAAAAATTAAAAAGGAACGCAACTACATAAGGAAATTTTATACACATTGTCGCCTATTTGGTATTGCGTATATCGCTCATCATATAGTTTTAAATAACATATTGTATGGTTATTGACATAACATAAATTTTAAACTATAGTGATCTTGATGAATATTGGCTGTTGTATGAAATAGTTTGTAATTTTAAGATTGTTTCGTTCTTTTGTTTAAGAATAAACTAATATTGACGAGAATTTTCTTCTACTGTTTTACAACAATAAATTTTAAGAAAAGAAACATCAATAGAGACGTAAACTATGTGAATTTTATTTTGTACCTTTGTAGAAGATTTGAACTTGAAACTGCAAAGGTCATTAGTTTTAATAGCGCCATGGTATCACAATTACTCAGAAAATTATTTGAAATATATGCAGAGGCTTATATAGACTAGCAGATTATCGATTAATTAAATCACATGGCTTCCATAGTGTAGGACTAAATTGTTAAAAATACTTGTTGGCGAAGTTTTATAAGATATCTAGGAAGCGGTCCCGTTTTAAGGTGTTATCTATTTTGGGATGAAGTTATGACTAAATGATTTAAATACCATGTAAGATAGTCTGCTAAAGATGAAGGCGAATTAGTCTTACTTTTATTAGGTACGGTGCACTGACGTAAGGAGGTTTATTTTTTTCCTTGTTAACAGTGTTGCCAGACGACCATGAGAAACTTCGAAATCCCCCCAAAAATTACCTTTTTGATAAAAATCCTACAAAACAGTTTTAATTCATTTTAAAGAAGAAATGCAAAAGCAAAAAGTTCATGATTTTTTTTAATGAATTGCGGGAAGACTTGCGAAGAGGAAATGTGAGAGAGGACCTATATTTGTGATCACCTTCATAGGTGCTTTGCAGTACCCATGGTCCCTCGCGACTATGGATGCTGGAAAGCACTCGAAACGTTGGCGATGCAAAATAATACAACTAAACGCGAAAAAATCTTTAAAAGTATCTTTTCGATATTTTATAGTAGATACTCTTTGCAATATCACATTATAATTTATTAATGATTATTAAAGTTGCGTTGTCGTCAACATTGATAATAGATACTCAATGAAGCTGTTATAATTATTAAACCTTTTTTCATAGAGTTTATTCTAGAAGGCCTCTTATCATTGTTATAACGAACAAATGAGAGATGTAAATATACCTATCTCCTGTATGGAGTGGTTTGTTTGATAATAGATTATTTATTCCTTGATAGGAGAACAATGTTTTCACTTAACAGGTCAATGAACTTCTCATGCTCCTAGGTTTTAATATCTTTGTTTATATATTGGTACTGGTTTCTTATTACGAAAGAGATAAATGTGTTTTAGAAAAAAATTGTATGATGTGTCGTGGTACAGCAAGATATCTTTTAGTTTTTGCCTGATCCTTGAATAGACTAGACCTCTAGATCACTTTGTCAACGCCTCTTAGGCCTTAAACAATTAAGAGACTTATCTCACCAGGGTGCTTACTGCATTGCGGTGTTGCTCGCAAAGTAAATACGGCTATTTTAAGCGTGGCCACGTCCAGTGCCGCACTATGGAGTCTAACAACACAGGCATGCTAGCGGCGTTGCCAGTAAAATATGCAAGTGCAAACCGTGCCTGTCTTGGAAGACGCCAGTTGCTTTTCTGGTTGTAATATCCTAACCTCAATAATTCATCAAGTTATGTTAGTGCTAAATTGTGGGATATTGGGGATATATGGAATATTTTTTCAAAAGTTTATAAAACATGGAAAAAAGCATGTGTTCATAGTTTGATGTTTTTTTTAAATATCTTTTCGTGAAGTAAATACTGCAATTATCGTCGTAATTTTCCACTTTAATCCGTCAAAGCTAATGAAGTGAAATGACGTCACCAAGCTGTACATACGATTACGTCGCCGGCGACGGGGTATCTTTTAAATTCAAAATGCGTGCATTTGGAATTTAAAAGATACCCTTAGATATAGCATTAGAGATAGTAAGAAAATAGAAAAACGGGCTTGCTAATCCGAATGTATAGCGTGACACCTATGACAAATTTTAGAGGAGACCATGTGCAGCAATGTACCTATTTTAACAGGCTGTAATGGATAGCTGAATGGAGGATTCGGCTATCCATGATGTTATCACGAACCTATTTTGGATATTAATTTAAGCTCTAACAATTTAGAAGTTATTGATAAATTATTCCCAACAATGCTGTTTAATGTAGCTTCTTGGCCATGAACGAAAAGACTTGTTTATGGTAAGGCGGGCGTGTCGTGAAAAATTCATAAATACGAATCATCACTATAGACGTTTCGGATTGTTATAAACGCAATAAGATAGTTTTTATTGTAATTCGGTATTAGGTGTATCTGTAATTACGTATTAATTGTAATCGATTGTATTTATGTTTAGTTCATAATATTTCGATTGTAAATTCCTTAATTTATGATGCTTATAGTTATACGGTTTTTTACTCGTACGGCCCTAAGGGGATGTGAATATGGCAATATTTTAAATATATTAAAGGGGATGGTCACAGAAAGTGAATGCACTACATGCATTTAATTATTTTTAATTTAAAATCTTTAATTTATATCAAATAATAAAATGCTTTTATATAATAACAACGATTCCCTTTGGGGTTATTTAACTATGAACTAGGTTATCAATTTTATGTGACTCAGATATGTGTTTCACGATATTACCGTCATATTTGATTATTATGTAGATAGGAAATATGATGGTAACTCAGATTAACCCCTTTTAATATTATATTCAATAATAATATTGTGTAGAATTTAAAATATTGCTATATAACATAAACATTTGTTCCAGAAGACGTTTCACGTAAAGTGGGACACGGTTTATATCATGGTGGCATTATACAGCATGTCCTACGTCGTATTTATATTTAAAAAAAAATTAAAATTTTGTATATAATACTTTATTACGGAATGTTTTGTGATTAAAATATAAATATTGCATAGGTGTGTATAGTGTCGCCTTGTTAATTCCTTACAATAATAACGCCTATTACACACTATTGGATACGCTTTTATACAGTGTAAAATGAAATGGTTATAGTTGTCGAAACTTCGCTAGTGTGTAATGAGCCTGGTGGAGAATATGCGAATAATTTTATCTAGATGTCAATCTAAATCGATATGCAAATAAAATAATTAAAGATTTTAAAGATGAAGTTATATTTGCTCTTAAAGTGAAAGAAAAATACGGAAATTACTTTACAAATAGGATGAATGTATATAGCTCTATGTAAGGAATGAATTTTTTTTCTTTCTGTTTATGATTTTTCTACCTTTACTCTAGGAGCTGGAGGAGAATACTCCTAGGGTATTTTTTGTCATTACTGGTAATTAGCATTGTGGTGTCGCCACAAGTCATGCTGGGTAGTTACTTTTTCCGGGCGCCTTTGATGTACAAAGAAAAATTTAATTTAAAAGGGTGAGGTTCAATTTATTTAATTACATTTCGGTAACATCTTAAAGGAAGTACTGATTATGTACACACCGTATCCTTCCGTGCCAAATGGCTCTGTTGGTGAAAGATACATCATTAGGGTAAGCGCAGACCGAACTGCAAAATGCTCGCGCATGCTCGAGCAAAATTTTGACTACTCGACCATGCAGGCGGCATCCGCGCGCCTCCGTGAGCAAGATCCATTGAAAGTGCTCTGGGTTGCTAGGGCATATTGCATAGTGCATTACCAATTTGATGCCAAAATCCGACATTGATAGACGTATTCAATATGATCGACTGAGACTTGGTGATTATCGCCCTTTTGGCAGAGGAAGAGGAACATGAAGAACATATTAATGAAATCAGACTTCAGAAAATTAGAAAAACAGTATAGGTAGAAGAAACTTGGAGATTCTTTCCCAAGCATTGGCTTTTAACATACAATCGCTGTATGTTGGACTTGATATATTGTACAGACACTCAAAACGCTGCACCAAACTTATCAAATTTTCTTCGTCCATGATTCCGACTTATGTGCCGCGCTTATAGGTATAAACTAAACACATATCCAAACAGTGTTTTCGCTGCGGCAATACTGAGCGCGGGCGCCGGCGGTGCTAGCGCGCTCGCGCATTTTCGAACATGCATCCTGCAAGCTCGAGCATGGTCGAGCACCAATTTTGGACGTGTATATAATTTTGCACTGTCTGTCAATAGTTCTAAAATTAATATTTTAGTGTTCTAAAAAAATACTCTGCTCGGCTCTGCTCTTGGTGTGCGCTGACCCTTAATCGACCACTGCATTCAAAACAAAACACAACACTAAATCCTAGCACACGGACTGATGAAACTGTAAAAGATTTGGCAACAGTACAAACTTCACCGAAAAACGTCAAAACTGAGCTGTTTCATATTGTTGAACTATCTCCCTTTGTGCAGTTCTGTTATGTTTTGTATCTTGTGTTTTTTAAATATGGTTTATGTATATTTTCAATTAAAGCACAGAATAGTACAAAAAATTAAAGCAAATAGGATTCGGTGAAATTCACACTCGGTTTTGGATGTCAAACGATGAAATGTTACTCTTTGGAATGATAAAAAGACTACAGTGATGTTACATTTTTTACTTTCAATTAATTTACTTTTACGATAAATGTTGTATTCTTCTTTCACTCTAAGCTATTCATATATTGAAAGCGGACTGAACTCGTGGCTCAGGCTTGTAATTTGTTTCAATATAATGAACCTAAAATCATTGTTGTTTTTATTTCTTTACCGTTTCTAGCCAAAACGACATCTGTGGGTTAACATCAGAACTTATGTTTATAATATTGGAGTGACGAACGAGCTAATACCTTACCTAATGCTAAGTGGCTCCTTCAGCCCGTAGGCATTTCATCCCTAGGCACAAAGGTAAATAACTCACAGCCTGTAACCATACTGGATCTCTTGCTCTTTAAACCGATATGGCTGCAGCTGAATTGCTGTTAGAAATACATACTAAGGCAATAGGAGTAGAAGGCTATGGCACTGATATATTAAAAAAATAAAAAAATTGAATTAAGCTCTTAAACATTTTTTTTAACAATATGCCCTTTGCTCTTGAGCCGGTTACTCTCCGAAGTGACAAGTTCAAAGATGCCTACATAATTTATTGTTTTATAGCCGTTCGTAAAGCAGGGTGGATATGATTTGAATTTCGATAGATTTTAATTAATTAATTTATTTAATTCAAAAATTTTGTTTTTATTTATTGTAAAATATCAGTGCCTTATGCTTTTACTCCGTTCACATGTTACACTCTATTCCGGACGGTAAAAAAGGTCATTCTGTATATTAGAGTGTGGTAACTTGAACCCCTAGACAGAGAAAAACCTTATACATCGAGGCATTTCTGAGTTAAACGAACATACATTTTATATGAACAAACTTTACACCATGAGTTGGTCTAAACTTTGCTCTCTCCGACTTCAAGAAATGATTGAAGCCGGGAGAAACACCTGCTTACCAGTGCAGGTTGATTGATTTATTTCTATATGAATAAAACATCTTTGATATACATATTTATAAAAAAATATATAAATGTATTGTATGTATTTAAACTTTCTCATGTAAGTGAATTGTTGTAAATTCTTATGAGAAATAAAGGTATCTCAAACCTTATATATTTAGATAAGTTTCCTACAATTAGGTAAAAAATAAATAAACTTACTTACTTAGGGGAAACTGGGGACACTTGATCACCATTTTGGTTTCTTGCTTATATTTTTTTCAAATTTAGTTCTATAAAAATAATACATACATGTATGGGTAGTGAATATTGTTTATTATTGTTCCCCATTATTTGATTATTATATTTATGAGTACTTCATTTATTTTTTTGCATTTTCCCAAAACTTTCCAAAAGGAACAAGTGTCCCATATTCTGGGAGACTCGATCCCAGTAACGGGTAGACTTGATCATAGGGGATCAAGTCTCCCTCATGCAAACTGTAAATTAATGATGATGATGGCGATCGGCAGCTGCAGCCAGTGGGCACTTGCAACAAACTTCAAGTAAAAAGGCTAATGCGTCCTTCTGATGACTAAGATGAAATGCCTGTAGTTATACTAGCTCCCTGTACCCTTCAGACGGCAACAGCAGTGTACGAACTACTCTTTGACGTCAGAAATAGGTAAGAAGATAGTAGTACCTAACTAGATTGACTTCTAGGCAAAAAATGAGTCCCACCATCTTCTATATATTGAGCATCATAATTTGATACTACAACAAAACTGATCAGAGGACTCTGTAGAATTTTTACCACCGGCGATTTTTCCGGGCCGATACGACTTAGGGATCTTCAAGAAAAGAGCTTACTCCTTTCTTAAAGGCAGGCAAAGCAGCCCCAATTCCCCTGCTGTTGCGGTTATACAGGGGCAGCGGTAGTCATCATCAGGTGAGCAGCGTGCTCGTTTGCCTCTTTTCCTAAAAAATGGTCTGAATTTGAATTCGGTAACACCACGCTTCTGCTAGTTAATGGTTAGAGTATGAATAGATCGGCTCGACTGTGGTGGAGAACCATACACTCACAGAATTTCAGCGTTAAACCTTATGCTGCTGTGTTTTGTATTTGTTTTTCTATAGCATTGGGTGACAAACGAGCACACAGTCCACCTGATGGTAAGTATATGCTGAAGCGCATAGACATCCACATTTATTCTCAATTGAGAATAAAATGCAAATGCGTTGTCCACAGGGTGAACAACGCATTTGTCACTGAACTGAACTGGTACTGTGTCCCTAGGAATGCAATGTTGTCCTGTGGACTAAGATGGAATGCCTCGATTCTAGTAAAAAGGGTCTCAGGTTCTCTACACTCACCATTCGAAACACAGCAGCATTACGCTGCTATTTTACGTTGGTATTCAAAATATGTTTTATGGTGAATGTAGGGGACCGGAACTCCATTTTATTAGAAACAAGGCATTCCATCTTCGTCCTCAGGGGTAACAACGCATCTGCATTTTGATTCTTAATCGTGTTTAACTATTGATGTCTACGGGTCACAGCATCAGTATCCGCTTACTATCAGGTGGACTGTGTGTTTGGCATCCATATACTATAAAAAGATGTTATTTTTGAAAATCTCTATAAAGAAAAACTATACTTAATTTTATTTTTAACATTTATTCTTGATTTTTCTTTACGGGCGCACAAGGCGGGCATTGAAAGCACGTTTTAAAACTCTCCAGGTCCACGTCGAAAGGCCAGTGGTCCTTCGGTGCGTACTCGCTCCTCCTAAATAGTTGGTTCTTAATCAGAGCCCAAAACCATAAGTAGCTTCGTGCTCTTAGGAACTTCGCTGATGCATCGACCACTGCTTCGACGGCACGCTCGCCAACAGGGTCTGAGTCGACCGGAGTATTAAATTGAAGGTTCCGAATGTTGCATCTAAATACCTGGAATTAGTAATTTTCCGTTAGAAAGATCTGGCCTTTGGATTATTATAGAAACAGGAACTTTTTTATTCAGTATAAATAGTACTTATTGAAAGTCACTATTTTTTAATTTACTACTAGTTCGGATAAAAACACCTCTGTCCTGGGAAGAACCAGCAAGAAACCCAGCGGGACTATTCTTAAATAACAGCTTACAATCATGTATGTTACAATTAACAACATAAAACAAATTAGATGTAGCTTGGTAGCGATCACACTTCCCAGGGGTTATTATCATCCATAAATTTTATACGTGGTAGAGCCATGCTGCAGTTATATTAGTAGTATGGTTGTAGCACGAATGGGTCAGCTCGACCGGGGAAGGACCACACTCTCACAGAATACCAGCGTGAATTAGTAGCTTAATAGTTTAATGCTACTGTGTTTCGTATGGTGAGTGTAGAGAACCGGAGACCCTTTTTACTGGAAACGAGGCATTCCATCTTAGTCCTCACGGGTGACAACACATCATCATCATTTTGATTTTTAATCGAGGATAGATTAGGATGTCTATGGGTCTCAGCAACCACTTATTATCAGGTGGACTGTGTGCTCGTTTGTCACCCTATCCTATAAAAAATTCTGAATAACCCTTTTTTATACAAACTTAAGTTTAATAAAGTTTTTGAAAAACTATACAAAAAAAGAAATATACAAAAGTTGTCAAATTTTGTATATTTTCTGGGATATTGTTGTAAAAGCGTTATACATCGTCCCAAGAATGAATTACCTACTGACTCGGTGGAGTTGAGTAACTGGTACTACTACGAGTAGCTTGTGTCTGTTCCTAGTATTTACAGAATGAATATCACTTATTTTTGTAAAACTGCCTTTATTTTTGTATACTATGTTTTAGTTTACCGTCATCTGACGGTATTACCATCTAACGTAAGCCAAATGTGAAATGTCTAGACCGACGAACGGAAGCAGCTTCATTGGTGCAAGACATTGAGTATTCTGATTTGCCTGCCAAGTACAAGGGATATGGCAAACCCCTTCTAGAATGGCGGTAGGTCATGGTCAGCATAAGACTAGAAAGACAAACACATAAAGAACATCAACGTAGCCATTTTTTTAAATCTCGCTGGTAGAATTGAATAATTCGATAAATAAAAATATAGGAAAAAAATGATATAAAATATCGGACAAGTTTTTTATAGAAGAGATTTATGATGCTAAGTGACTATCGCCGCCCATGAACAACCGCAACACCAGGGGAATTGCAGGTGCGTTGCCGGTCTTTTAGAAAGGAGTAAGCTGTTTTTTTGAAGGTCCTTAAGTTATATCGAACCGGAAAAAATCGCCGGTGGTCAACAATTCACAGAGAAGTTGTACGAGGAAGAAAACTCCTAGTAAAACGCACAGTGGTGGACTGCCAAGCATCCAGATGGTGAGGATGGTACCGTGAATTTTGACGCGATGTGCGTTCGTGATATTTAGCGGCTGCAATTGATCCGAACAATTCCTCAGAGTACTCCGAAGTGCGAGTAGGACTCGTGCCCTGAGGGTTCTCTATTTACTATAGTAATAAATTACATAATATGTATTTGAAAGTCTATCCATCCCCGATCGTAAAGATAAGGTGAGCACCGAACATTGTTGTAACGAAAAGGTGTCGGATCAAAATACCAACTTAAATTGCTAGCAAAAAAATGTTTCTTATACATCAGTCTACATCACGGTCGATGCTCAAATGCAATTTAAGAAAAATATTTGTGTGATAAATACCTAATGACAAATTTATGATTTTCACATTTTCATTTAATTTTGCTCAGACATACTCGTCAGAAATACTCGTGTATACCTAATAATTTGCCGGCGTCTATCTTTCCGTCCGAATACAATCTGGGCGTCTTGAAAGCAAGAGTGAATAGGCTTTTGTTACACTAAAGATAGGACCCACAGATTACCCTCTAAATAGGACCGAACTAGGTGAAACTGCACCGCTGCGGAACTGAGCGGCACGAAGTGGTCAGCTTTACTGCAGTTCTGCTGCAGTGTAGTTCCGTTGCCGCTTAGTGCGTGTTGTCTCATATAATATCTAGAGATGGGCCGAATATAGTTTTCACCCAATACGAATATACGACCGAAAGTTCGGTAAAACTTTTACCGAACCGAATGTTTGCCCGACCATTATTCAGCAGGATTACCTCCGTACCTAATTATTTTATGTCGAATTTTGTTACCCTAATGGTCGCCACACACGTTCAGTTCAACGGATCAGTTCAAACTAAAACTGTTGATATAAATAAACTTATATGTAAAACTCCGATATTAATATATTAAATCGGAGGAAAATCCACTATTTAAAAAAAATATCAACGGTTTTAGTTTGAACTGATCAGTTGAACTGACCGTGTGTGGGGTCCATAAAGCGCACGGGATTAGCGCCGGACCCTGTCCCTCGCTCATCATCTAGTACTGAGCAAATTGCCGGCACATAATTATTTTTTTAACTATTTTTGTGAGAAAAAATATTTCGTTGTGTTATTCTTAGTGAAAATTGATAATTATAAGATAAAAATTAGTGGCATAAGATCTACTATTTGGACTTATTTTAGAGAAACTGGCGACCAAAGTAAAGCGAAATTTACTAAAGTAATATAATGTTTCTTTGTTTGATTCCAAAAACATTTTATCAAGCTTTCTATATTTGCTATAAATGGAAATAAATCTACAGTGCCTCAAAAATATAACGCTATGCAAGCAGATTTAATTCATAAATAAAATATTTTTTAAACGGTAAAATTATGAAGACATGGCATTACTCAATGCGTACATTCTAAGTACAGTCTCAGTTCAGTGGACAATTTGAGTACCACTTTAACGAATGCTCGGTGATTTAGCCGAATATTCGGCCAAATACGGATATTCGGTAAAGCTGCCGAATACCGAATATGAAACGAATATTCGGCCCATCTCTAATAATTTCTTATAAAGAATATTTTGACGCATCGTGTCGCTCAGTTCCGCTGCGCTGCAGGGCTGCATGTCCGCCTACTGCGGTCCTACCTCAAGACAGTGCGATTTACCATCCAAGGCTGCATCACCACTTACCACCAGGTGGCATTGTGGTCAAGCATTGTCTTATAAAAAGTAAAAAAAAAACCTTACTTTTTGCCAAATTTCGTTATTCTGGATCTAAATGTACCTCATTTATATTAAATTGGTATAAATGAAATATTATATCGATACAAACACGTAATAACTAGGAAATGGTATTTTTGTTCTGTTCTTTTGTATGAAATTTGCCCATTATCTTTTGATAAAACTTCTTAGAATGATTACTGCGACACATACATAATACACAAATAATATAATCAATAATAGATATTAACTATTGTCGTCCCTTATCGTTTAGCTTCTGAAATCCGTTATTATTACATAACAGAAGGTACATAATCGAGATTTAAATACCTCATGGCCACACATCTCCAGCATGCAGTAGTTAATATATTCCACAGGGACCAGATCGACACGATAGCCTAGTTTCTGAAGACGATCTGTTAAGTGTTGAAACGTTTATTATCAGTGCATTGTAGTAGTATATGGCAAATCCAATCCGAAAGAGAAGCTGTGGTTGAGCGTGCGAATTTCTCACTGCAGGCAGCCCCTGAATGGGTTGATGCCAATCTCGTAATAATGCCTCCCAAAACTCAAGCGCGTCTTTCCACGGCTAAAAGGAGCCCACTTACCCTGGCTCCTACTTTTCGAAATGTATCTTTGGAATACACTGCCCGCCTTCAGTTGTTAGGGGCTAAGATTTATCCAAACCTCAACTAAGGGCGGTTCATTGAGTCCAGGGCCCTATAAAAGGTTATTTTATAGGATAGGGTGACAAACGAGCACACAGTCCACTTGATGTTAAGCGTTTGCTGTGGTCCATAGATATCTACATCTATCCTTGATTATAAATCAAAATGTAGACGCGTTGTCACCCCTATGGACTAAGATGGAATGCCTCGTTTTCAGTAAAAAGTATATCTCGTTCCCTACACTCACTATACGAAACACAGCAGCATTGAACTGCTATTTTATGTATATATATATATATATATATATATATATATATATATATATATATATATATATATATATATATATAATTATAGCTGCAGCATGGCTCCACCATGTAAAGAACTCAGCTTTTATTTTTTATTAAAGGTTATTTTTCCCAGCTACATGTTATTGTACATTAAGAGCTAATGGCCCATTCAACCATTAGTTATTAATGTAACAAATTGTGTACACTTACTTGCCCTGTTATCCATGATATTTTTAAATTAATCTCTTACCTAATTACTAGAATTCTAAATGTAATTTATAAAATATATTATAGAAATTAACATTTACTACAACTTGCAAATATTGATTATAATATTTGCTGCTTTACAAACCTTTAAGTCCTCTTAATTTTTGAGGTTTGTGTGACACTGTATGAAATGCATCATAGGGGCCGTAATATATTTTTACGTATTGCAAAGACATGATGCCTGAAAATTTAAATGTGGCTTTTAATGATTTTATGTTATTTTATGTATAGAGTATAGTTTGTCAAAACATTTTGACATTAATTTACGTAATGTTACGTAACTAAGGGCAAAGAGTATATTTACTTAATAATTATATACTTTATGCATATAGTATAATGCGTGCCACACTACGCAGATATGATATCTGCATCTGTATTCTGTACACATATCTTTCCATGTCACTCGCTATGAAATTCAATTAACTAACATAGCGCAGATAATTTATATTTTATCGTTAACTATCTGTAAGCACCGACATATATACACCATATAGTGAATATATACACCATATATTTATTTATTTCACAATTTATGTACACACAAATAAGGGAGAGGACACATCATGATAAAAAGTTTGTACAAAGGCTCTACTTATCTCACAATGAAATTTCTTCCAGTAGACCAGTTTCAAACACATATGATTAATAAATGATTATAAAGTGTGCACTTTTCATTATACAACACATATGGGGATAAAATAAATACATATATCAGCCCGAATACATAAATATATTCATATTTAAACAAACATTTATACATACATAAGAAAAGTATAGTAAATATCAGAGATTTGAGACTTACATAGAAGACTTACTACGCGTTCATTTCAAGTTTGCCGTCGTCGACCGTTATGATATCACAGCTGACGGTACCGTAGACAAATAAGTTATCATATTTATCTATAATATCACATAAACATGAGAATTATTTTTTTCGAATTGATAAGTGTAGTTTGTTATCCTGTACACAGATATTGAGAGACAACAAGTAGATAAAATGCATATTATAAAATAATTTATTGAGTAAAGTGAAATAATAACAGTGAATAGGAACGTGTCCAATACAAATATAAAATATTATAATTAAAAAAAAATTAGTTTTATTTTACATTTAAAATATATCAAATACGTAAAACATTAGGAAGGCGCTGCTATCGGTCCCAACAGGGCGACACTTGAGGTGCGGAGTGGGGGAGCGCGGCGGGAGGTAACGACATTCTTAGAATGAACAAGTAGTACCTATATATTTGCAGATAACATCTGCAAGTACCTAAAAATAAGGCATTGGATTTTACCAGCGGATAAACACAGGATGGTCTCTGAAAGAATGCGATTTAATACACCTTGGTCCTTTTTAAGCTTTACGAGTACTTTATATTATGATGTTCTTCCCAAATTCTTCACCTCGTCAAAAAGTTGGAGGTTCTCAATTCAAGTGTATGTTTTTTTTGTATGTATGTTATGCAATATCTTCGCAGATTGTGAATGAATTGTAATGTACACATATGTATATATATATATATATATATATATATATATATATATATGTGTGTGTGTGTTAAATCTATTGAATAAAAAAAAGAAGCATTACAATTCATTCACAATCTGCGAAGAGATTGCATAACATACATACAAAAAAAACATACACTTGAATTGAGAACCTCCAACTTTTTGACGAGGTGAAGAATTTGGGAAGAACATCATATAAAGTAAAGCTTAAAAAGGACCAAGGTGAATTAAATCGCATTCTTTCAGCGACCATCCTGTGTTTATCTGCTGGTAAAATATATATATACACAGGATGTTAGTGTAAATACCGTTGTTCTTGAAACCGGTGGTTTGGTTTCACTTATAGAATGTAAATTCAATGATTTAAAAAAAAACGCTATTTTCTTTCATAAAATTTAAAAAGTTTCTGTCCAACACCGTCCGTAAATTACGTCGGATACACTATGCGCCTGAGTGCATCACTGTAAAGGTCACCGCCCGCGCTAGCTACCTACACAACATTTAACATAAAAACACAATAGGTACACATAACCTGTGATGTAACTTTTCTTTCATACTTTCTATCTGGCTGAGGACTAGCAAAAATTGAGGAATTAAGGAAAAAGTGAGATTTTATTAAGAAAAATGTTATATTTCATTGAATTTACGTTCCATAAGTGAAACCAAACCACTTGTTTCAAGGACAACGGTGTTTACACAAACATGCTGTATATATATATATATATATATATTTGCAATTTGTGCAGTTTGAAGTCGGTTTTTGCTTTTTGTTAAAAGCTATTGTTATATTAAATGCAAATGAAACACGTGAATCATAATCAAAATCTGAATCCTATTCTAACGAGCTGGCTAGCACATCTAAAGCAACATAAGCAAACTCATTTTAGGTATAAACAACACTCTGTATAAACAATCCGCTCCAAAAAATCACTGCTAGTGACTGGAGAATTTCGGTGAATGTATAATTTCGTATATTTCCGTATCTACGTAGTTTTTTATAGGATAAGTGTGACAAACGAGTACACAGTCCACCTGATAGTAAGTGGTTGCTCAGGTCCATAGACATCTACATCAATTTTCGATCCCGAATCAAAATGCACATGCGTTGTCACCCGTGAAGACTAAGATGGAATGCCTCTTTTCCAGTAAAAACGGTCTCCAGTTCTCTAAACTCAAAACATGAAACACAGCAGCGTTGCGTTTAAGTATATAGAAACACATAATAAAATACAGAAACATGTGTAACGAAATTATTAAAAATTTGAAAAAAATAATAAAAAAGAAATACAAAAGGAACGTGGAAGATAATAAAAGAAATGTGTAATTTAAATGTCGCAAAGAGTCCTTCTAATACTTTACTAAATATAAACAAACATCCTAGATAGTCGCTGATGAAGTAAATTCATATTTCACCTCTGTCGGTGAAATACTTGCAAAAAATACCCTACAGAAGATGAATACCTCTGATCGTGAACTTGTGTTATTGATAAATAAAACTAACCCACCAATTGGCTCTATGTCCCTTACACCAACTGATCCCATGGAGGTCAGGAACGTTGTCCTCGAATTCAAATTGCAGTCCTGGCTAGCATAATATCACAGCTAAATTACTAAAGACATTTATAATATTCCTCGCTGATCCTATCACACATACATTATTATCATATACAGGCATTTTTCCAGCAGCTTTCAAAAAAGCTATTGTGTGTCCTATTTATAAAGCAGGTGATCCCCATAATCCCACAAATTATAGACCTACGAGTATCTCTATTCTTTCAACTCTGTCTAAGGTGTTAGAAAAGTTGGTTAAAAAAAAGCTCATGCGATATCTTGAATTTAATAATCTACTGAGTGAAAATCAATTTGGATTTAGAGAAGGTAAATCAACCGAAGACGCAGTTCTAACGCTAACTAGAAAAATCTCTACATACCTTGATGGTGGATACAAGTGCAGGAGTGTGTTTTAGATCTCCAAAAGGCTTTCGATACCGTTTCGATCCCAATCCTTTTGGCTAAATTGGAGACATGGGAATCAGTGGGATAGCTTGTGACTGGTTCGCAGATTATCTAGTCGGAAGATCACAACGTGTACGGGTCGAAGGACATGAGAGTCATAGTGCAGGATGCACCTACGGCGTTCCACAGGACAGTGTACTGGGGCCTCCTCTCTTCCTCTCATATATAAATGATCTGTGCAAAATTAATTTTCCTTATCTTGACTTGCTCATGTTTGCAGATGATACTGTCTTACTCGTTCCTTATAAAAATTGGAAAAATGTGACAGACCTGGCGGACCTTTTATCCCTTAATAGCAACAAAACGAAGTTTATGTGCTATAGCAAGACAACATTAGAAAGACCTGATGCCGACGTTAGAAATAAAATTCACAAATATCAATGCAATCGTAGTAGTCGACCTGACCAGTGTAACTGTTCCTTTTTGTTGCATGTAGATTCAATATAGTACTTTGTGGTCGAAATTGATGATAAAATAAATTGGAAAATGCATATAATGTCATTGCCTACAAGATTGAGAAAACTCATCTATGTTTTTAAAATTCTAAGGACAGTTGTTGACTATAAATTAGCTTTACAAACCTATAAATCCCTTGGTGAATGCATTATTAGGTATTGTAACTGTGCTTTGGGCACTGTAGCAAAATCTTACTTGATCACTGTAGAACGTGCACAACGTGCAGTACTGAAAGTGTTATTCTCCTTACCCTTCAGACATCCCACAACAGCTGTCTATGACAAAGCCTAAGAAAAATTTCTTACTATTAGAAAATTATTTATTTACGAAAGTCTACGCCACTATTATAAAAAAAATGTTCCTTACTTGCCTAAATAATCTTCAAGGCTTGACCGTTGTCCTATCCAAAGTAAAAACAAGATTTGCCCAGAAACAGTTAGATGTTATTGTCCCACACCTATATAACAGACAAAATAAGGAGTATAATGTAAAAGAGTGCAATACTAATGTTATTCAGAAGTGTATTTTGTTATGGCTTAAAACCTTGATTATGAAGATGTAGAAAACATGTTAAATGGTTTTTATTACTGATACAAATACACACACAGACACACACACACACACACGCAGACGCACGCACGGACGCACGCACGCACGCACACACGCACGCACGCACACAGAACAACACACACACACACACACACACACACACACACATAGACACACACAAATGAAGATAGAGACACACACACACAGAGAGACACACACACAAACACAGACACACACACACACTCACACACACACAGAGACACACGGACGCACGCACGGACGCACGCACGCACGTACGCACGCACACACGCACGCACGCACGCACGAACGCACGCACGCACGCCCGCACGCACGCACGCACGCACGCACGCGCACACACACAGTTTAGTTTGATAGCTGAGGCGAAAAAAGTTTTTTTTGTATGAGACCATTGCCCCAATAATTACTTTTGAAGTTTTTATTCAATTTCAAATTTCCCTCCATATTTTACGAGCTAAATTGAGGTATGTTTTATTAAGGCGAAAAAAGTTTTTTTTGTATGAGACCATTGCCCCAATAATTACTTTTGAAGTTTTTATTCAATTTCAAATTTCCCTCCATATTTTACGAGCTAAATTGAGGTATGTTTTATTAAAAATGGATCTGCGTCGGAAACAGTTTCGCGAGATGACTTTTTACGCTTTCAAATGTCGCCCAAAACTGGATCGCTTGATAAACTTCTAATTTCATTTATAGAAGAAGACCGTAAAGGCAATTAGTACCGCTGGTCTTACTAATTTCAGCACGGTCGATTAGATAGAGTAGATTGTTCGAGTATGGGACGAATGTACAATAATAATTTAAAGTTTATTGTAAAACAGTTTATCAAACAAGTGAAAAATTATACTTGTTAAATGTTAATGTTATGTTATCATATCAAATATATATTTTCAAGTTTATCGCGGTAAAGGTGAACAGTATGTGTACTATAACACAATTTTTATAATTTTGAAACTATGGGGATTGATTTGCCAGAATGCTAGCGCCAGCAGAAATGTACGTCTGGACCGTACAAGGATTGCAGTCGCCCTTTAACGATTGTCAGGGAAGAAAACATGTTAGAAGTAAAACGGAGAATGGATGAATTTCGTATGATGATAATCACGAGAACTTCTACCCTAGCACTACCTCACCGATGATCAGAAGCAGACCCATGTGGAATGGTCCTGTGCCATGTTTTTTTTTTTAATAGAAGAGAAGGCAAACGAGAAACCTGCATACACCTCATGTTGCCTCTACACGTTGGCCAACACAGTGGCGAATGGAGTGGCGAATATATTGGCCGAGAGTTGGTGACGGCGTCCACACGTTGGAAGGTCGTTCAGTTTACTTCGGTTCGGGCCAATGTGCGGACGAATTTATAAGCACCGTGGCGAAGGGGCTCAGCAATGAGTGGCTGCGCCGGGCGCCGCGGGTTAAATCCCGCACGGAACAAGTATTTGTATGTCCTAAAAATAATTGTTTCGGGTCTGGATGTGTGTCCTTGTGCAATTTATGTTTGTAAACTGCCTGCGCGATACGGGAGAAAATCGTAGTGTGGGGTTAACGTTTCTATAAAAGAATTATAAAATAATAGTGGATATTAATGGGGTTGTAAATAGATATACGATATACGATTAGCTTTATTTATTCTTTACATGCATCATAAACTGGAATAAATACCATTAATAAGAACTTAACTTATTTTAAAGTTAAAGGAGTTATAATCGATTAGTCTATGTTTTAAAATTGGGTTTAGATTTTAAAGTTTAGCAATATACGTACTTGCAGTTCTATCAGACATTTGATGTATTAAAACACCTTATAATTTATTTGGTAATTTAATTATTTTTTGAGAAAGACAAAAACAATAGCAATAAATATAATTAACACTGACTTAATAATAGATACTAATTATAACTTAGAACATAAATGAAAAACTCATGACGAGCAAAGTGGCTCAGGACCATGCTTTGCGGCAGTCTGTGGAGGAAGATGTTCAGTAGTGGACTTGTGAAGAGCTGTAATGATGATGATGATTCGAAAACTTGCACGATTAAATTATAAGAAATCGACGCTTTTTTATATAGGATAGGGTGACAAACGAGCACACAGTTCACCTGATGGTAAGTGGTTGCTGCGGCCCACAGACATCTACAACTATCTTCGATTACGAATCAAAATGCAGATGCGCTGTCACCCGTGAGGACTAAGATGAAATGCCTCTTTTCCTTTAAAAAGTGTCTCTGGTTCTCTACACTCACTATACGAAACACAGCATCATTAAGCTACTATTTTACATTGATATTCTGTGAGAGCGTGGTCCTTCCCCGGTCGAACCGACCCATTCGTGCTACAACTATACTTCTAATATAACTGCATGGTTCTACCACGTATAAACGACGTGCTTCATTTTTTTTTTCGATTTTAAAATTATTCTCGTAATAATCTGATTGCAAATAAATGTTCATTATTTTTTTTTTATAAATAGCTTATCGATTAAAACAAATGTTTAAAAATAATTAAATCGCGCGAATTAAAGTAGTAGGAATGTTTAAAGTGGAAATTGGCACTAAAAGGCTGGTAATTGGGTCATCCACCCTACAAAGCGTGAATATAAAATTTTAATCAGATGCGTGTAATCACTCTGGGAGCTTGTAGCAAACTAAACTCGCGGCCAACGTGTGGACGCGGCGACCAAACTCTGCCAACAATCCTTTGATCTTTTGTAAAAAACCGACACCACATGGATCTCGCGCCAACTTGCGGGCCATCGTTCCAATACATACCAATGAAGCCCAAACACCCCGTCTACACGTTCGCCAATGCTATTGGCCACTACATTCGCCACTGTGTTGGCCAACGTGTAGAGGCGCCGTCACCCGAAGGTCACCGCCGCCAATAAACATAATCACACCAAAGGTGCGGTGGACACTGACTCTAAAACCCTCTTAGAAATAAGGAGCGGCCTGTGCTCAGCAGTGGGACGTATATATAGGCTGAAACTTTAACTTTTTTTTACTTTTACTGAGGATTAGAGTGCAATACCTCGTTATCAGTAAAAAAAAGTCTCCGGGTCTTGTTACTCACCATACGTAACACAACAGCATTATGTTGGTATTTCACGCCGATTTTCTGAGCAAGCTCGTAAAAATCTGGGTAAAAATATTATTAAACAAATCTAAAATTATTTCATGTTTTGTATTGTTATGTATATTGTGTTACAAATAAATACGTTGTTGAGATAATGTGTTTTGTTTATCTCATAAAAGGCTGTCGAAAACTATGGTATTTACGAGTAAATAATTTTATCTTTCAAATCCGTGTACCGCGGAGCAGAATTAAGATTAGAAATTAAGAATTAGATTTGATAAAAATAATATCAAAAACTGTTCAGCGCGGTGTATTTACGTCCGTAAGTCACTCAAGTTCTTATTTTACTACAACTAGCTTGTGCTCTCTTAGTCGTGAAGACTTGTGTAATTGTAATGCATTGTTGGTATGTTGTGCATTACCGATCTTTGAGGCCACAATATCTTCCCGATATTTCCTGTAGCCCTTACGATACTTGTGCCAAAGGAATAAAGTGTTGATGGTAATGATGATTGCCGCCACCATATGACTACATTGTCTAGTTTCTGGATGTTACGCTGTTAGTCTATGGTCTATGCGACTCTTACAGCTTCATCTGACTCAGGGCTCGCGACATGACTACATTGTACGCACCTGCACTATACATGTAACGGTTTTAACATAAAACTTGTCAATTATATTGTGAAATACTTATAAGTTCCTCAAAATTTCATTATTATTGTTTGTTCCACACATAAATTCCAAGTAATTATTCGGTTTTTGCATGTCTTACGCTTACAAACTTAATTAAGTCTGTAACTGTAACCATATATTTCGATTAATTGCTCCTCTGTAGCGTACAAAGCAGTCTAAATTAAAATTAGCAAAATAAGAATATTACGTAATTTAACTTGGTTATTTTTAATGTGCAGTAAATCTAAAAAAAAACGTTATGTGTATTGTAATTTTTTCCATTTAACATTTGTTTCGGTCAATTATCAAAAATATTTTTAGAACAAAAAAAAAATAGTACTAAGTCCATATATTTTAATTCAACGATATATCTACAATGTGGTTAATCTTGAGTCTTAACATGAGTTTCAAAGACGCTCCCCCGTTCACTCCTTGGATGACGTTCATCCAGAGGTTGACTTTCAATTCTCGACAGGTATCCTCACACGGTGCCACTGTAAACTTCTGCAGTATTATTTGGGAGCCGATATTGCAGGAGCGTGCCATTTTCAATCTAAGTCTCCTGGAAACTTAGATAGAAAATGGAACTAATGTGATGAATACTCACTGGAAATAAAGATTTATGTTTGTAACGACATCAAAAAGGAGGAGGTATTCAATTTGACTATATGTTGTGTGTGTGTGTGTGTGTGTGTGTGTGTGTGTGTGTGTGTGTGTGTGTGTGTGTGTGTGTGTGTGTGTGTGTGTGTGTGTGTGTGTGTGTGTGTGTGTGTGTGTGTGTGTGTGTGTGTGTGTGTGTGTGTGTGTGTGTGTGTGTGTGTGTGTGTGTGTGTGTGTGTGTGTGTGTGTGTGTGTGTGTGTGTGTGTGTGTGTGTGTGTGTGTGTGTGTGTGTGTGTGTGTGTGTGTGTGTGTGTGTGTGTGTGTGTGTGTGTGTGTGTGTGTGTGTGTGTGTGTGTGTGTGTGTGTGTGTGTGTGTGTGTGTGTGTGTGTGTGTGTGTGTGTGTGTGTGTGTGTGTGTGTGTGTGTGTGTGTGTGTGTGTGTGTGTGTGTGTGTGTGTGTGTGTGTGTGTGTGTGTGTGTGTGTGTGTGTGTGTGTGTGTGTGTGTGTGTGTGTGTGTGTGTGTGTGTGTGTGTGTGTG